>VWZS01009947.1:371715-517528 GCA_013397075.1 Rhabdornis inornatus
TTTGTTTTTTGTTTTTTGGTGTTGTTTTTTTTTTTTTTTTTTTTTTTTTTTTTTGGGGGGGGGGTGTGTTTTTTGTTTTTTTTTTTAATTCCTGAGGCCTTAGGATGATCTGAAGACACATATTCAAGGATTTCGTTTGAAATGTGATGGGTCAGAAATTAATCTCTATTGTTAGCTTACTTAATTTTTAATAATGTTTTAGATTCTATTTTCATTCTATCACTACAGAAACTGGGGCTTTCCAGGATAAAAATACAGAAAAAAATTATACCAATATATCCCATAAAACTTTAAAGCAAATCACAAAAGTTGGCGGCCAAGAAGAATGCTAAGTGTGCATCCCAAATTTGTCAATTGCATGCTCTTGCTCCCAGGCAATACATCATGTGTGACATTTTCACTTCAATTTAGATCTTCTGGTCCTCCTCTGATCTTTTTCTGCCCTTTTCTCCAGATTTCTTAATCTCTGTCCACCACCTGAGGTCTTTCCACTCTTGATTCACTTCACTATCTCTACAATTTTCTTGACTTTGCTGAAAGATCTTCACATTTTTACATGATTTTTAGTCAATCTTTCTTCAGTATGCCCCCACTGATACTTTCCCCTTTCTCTACCATCCACTTCTATCCTACTGAGATTAAAGGTGGACACTATACCTGAAATGTAGGGCTCTCTCAGACTCTTCTGCAACACTCAATGGCAAATTACCTGGAATCTTTTCTTTGGTTTATTCCTCCAGAAAAACATATGAAACTAGACTGAAGGAAAAAAAAAATAAAGCAAGGGACAAATTTAATGAAAAAAAGATCATTTTTGACATGACATTTTCCCTGAAAAATTAAAATGGTTCAGAAGTGTTTAACTTTTCTGGACTGATTTCTAGTTCTGAGAGTAATATTTTTCACTTAAGTGAAAGCAACTTTATCCAAGAGGAAGTTTAGGAGTGTACAGAGGGACTGATATTTTCACAGTAAGGCTTTACTATAGAGAAAAGATAGTGTGCTAACTAACTGGAATATAACTTTACAAAACAATTGCTATTTCATCCTTGCACCCCTCTTTCTCTTTCTTTTCCCCTTCTCATTACAAATTATAGTGACATAATGACACCATCAGTTAACAGTTACATAATTAGTGTATAGTCTACAACATCTACCAAATTCACACCCAAGGAATTAAGCTTTTTGAACCTTTTCTTTTTTTCACCTTTTCCTGATGAAGCATTTAATAAATTAGCATGACTTTATTTTGAAGTCCTAGCATTAATTTCAGAAAGAGAAATTGTATACAAGTATACAGTATCTGGACCCAGATAATAAAACAAAATATGTGCATAGGTAGTATATGGTCCTGGGAAATATAAACGAAAAGAAAAGAAAAGAAAAGAAAAGAAAAGAAAAGAAAAGAAAAGAAAAGAAAAGAAAAGAAAAGAAAAGAAAAGAAAAGAAAAGAAAAGAAAAGAAAAGAAAAGAAAAGAAAAGAAAAGAAAAGAAAAGAAAAAGGACTATGGGGAAAGCAACATAATCTAGCATGTTATTACAAAACTGAGTCTTGGAAGTTGCAAGGAATTTCCCAAAGGAATTGCCTTGACACATCTCTGCAAATTCTGTGATTAAAGCAGTTTTAGGCTAAAACTAGATGGCATCATACCCCTCTTTTGATGGAGAAAAGGAAGAGAATTGCTTAGCCAATTAATCTAATCTCAGCTTTGTCTAATTTGTCTGTTTTGCATAACCACAGTATTAACCAGCAGTTCAGTCCTGCTAATCCCCAGTGCCACATAGAAGAAAAGAACCGTTTGTATATTACAGTGTAATCACAATATCTACTAATTTCCTCCGATACACTACAGGCCTCTTTTGAAAGGAGATTGCTGGCATTATCCCCATTTTATAAATGAGGAGCCTTACAGTACAGCAAAATGATTTCTCAGGAACTGAGAGTTACTGATAAGGTGGAGCCTGATATCAGTGGAGCTGATAAAGGAAGAATAAAACTGAGTTATCCTAAATTCTCAGCACAGTTCACCCTCTGCAAGCTTCAATGCTCACTTACATCTGGGATTATGACAGAAGTCTGCAGCAAACCTTTTTCCCCTGCATTTCTAACTAATTTATTTTCTAATTTTCTTAATATCACCACACACCGAAGTGAATAATTACAAAATTGCTTGCTTTCTGTATTTTATGTCCACAAGGACATAACAAGGACGTTTTTGTGGTGATATAAATAAGATTGACTTCAAATAAGAGTTCTGGAACTCTCCTTCCCTTTTTTTTTAAAAAGTGTCTCATGGACTCATTTTGGTGCTTTCACAAAATGAGACACGAATTTCCATGGATTGAAGGGAACACATTGTTTGAAAAAGCCCTGCAAACCTTCACAGCTTCATAGCTCTTCATCACACATTAGCTCTCCAAGGAGCATCTGTCTACTGTTGCTCTATCTCAGACACTTATGCCATGTCCCAATCCTAGCCATAGGTCTCCTCCTCTTCCACTAACTAAAGCTATTGTACCAAAGGGTGAGAGGAGGGGGCTTTTTCTTGTAAATTAAGAAGGTCAGTTGTAAGACCCCATGCTTATTTCATTCCTTATAGAGGCAGGATTTTCAGAGAGGTCAGAACCTTGTTAATATATGGATCGTTTACTTTGGGATATTTTGGCCTTCAGATAGGATTCAGGAGCTAGATTACAAATCAGATAAGAAGACCCCCGGCAGGAATGTAGAGATTTGCCTGCTCCTCCTACTCCAAAGAGAATAAACCAAATGAGAAAGGCAGAAATTACTGTCTGGACAGTGAAATTTCCATAAGATTTTCAAATTTTGTCTTGACCTAGCTGGAACTAAATTTAGAATTTTCCCGTTGACATATTTGTGTGTTTGTTTGCTTTCCCAGTCTCCACTGCTCCAGGACTTTTTAAACTGGATAGATCAAAACCTTTCATAACCTATAATCTATAAGCAAGTCTTTTGTTAGTTGATCTTCTCCTGCATATAGTCAACTGTCACTTTTTTTTCCTAAGAAAAGCTAGTATCAAATTTAGATATTTATTCCTCTTTCATGATAAGAAGAATCTCTGAAAGGTCACCCTGCCCTGAAGAGCAGGTGGACAATATCAAGCTTGTTCCTTCAAGATAGCACAACTGTTAAGTATGTTTGCTATCTGAGGGCTGGCAGGTGAACACCAGGATCTTCTGAGTTCCAAAAGCTAACCACTTTAAAAAGCTGGTTTTGATCTCTAATGCACCAGATCCTTGCTATCTGAAACCAACTTTCTGTGTTCAGGTGATGAGTGGACTGAACAAAGCCTTACAAAGATCTCTGCCTAGACCCAGCTTTATTGGCCCCTCTTAGGTTTATAGCAGCTCTGTGCTACTGAGTCCCAGAGTTAAGGGCATGGTGGTCCATGATAAATGGCACTGCACATATGGAGCAGCCATGAAAAGCCACCCCCGCTTAGGCAGCAAAACAAAGACTGAAGTGGCATCTTGCAGCTACCTGCGCTGGGGACAATCAAAGAAAGATTCATCCATACCCCAGAATAAAAATGTGTCTGCATTGATTTTAGATGTGGGGAGCGTTAAGAGATGTCATCCATCATATCTGACTGGCAGTGTGTTTGGGGAGGGTAGACCAAAGCATGGAGCAATGCCAAAATACTCTTAAAATTTGGCAAGTTTAAGAGAACAAGATTGCCTTCCCTGTAAGATAAAATAACTGAGTCTGAAGTTAATTATTTAACTCCTAGTATTCTGAAATTGTTGTTTATTCCTGTGCTGTTCTTTAGCAGAATAATTTGAATATTTTACAAGAACATTTGAAGTTTATTTATAGAAACATCCAAAATTCTTCATTTTAGATGTATATGGAGAGTTGTTTGCTTTTTCCTTAATTGGGATTACAACTGTAATCTTTTAAAAACACATTGTTAGTCCCAATATTATCACAGATGTAGCTTCTAGAATTCATTGAATTTAGAAATGACTCAGTTTCTTTTTAATGCTAAGATGACGTTTTTATTATAGCACATTTCAACGCAATTAACCTGTCCAAGCTTTAGGACTAGTTATGGCCTCACTTCTGTACATTCACAAATGGATTGGCTATACATTTCTTTCCACTATTCACTACCTGCCAGTCCTTGAAATATTCTAGGTAGTTACATTTCCTTGGAAGCTTGTGTGTAATTGTGTTTGAAGAAAGCAAGTTGTAAATGATTTGGGCTATCAGTGTTCACTGAAATTGGGTATTAGTGTGTGAGGCTGAACTGCTGTATTTCTATTTTTGTATGTTTGTTTGCTTTTTAAAAAGAGCCTCATCCTTACGTGAGGCCAGACTGAAGGGTTGTGTGAGTGGTGAGAAAGCACAAATGCAAAGATGATCGGACATGTGCAAAGCTATAAAGTGTGTGAACCCAGGTGCTTGCTGCTTGCTCAGAGACAGTGGTCTTTCCTGTCTGTTTCACCAGAGCAAAGCCAAAGGAACCACTCTAACAGAGGGTGTTCTAGTCCTGTTTTTCCAAGAGTTATGACCCAAGTCCAAAGCCCAGTTTGTAGGGCTAACTAGTCTTTCTGCTAACAGTGCAACTTATTTGTAATAACGTTTTACAGTGAAATAACTTCTGAATGACTTAACAACTGCAGAATTATTTTAAGCTTTGGTCTGGGAGTGGTGGTGAAAAGTGGAGTATAGCACTGCAGAAGGAGATAGGAGGCAATTCGTGAAACTATTCAAGGGTTTAAAATCAAATGTTTGACGATCAATAGTATTCTGTTATTCCATATATCATCCTTGGTGTGTGCATATATACTCGAACAATTCAACAAAGTGCAGTCTGCTGTGAGCAGCGGTGTTTTGTTCACAGAGCCACAGGGAGAGCAGAACAATTAGAAATAGCTTGAGACCAAATATTTCAACTTTTGGAAACCATTTTAGCAACAGTATCTGGAGTGTTTCATGAGGGCTGCTTTATGACCTCTCGGCTCATTCTGAATAGCTCATCTATATCTGAGTCAAACAGCTCCATTAGGATGATAAATGTGCCTAGAATTGCAAATACAACATTGAGTAAACCTGCCAGACGGTGTTTATATTCCAAGTGTCTCTCACTGATATTTCTTTTCCTTACAGAATTTTTTTTCCTGTGTTTGTTTGCTTTTTAAAAAGGAGCCACATCCTCGCCTGTGGCCAGACTGAAGGGTTGAGTAAGTGGCGTGAATGCATAAATGCAAAGATGATCAGAAAATCATCTTTGCAGTGCCTTGACGTTGCTGCTTCTCTGTGCAGGTCTGTTCCCTCCCACTGCACAGGAGGTGCTCTGCAAAGCTGCAGTTTGTGCTAGCTGTGGCAGTGATTTGAGCCTAAGGAAGCCTGGCGCTCCCACAAGGAGTCTGCCTTGTTCCTGTGCCCAGGCCTTGCCATCCCAAATAATCACACCAGCTCGCTGTGTGCTCTAAGTGCCTGTAGGAGTCCCTTGGTGGTGGTGCAAAAGACCTGCAGATCTAATGACCTGCAGTCATAATGGGCTTCTTTTTTTTTTTCTTTTTTTCTCTCACCCAAGCCTGTAATGCAGCAGTAATGAGAAACATGCATGGGGTATCTCTTTGGTGTTATTCTTGGCTACCCACCAGGCACCAAATCTGGGATTCTCCACTGTGTTCCACTAATGTGCTGCAATTTTCACCGGTTTGAAGTGGGGGTAGACCATGCTTGTTCCTATCTGCTAATTTTGAATGCCAGTGATGCTCTAGTATTGCATGAGTTCGTTCAAATGACTGCTTAAGTTTTGTGGCAGCAAAGAATAATGTCCATAAATGTCCCAACTTGGAGCACAGCTGTTCAGCCTAGCTATTTGGTTTTTGGAAATGGATTTATACATGAGTAGAATTTTTTATTTTAAAGAAACCTTCGTATTTTCATACCTATATCTTCCTACCTCTCCTCACACTTCCACAGGCCCTACTGCCAATGCCAGCATTTCTTTTTTACTCATACAGGGGAAGGTGGTTGCAGTGATAAATTTCTGGCAAAGATAATGATGGTAGCTGCATTTTGAGGAGATATTTCCCATAGTGGGGAGTAGGAGGATGGGGAAAGTAAGTGGGAGGGTGGAGGAAAAGAGAGAAATGGTTGCCTGCCTTTCATTCTCAGTTAACAAGAAAACTAAGTGTAGACTCTTGCCTTCATAAGGTAAGTAACCTGCTGATGCTAGACAGTAAATGTTCAGGCACCTGTGAAGTGATGTGACAACTGCCATGCTGAGACTCAGCAAGCACAAGGGTTATTTGCATACTCAGAAAGAACTGCTCTTTGTATGCTTTTATTCTGAATTATTTGTTCAGGTTTGGATATATTTCAGATTAGGACAGATGCAAGTGAAGAGAAAAGGAATCCCCAGTTTAGTTTGTTCTGCTTTTTCTTATTCCCTTTATTGCACAGTTGAGAGCTAGCCCTCAAAACTTGCGTGTTACTGGATGCTGGGATGTTGTACCCTCAGGAGCTGAGAAGCTGGAATGCTTGTTTGAATTTTACGGCTCTGAATTTTATGGCTTCTCTCTGCCAGTACTTGGAACAGTTAATATCATGTTGTTCTAATCTTTGTTCTCTCTTTTACCTTTGTGTCAAGAGTAACCAATTCCTTTTTCTTTTTCTTTTTCTTTTTTTTTTTCCAAGGATGATACCAGCTACAAACAAGGCCTTTGTTGTAACCAACCTTGTTTCTGGAACAGGCTATGACCTCTGCGTCCTGGCAATGTGGGATGACACAGCCACAACCCTTACTGCCACCAATATCGTGGGATGCGCCCAGTTCTTCACCAAAGAAGACTACCCTCAGTGCCAGTCGATGCACAGTCAGTTCCTGGGCGGGACCATGATTCTGATCATTGGAGGCATCATTGTGGCAACTCTGTTGGTATTCATTGTAATTCTCATGGTCCGCTACAAGGTCTGCAACAATTCCCAGGGCAAGATGTCTAACGTCAGCAACGTCTACTCACAGACAAACGGAGCACAGCCAGTCCAGAATGGAGTCTTGCCCCAAGTCAACCCCAAAGTGGTGGTGAGAAATGAACTTATGGAGTTTAACTGTCAGTCTGCACGGAGCAGCATCTCCTCTTCCTCCAGCTCTGCAAATAGCCGTGACTGTGACAACTACAGCCTCCAAAGTGAACAGGGCACATTGTCCAGTAAATGGAGGCCTCCTTCCCGGTCAAAACACAATATTGACCGGCTAATGGGAGCTTTTGCCTCCCTGGAACTGAAATGTCAGAAAAAGGAGGAAATGACAGACTCCAGAACTTCCACGGTGGCCCGCCATTCGGACAAAGAGCCACTGCTGGGCCAGACAGAGTCCAAACTCCGCAGCTTCCTCATGTTGCCTCTGGAGGGCAAAACTAAACGTAGCCATTCTTTTGACATGGGGGACTTTGCCACATCTCAGTGTTGCACCTACCCAAAAAAGATAACAAACATTTGGACAAAGAGGAGCCTCTCGGTCAACGGCATGCTTTTGCAGTATGATGACAATGACCTAACAGGGGCAAAAGGGACTTTCGGGAGCTCAGAGTGGGTAATGGAAAGCACGGTGTAAATATCAGTGTCTCCCCCTTCTCTTCTCCCCTCATGTGTTATAAAGCATGGTTTGCTTCAGGGCCATGCAATTGGAAAGAGAGGGGAGGAAACATTTTCTGTTGTACTGGCCAAAAAGATAGGCAAGCAAGTAAGTTACAGGAATAGTAAAAGAGAAAGGGTCATGAAATGTGAATAGGCACATATGGTACCATTCCTGTCTGGCCCCAACTAAACCATGCGTGAATGTTTCAAGGAATTTGCTAGTTGTATTTAGCATTGCTTTCCAAAAGTTACTCAGACTCTTGGTGAACCTTCACACAAGATTAACAAGGAGGATGAAAAGGTGTTTAACAGCAGAAATTTAATTTTACAGAGTTTCTTTTTACTTTCTTTCTTTTTTTCTTTTGTAATGGCAGCTCTTTTTTTTTTTCCTGTTTACTTTTCTTTTTCTTTCTCTTTTTCTTTTAGAACCACAGAAATACACTTCTGTGGATATGACTGGTACAACAATAAATCTGGTTGTCATTGCAAGGGATTTTCTCAAAAGTGCAGGCAGGGCCCCCACAGGGGCAGATCAGAGTAAATTGTTCAGAATAATCTCATGGTTTTAACTGTGACATCTGGGCAAACAATATTTGTTGTTGAATGGACTTTTGGTTGGTATTTAATTATTTCTGTTCTGTTTTGATTTGTTACTGCTTTTGAGTTGCTTTTTTCCCACAACACAAGGTATGTTTCCATGCATATTTTGGTTTTGCTTTCAGCCTCATCAAATCCCCTAGATGGAAATGAGGATATGCACAAAGGTAAAATATCTGATGTACTGTATAACCCACTTCTAATACCATCCCTTTTTGTCCTAGGAAAATTTAAATCTAGGGACAAATTAAAAAAAAATCATCCTCTTTCTTCCATCTCCTTCATAACCTCTTCTTTTCAATGCTCAAGGCAGATTGCAACAGATATTGATATCTGTAGGGACGTTGCTATCAAAGATGGGGAAAATTAGGATACTCTAATAAAGGATAAAGAAAGGGAAAACAAAAGTAGCTCCTGGGAACTCTCCACATTATGAATATCAATGGCTTCTGGTAGAGGTCATGCTCTCACTCTGCTAAACTTGCACCCTACTGTGACAAAAAGTCCTTGTCTGTACAGTCACCATGACATGTCTTGACTGTATCAGTAACATCAGGAAAATTAAGTTTTTACATATTTCAGGGGATTGGTTATGTTCAAAATTAGCCACAGAAGCTCAGTAAAATTTGGGTATCTCAGAGCAGGGGGTGTCCCATGCATCCCTGCATTACACATAGCCCTTCCCCAGTCTGGTGCACTCCTACTCCCTGTCTCTCATCCTCAGGAAGATGCTTATAACAGGAGCTCTTCAGGGTTTGTAAACAGACTCTCAGATTGGGTTTTGGTGAGCATTGCTGTGGTTGTAGAAATACACACGGCACATCCAGCAGAATTCATTTTCCTTACCAATTTTACTGTGATTTCTAGCATTCTGCTGGCTACTGCATGTGTCCTGTCATTTGTTTATTTATTTGTTTGATCAGCTGTTGGGAACCATTCTGAAATTGCACATCGTTACTATGATTTTGTAAAGGAGGTAGAGAAAGCGTGCAAGGCACAGAGAAAATAACACATGGAAAAACTCTATGTATATTTTTTTTAAAAGGTTAAAAGAGATATATTGTGACATGGCTGTGTACTTGATCTTGTATTCGTCATGTTTCCTACTTGGAGTTTTAGATAATGACATCCCTGTGATCAGAATATTTTTTCCTTTATTTTCTTTCTCTTTTTTTTTTTGCTACAAAATGTACAGTAAAAAAACATCCTTGGGGAAAAAAAAAACCTGCTTTTCATTTATTTATTATTCAGTGGTCTGCTTTAAAACCTGAGAAGTAATTATTTTTAAAATTATCTTTAAAATTCAGACATTTGCTTTTTCTTTCCCACAAACTGTCTTTTACTTCAGGATATCAGGTATAAAGCAGGAATCAAGAAATATACACAGTTTTGAAATGCATGAGGAAAGATCTTGTAAAAGGCATTTCACTTCTTTTACTGTTGTTACATTTATACAGGTCTGTATTGCTAGAGTACTCTAAATCCTGATCTAGAATCTGCAGACAGAAGAGGTAGCATTTTTAGACTTAGGACCTGACTTTCTGTAGGTTTTGGCTCAGATTGTTGCTCTCCAACAGCATTAATAGATTCAAGAGAGATCCAGTCAAACTTTGTTTGGAAGATTTTTCAAACTCTCTGTTTTCCTTATGCTTTCTGAGATGAATGACACCTCCAGTGCCAGAATCTTCATAATCCAACTGTCCAGATGGCAGTTCATATTAACCACTAATGACATGTACATTTATGTTGCACTGAAAACTCTTAAAGACATTAATATAGTGAGTTAGTAATTTCCTTTTCCTTGTTCCACCATGGTGGAGTTGGACTTTTTAATTATGTGCTACTTTGCTCTGAACATGACATCTGGATTGTTTTTAATTTAGACATTGAGTTCATCTTCAATATTAGTAGCATATACAGCCATGAATTTTCAAAGTATATCACATACTGTTTTCTCTCTTAAAGGGGAATACTCTTTCACATTCTCATATAAAATTAAAGGAAGTAAGCCAACAGATGCAGTTTTAAAATAATGGATAGTTGCTAAAGAACCAAGGTAATAAATTCCACACTCTAGCAGCTGCATTTATTACTGTTAATCATGGTATTAATTTATTTAGCTTTAATGAATGAGGCTCAATCCACATCAGCTGATTTGCAAATACTGAGCAAAATTAAACAGGTGCCAAGCAACTACCTTTGGCACTTACGGCACTTGGAAGGAAGAGAATTCAGGGAATCAGAGGTGAGACAGGAGCCTCATGTTGAGTCAGCAAGTGGCCAGCCCCAAAGAGGGTTGGAGCTACCTATGGGCTGTGATTATCCTTTAGGTGCCACCAGTCGCTTCCCTACTTCCACTACCCAAAATGTTTGGGTTACATTCTGAATCCATGCCCTAATTGCTAAGGTGCAATTAAGGACCCAGGGTCCCCCCCCACCACAATCTGACTGATCTCTACCTTGCCTCTGTTTTTCTGTGTGTACCTCACTCAGCACCTCTGGATTTGATTATTCTTCTGTAGTGCTGCTGTGTGGAAGGGATTTTTTCTTGCCTCACTTCTGAGCACAACTGCCCATCAGTGGTTCCTGAAATGATCCATAGATGCCAACTTACTTGGTGCAATCAATATTTTCACTCATCACTGAGGAGCTGAGCTAGCTCCAGTGGCCTTGTCCTCTCATCTCAGAAGAGAGAAGAAGAGAGAACTTCTACGCTGAGAAGTTTATATGGTGTCTCACAAGTTAATATGGGGTAGCCTGACGTGCAGCTGAACCAACCATGTTTTAGGGGCAAAGCTCAGGTAGTGCAGATAGTAAGGAAAACAACAGAGATCAACAGGAACCTTGGAAAAGAGAAGTCTGAGAAATTAAGGGTGCTAGAGAATTTAAAGTGAAGCCTATGGGAATAATTAAAGACATCTGCATATGCATATGTAATTCCTGTAAGTTAATTTTTTGACGTTTTTTCTAATAGTGGAACTAGTTTTTTTCTAAAAATATATGCCATTGGCTTGAAAGAAGAAGATATGATTCCACTGTTAAATTCCACACAGTTATTCCTGCTAAAAATCCAAACCAAATCCCCAAAAAATAGCATCCTATCATCCTGGAGAATATTAAACGAGATGGCAAAATGGAAATTTCTGAAAGCAGTGATTGTGTGGATTTCATTTGATGTCTGCTAAGAACCAAATGGTTGTATGAAATTAAAATAAAGTTGTGTGTGTGTGTGTGCCTGTGTATGTACATATGCATAGGAAAGCAGACCAGACTATTTCCTTACATTTATATCCTTACAGATTTCACAAATTGGAATATATTTCTGGTTTCAAATGTTCTTTCTGAGTTTGCCAGCTCTAGAGAATAGCAAACTTTCCCACTTTCCTTATAGGAAGATAACCCATTTGATATGTCTCCGAACTACACATTGTACTTGGTTATCATTGGATTATTTCACTTGTAAAGCAATGCATAACAAAGAAATGAGAGGTGTCTCTGCCCAGCATGATGTGAGATTGAAAAGCTGGTAGATTTTCCTTTGCTAAACTTGTTTATATTCCAAATCATGGGATTGATCTGCTCTGGCAAGAGAGGAAAATAATATTCCAAATGCGTGCTTGTTTCATTTCTCACTCTTCATCCAGCAAAGGGTTGCAAAGACAGATGACTAAAGGCAGTCCTTGGAGGTTTCTGAATGAGTGCAATAAATGCAGCAACTTTAATACAGCAAATTTAAGCACATTCTAACCTGGAGGGCAATGAATAATTCCACCTGATAGCTAAGAAAACATTTTAGTCTTGGAACAGCTTGAATGTCACATCTGCTTGCAATGTTTTGCACCCATTAACCCGGGGGTAACCCACAGTACACCATATGGTGCTCACAGCACACCCTTCTATCCTTTGCAGCCTATTTCTCTGGAACCTTTTCTCAGTGACTCTCTGTGTTCAGTGTTTGTAATTGGGCAATTCTGGATGTGTAATAATATTCTGGATGTGGAATTATCAAGAAACTTCATCAATGTCTTGCATATTTCACCTTTAAATTCCCATAAACATGATGATGAGAACCCTCTGAAAACATTAAATTAGGGTTGGTTTTAGGCTGTGGGCCAGATGAAAACCAAATCAGAGTGCCTTGAAACTCTTGCTTTCAATATAGGAATTTTATGTTCTGCAGTATGTTTTCCTTGTCCTAATTAACTACTCCTTAGTCCCCAAAGGTACAGCATTCGTTAGCATCAGCTGTCAAAAGGCCCCACTATACGAAGCAGTGCCAGATGCTTATTCCTGGTATTACACTTTCAACAGATGGCAAATGTCAGAGATATAAATACACATCCAGATACAGATGTATCAGCAAGTGCAGGCATTTGTATTCATGCATCTACATTCCCATGCACATGTGTACATGTTGCACTCTTCATCTGTATGGTTTATGATGTACAGATTTCCTAGCTTGGTAATAAAGGAACATTCGCATTTTTCGTTAAATATTAATGGAAAAAACGGGGCAAAAGAACAGAAAATTCTTCTTTATGAGAAACAGATCAGTTGATAAGCTGCATCTCATCCCAGCTGGGAGACATCAGTGCTTCAAGTGAATTTAATTGCTGGTGAAAGGGTTCATTCATTTCCTAGGACCACAGTGAAGGCTCAGCTCCTCTGTTAGGGCATTCATTCAGCTGCTGCTCCCCCCACATGCTGCAGATGAGTCTCCTGTCAATGAGGACTTGTGTTCTGCAGGGAGGTAAGCAGCCACGGGAAGTTACTTTCTGCATTCGCCCCTGTTTGGGCTTTTAAAAGTGCTCTGAGGCCATTGTGCTTTAGTTAGTTATTGTGTTTCTTGGGAGAGAGAAGCAGCATATTATACTCAGTCACATGAGGTGCCCATACACAAGGCTAGAGAAACTGGTGGAAAAGAGAAACATTGAAAATCAATGGTCTGTACAAGAAGAAAATAGTTCCTTTTAAATCCACAAATCTTAGTTTGCAAATAGGAGAGGGAAATGCTCCATTGGTTACCTGTACAGTTACAGAGGTAGGCATCAGCTTATGGTGAAAGTTCACCCATAATATTTTTCACGCAATGAGAAATTGAATGGGTATCTCTGATGACACTTTTCCAATTCCTTCTGTGTGACTAGTCTATTTTAAAAGTATCAATACTCCTGTCCTCTTCCCTGCAATGAATAATGCAGACTAGTTTAATGCTGGGCTGTTAAACACCACCTGTGCCATTTATGAATCAAATCACAAGATAGGGGTCTGAACAGGAGAAAGAGACTGTTGTTTCAAGGAAGCTCTTTCTCTTTGACAATGTTGTTGGTTCACAGGCATGAAATGCAGGATCTGAAAAGGCACTGGCATGATTAAATGCCTACTTTATACCCTGAGTCTTGATGAGAAAAATCCTAAGAGTGGATGTGTTACTCTTCCTTCCTCTGAACACGACTCAGAGATGGGAAACTTCAAATAATCAGGCTCATAAATGTGATGTGCTGTAGGCAAAATAAAGGTGCTCCTCAGACAGATGTGATCCAAGTGTTGCTGCAGCAGGCAGTTGTGTGCTGAGCACTGGTGGAACTGCTGTGCACAAAGGCTGCTGAAGCAGGATCCCCAGCAGGGGATCACTGCACAGGCCACAGCTGAGACAGGAGGCATGGAGACGCAGGAACATGTTAGACCCAGCTATTCCATGTCTAATAAATCATTCTGTCCTAGTATCCTGTGACAGGACACCAGTTATTTCAAGGAAAGTACCTTTAGGAAAACTTCAGAGGACTCTGTCCCAAGACCTGATAGGCTGCACATCGTTATTCCCTTTTCCATAAAGAAGCAAAGAATTCCTTCCAAAATTCACACCCTGAAAAATAAAGCAGAGCAAAATTAAAACCAGGACAAAAAAAAAAAAATACTGAATGTTTCCTCTTCTTTTAGAGCTCCTGCCTTTGAGTTTTCAAGCCTGACTTTAAAACAAGATAGTTCTTGTTATCTGAGACTGGGTTGCCTGAGGCACTTGGAAATGGACAGGTGAGTATTTGCAGAGATGATAAGAATATTCCTCATTTGCAAGAAAGATAGAGTGCACCTTCTGTGTGCTCCACTGTCACTGAATGCAGACCAAAGTGCATGGCAACAGAAGAAACAGCAACAACATTAAAACACATAGCAACTTTATAAAATATCAAACTTTGGGACATAAAGAAAAAAAAAAAGCCAAAACCCAAAAAACAAACAAACAAAAACTCCATCACCTCAAATACTGACTTCCTAATGTAGTTTTGAGAAAAAAAGACCAGATATTGGTCCTTGTTTTCAAATATACCTCTGGATGTGCATATAATAAAAAAAAAAACTGTAGAAAAAAAATTCACTTTCTAAGAGATCATTACATACTACCAGGTTGTGTAATAATATCTGGAGATAAGAAACACTCAATATAGGACTAATTTGATCCTAAGAAACTGGTGTTCCTGAATTTCAGGCCAGTAGGAAATGTTGTCTTTTTTTTTTCCCCATGTTTAATACAAGGCCATAAATGATGGCTTTCTACTGAGTAAGCCCCAGTGGGATTGTGGATCTTTAAAGTTGTGAGGCCAATTCCAAGCTCAGCAGGTGCACGAAAATGCAAACAGGCCTGAGGCCATTAGTACAAATGCTTTTAACAGCTGCCAGAGAGCCTCAGCTTGCTGTATGGCTGGGCTGCTACACAAACACATCCAAAACGACTGCACAGACCCAAATGATTGAAATGTAGCTGCCCATGATAAGCTGAGTGTTGACTAATGGGTAGCACTAGTTAGAAGTCATGAATGCAGAAGAGAGCAATACAGTTTTGGCTGCAGCTTCTGGGCTACAGCTTTCTGTGCCTGCTGGGTTCCCAAATCAGAGCCTTACTGCTGGCCTGGGCCACCAGAGTCCGAGGGGTGAAGCCACCCAGGTTGTGCTTCCTTTACAAAGACCACCGAGCACAATCTTGAATAAGGTTAAGGAACGTTCCCCTCCTTGGGAAATTTAGGTTACAGAACCCTGCAGAACCTCAGTACAGAAGGGGAACCCCACTTCTGCCATTTAGATCAGCCTGTTTGAAGTTTATTTGAGATGGAAGGAACTTACATGTCTAGCCTGGCCTTCCTGGACTCATCAACTTCTCCCCCTCTACTTCTCTCCTACCCCTCCAGCACCCTTTACCATCCCCCCATGAGCTTTCATTCCTTCTCTGTTTCTTTACTGATTTATCGTTCCATTTCAGGCAAGAGGTTATATTTCATGTGCTATACACACCAGCCCAGTCAGTGCCATGAAGTATCTGCACATGGCAGGAGAATGAACATGGCTGATGTGCTTTTGGCCATGCTTCTTTCTCAGCTACTTTGAAAAATTCTGCAACTTTGCTGCTGACTGCACTGCCTGATGATTACAATTACAGTTGTTTGAATTATTCAGTGTAACAAGACAATCAAATGAACTGACATCCTTCATCACTCACAAATTGAGGATCCAAATTTCTGGAGGTGTATCTGTCATCATCCTTTAGTGTTCTCTCAAGGGTGCATGAACTCAGTTCAATACTGGGGACCTTGCTATATTTTCACTCCTAATCAGTAATTTGGGGGTGGCCATTTCAGGATGATTTCTCCAGAACAATCATAGAGCAAACAATTGACCATAAATACACTGCCTAAACAAACCCCCTAGGTTTACCATTGTTCCAGCAGGATACAAATCATAGTCATCAAGAATATCAAATTTGTGACCCACTTTTTAAAGAGCTAAAAGGTATTACTATGTCAGATGTGTTAGATTTGCTATTAATGCCATCATGTTTAAATTGCATCTGGCATTAATATGGATGATACCAGGTGAAGAGCTTCAGAACTAATCTCTACGACAGGTGACCTGGATCTCATTTTAGTGAGGAGAGGATCTCCTACCCTTCAGGTGCCTTATCCTCTCCTGAATATTTTTAATATCTGCTCTATAAGTTTAGTAAGCTAATTATTGTAAATATTTATTTTATGTAGTTATATAACTTCATTCCCATAAACATAGAATGCAGTGTGGCATGTTCTCATTATCTCTATTATTTGTGGTGTGTGTAAATGGGACACACTATTGCTTACAACTAAATCCTGTACAGATAACACATGTTTTTCAAAATCCATCAAAATAAATATCCAGTCTTTCAAGAAATTAAACCCTTAGTACAAACCAGAGTGGGATAATAAGAGCTAAATATGAAATAACTGTTGACAGAAATGTCTACACAGGCTTTCTGCCCAAAACTTCAGCCCCAAATATTCTGAACAGAGGTAGAGCTGAATTCTTCTGGTCTTAAACTCCCTCACAGCCTCCAGTATAACCTAACCAGTGCTAGAAACCTGTATAAATTACAGCAGCTCTACAGGTGTAAATTTTTGTCTCCTTTTCTGTCATCTCCATCTCTCAAAGCAGGATTTATTTATCAGTCCTTCCCAAAAGAGCTGGAGGATATTTCCCCACAGAGATAATAGTTTCCCTTGGATGTTTTGTCCCCTGTTATTTTTTACCTGATACAAAGCAGCTGATGAAGGAATGATGCTCCCTTTCTTACCTCTGTAGGTGACAACCCAGACAGACTCAAAATGTGTGTGGTATTGGTGTGGTTTGCTCACTCCATGTTATCTTCAACTCTTAAATATCTTTGTCATTTACTTTTCATGCACATGACTGCATAAGGAATGGTCTTTCTACCACTGCCTGTGTTAGGGTATGGTACTTCCACATGAGTACAAGTATTCTCCACTCATTATTTGATGTTTGTCAGGTCCTCTTCATCACTTGGCCATAGACAAGTTATTCTGGTACAGTAAGGGACTAGAAGTAATAACATTAGTTTTACCACAAATAGCTGTATAGGGAATGCAAGAGCTGAAACTAACAATATAATCACAAATCCTAGAATAAAACCTCCTTCTGCAAAAATATGTGCAAATGAGACTAAGATTTGCTAATTTTAGGGTAGATCAGAAGCAATTCACAAATGAAAACACAACAGAAACAAAACAAAATTCATTAGATGATTTATCTGGAAAATGTAACTCTAAGAGCTTTAATGGTGAGGTAAAATGGAAATTATAATATCCTGAACTGTGCTGCATCTACTCCACATACACTCAGAGCAAGAAAATGAGCTGAGAAACTGATGTGGAGTTGTAGCATGTAGTTTGCAACCCAAGACTGTACAATTTCTAAAAGGGTTGTGAAATTCCTGAAGGAGAAATGCAATTACCAGAACTGAGATTAACTTGTATTAGTTAATCAAATTTAAATCCTAATTTGAAAGGCATTTCCTTAATGTCCTTTTTGGAAGGGAAACGGAAGGTAATGTATTCAAATGAGTTTTGAAATAAATAAATTATTTTTAAAAAGGCTAAGAGTGGATTTGCGATCCAGACCTAATACTCAGTTTGCTCCTAGTATCCAGATTATAGGAGATTATCACAGATCAAACCCCTTTAACAGAAAAGAGCCTTTTAAATCCACCTCAGCATTGCCCTTATTAGGAATGAAGGAGAGAGGCTCCTTCCACTGGGAGGAAAGAAGCCCTTAATTCATGGCTTGTCAGAAGAAAGGCACTTGCTTCAGCACTGAACGAGGTTAGTTATGGCCCTAATTTACACAGCAGCATGTCTTCCTGGAGGAAGGGACGACACCTTTAAGTAATAATGAACAAGTGTGCATTGACAGAATAATAATCACAGATTGAAAAGGTTACAGCAGAGAAGGTGGTAAAGCTAAGTGCCTGCTTTAATTCCACTGGGTGCCATAATATCAGGACTCGGGAGCTGCACTTACAATATAAAATAACATTAGTGTGGCAATTAGGACTTAATGGTTTGTGGAGAGAAGTCTGCAAGACTTTATAAAAACATCTAAATTAGTCTGTATTCAAGTTTTACTTCACTCCCACTTTTTTTTTCCTTCTTGCTGTATTGCCCTCTCCGCCAAAGGCAGAATTCCTTTAAAAAACTGAGAAGAAATGCTAGAGAAACTGGGGACACTTCTCAGTTTGTATATATGGGTATAATATAAATTTCAATTATTCAAATTGAATAATTCTTCCAATTTATTCAAATTAAAGAATCTGGCCTAGGGTGCCTCTGAATAAAAAATGCTGACCTAGAGCAAACATTCATTTCCTCCAGTAAGCAAACAAAAAAAAAAAAACAACAAATCACTAGATATATTGACCTGTTCTCCTATTCACTAAATTTTGACCTATGTTAAGGTGCAGACATATGACAGCACTTAGAGAAATATTACTCCAGTGGGAGATTTTTGAATAAATTCATACTCCATACATTTTGCTAGGACCTTCTGCTTGTCTCAGAAGGAAGAAGTCACCCAGATTTGCAGGAGATAATACACAATTTTTAAAATTCTGCTGAATTCTTGGGGGGTCCCTATCACCATCATAATAGGGTGCCAATGACCTGGCAGGGCTGCGTTTGCAGAAAACCTTGGAGAGCATCTGGAAACTTCTCCATATATGGGGGATAAGAAGCAGGCAACAACAGGGCTGGGTTTTGCAGTCCACTACATGGCACAAGATTTTTAACTTCTATGAAAATATAGAAGTTTCTTCTGTAGTTTTCATACATGACTTCCATGCAGTGTATCAGTCAATGGCTGGCTGACTGTATAAATCTCAGGCACTAAAAGTATACAGCCCTGTTGTCTCTATTCCTGTCTGACCAGTTCTGAAGCTGTCTGAAAACTGGATTTACACACAGTTTTCTGATCACTGGTGGCAACAGTTGATTTCCTCAAATTTACAGTAAGAACTGACAGAAATAAAGCATGTCCTTGCCTCTTCGTTGGTCTCTCTTCCCTTTTCTTTCACACACATACAAATTTTCTGTTTCAATTTATTGTGTGTCTTACCTCTGGTAGATATGTTTATATGACTATATATTCTCCATCTGAAACTGAAAGCTCAGACACAACATAGGTCTGCATTGATCCAGGTACTGACAGTGCAACTATTCTATTACTTCCAGGGAAGATTTCAAACTGCTCCTTTCCTTTCAGGATACACTTTTTGTAGGTTTGGTGTGAAAGAAAAAAGTGCATGCAGGGTTTTGATTGCTGTCTTTCACTAAGCCTATGAAAATATACAGGCAATTTGGAAATGTCTGGGAAAAAAAAAACAGTCCTGAAAAATTCTTTACTGTGAAGTAAAGACACAGAAACAGGTTTTCCAGAGAAGCTCGTATATATATACATCCATGAACACATCTATATAATTCAGTCAGAATTCATTGACAGACATGGAATTTTCATTTTCCTCAGCAAAGTAAAACGGCCAAGCTTACAGAAAGGGATGGTGTCCAGGCAGAGAGGTTGGATGCTAAGACACTGTACAAACAGCTGTCTGTCTCTAGTGCTGATCATACTATTAATTCCTTACTAAAAATCAGGGACTCCATGTACCACACTTATTCCCCCCTGATGAATACCTCTTTTCAAAAGAGAAGAACTTCAGACCCTGCCCACCCTGCCCCTTTAGGTGTGGTTTCCTTCTTAATTTCTGTGATGACTGGATGCATAAAAAGCACCAGGGATTAGGATTCAAGTTTTGCTGCAAGACCAGTGGGAATCAGGTCAATATGAGACAGGAAAATGAGAATACAGCAAGATGAGGCAGGATAAGCAATTTTATCAACTCACGTGTGCAGGATTGGTTTACGTGATCTTCCCATGATTTTCTTCCCTTCCACATTGTGGAGCAGAAGAGTAAAATTAAACTCAATAGCAATAAATGTATTGCTTCAGTGCTGGATTTCTGAGTTTATCACCACCTGGTGCATTGGAATTTGAATACTTAATTACTGAGTTTATCCTTTTGTCAGATACACCTTCTAATGTGATATCCTGCTCTTCTTTCTGCCTGCTGTGTGGGAAATGTGTATCTACCCATGCCTATACACTGCCAGTGTGTTCTTTTAAGTAGATATTTCTGAAGCGGGAAGGATTTATATATTGAATACCAAAGAATTGTACTCCCAACTTTGATCTCTGAATCAAGGGAAACAAAGCAGATTTACACAGCAAAATCACTTGCAAATTGCCTCCCTGGGTATAGGTGGGGATTGAATCCTAGAACAGAGAAAGATGGATTTGCCAAGTGCCTGGGAATTTGAATGTGTTTTCTTGCTAACACATTAGGCACAAACTCCCTGTGCCATTGCTGGGTCAGCAGTGGAACACAGTGAGATTTGGGGTACCCACAGGGAGTGGAATCTGGTAGAGGGGACAGAAGATGCAGTTAGTTTCCCTGCTTCAGTCTACAGTATCATCAGGGTGGTTATGGTTATCTCATGGAGGAAGGAGAGGAAAGAGCCTGATGGCCCATGCCCAGCACTGCAGCATGCTGGTGACAGGGCATATATATTTACAGCTTGTATGCAATGCAGCAGTGCCCTTTCATGCACAAATATGAATAATTCTTTTTCAAGGATATAACAAAACACTTATTACCCGGAAAACTGTCCCCTGTCCTTTGGATTAATGACTATATTATCACGTCATATTTGTTTTCCCATACTACTTAATCCTGCCTATTTAGACCTACCTGAAAAGCTGGATCTGGAGTATGAATCAAGAATAGTCCCTCCAAATAGGGGGGACTCTCTAATCAAGCCTTGTTCATGGTTTTTAGAACTCTGCATTACATTCATGTTGTTATTAGCAGACAGAGGGCCTATAAAGATATCTAGGCAACCTAAAAACAAATAATACTTACAAAAGCATCTAGATTATTGAGTCTGATTGCTTTTCAATCTCCAAATCCAGGAATTGGCCCATGAAGGATTTATAAAACACCAAACACCATCATTTGTGTGTGTCTGTCTCCTGGCCTCATCTGCAATGTCTCCAGCAGGGGAGGAATAGGAAACTTAGAACACTGTCTTGCATCCCCAGTCTTTGGCCACTGTTAGCATTCCTGTTCTATTGCAGCAAGAGATTTTTTTTTTTCACTTCCAAGACAGAGATCATAAACACACTTAAATTTTTTGGAATAGCTGACCTTACACTGATTAATGACCAAAACCAAAAACTACCCTGATTTCAGGTTCAAATCTTATAGCTTTTGAGCCTGATCACCCCATAAACTTGTAGCACTAACAGATCACATGCAAAATCAAGCGCAGAATCACATGTTAAAAAAAAAAAAAAGGCAAGTAGTTCTTCACAGAAAAGAGAGACTACTTTAATTACTGTCAACAGACAATGACCTTGAAATTTTTAGTATATTTTAATTTTAAGAGCTATTCAGGTACTGGATTAATGGGGACAGAATAAGTACCCAGTCTGAATCCACTGAATTATTAGGCTGATTTTAGCTGAAAACATTTCAGTGAAAGAGTTATATGTTTCATTTAGGTAAATAATGATAGGATTTGCAACTACTCTTGCTGGCATGAAAATTCTGAGGTCTGTCACTTTGTGTGCTTCAAGGCACAAAGTGGATCCAAAGTCAGTGATTTTTACCATGACACTGCTATATTTAGTGTCTTCCATAAAGGTCCTATACTTAAATTACTTTGACAGATTGTCAGCTTCCATTAAAAAAAACAAGTTTTTAGCCCTCCAGACTATGGCAAAAAGCCTCTTGACTGAATTTGAAGATCAGATGGTAATGCAAATGCCAAATTTATTATTTTAACACCATATTATCTTGTGATTGGGTTGTGGTGAGCCTTGCTCATGATTTTTGAAAACTTAAGGCCATCCATCCTGTGTGTCAGACTGGGTCAGAATGAATCCACATCCTCTCTCCTTTCAGAATGAAGCCTGCTGGCTTTGTCTTTTACAGCACGTGGCAGAGTTGACACTTAAACTGGAGATTTCATGAGACCCACTAGAGAAGTCAGCCCTTCTCAGCCCTACTAGGGAAACCCATTGTCAGCTATTCCAAAGGAGTGTTTAACCCAGCTCTTCAAGAGGAAAATAGGAAGTTAACTTCTCACTGTCAATTCCATGTGTCTCAGCTGAACATCCCACACTGCACCTGCAGCTCCCTGCATCCCTGTGTGTGCTAAGCCACTAACCGGATAGCAGCCCTCCTCCACGTCCTCCAGGTCACAGGATTTTAAGGGGCAGAATGAGGTTTGAGGTTAACTACCTTCTTCCAGAAGATTATAAATAATTAAGTAAGGCAGGCATGTGAAAAAATGCTGTGGACTCCTGCAGGGGGACACAGCATGGGAGCCTCCTGCCCCTCCAGGTGGGTGGGGATTGCTGGGGGGGAGCAAATGCTGGCGTGGGGACAGTAGGGCTGGTACTGCAGGTGGCCACATGCACAGCTCCCTGAGCCATCTGCTCTGAATTAGACTAGATTAGAGACACAGGATAGACAAATCCCTTCTTGCTGCTTGTGTGAGATAGATTTATCCCATGTGAAATATGGCTTAGAGGAAAGGGCTGCCTCTCTCACTTGCTAGGGAAAGGCAGTAAACAAGGAGAGCGTCTACAGCCAGATAAAATAAACAGCATCCCTAAACAAGAGATGACACTTTGGCAGGAAGGTTGGTTTTTGGGTTTTTTTTTTAATAGCCCCAGAAAAAAAAAAAATTATATACATATATATATATATAAAATTCAGGACAGGTACCAAAAAGTCCATGCAGGATTCTCTGAAGGCAAGAAAAGACACAGGTAGGCAAAGAAGTCAGTACAAATAGCACTGGATTCATAGTTGTTTTACAGAGAACAAGTGAACATAAGAGGAATGGACAAATCTGAGACTATATGTCCTTAAGCACCATTTACATCACAGCTCCAAAGAAGACAAAATTCATTTCATTCTTGACTTTCCTAGGTGGTTGTCTTGCCGTGGGAACAACAAAACAAATGAAAAAGAGCTGCAGAGCAAGTCTGTGGTTAGTATTTCAGGAGTGTGTACTTTTATCCAGTTCATCATTATTTTGCTTACTTTCTGTGTACATACAGCTCCCTGAGACGCTGTCCTGAACCCAGTTGTCATGACCCTCCATGGCTGTGTAGCCCTCAGGTTTGTAAGGCAGTAATTGTGCTCACTTACTCTTCTTCTACCTATACAATGGCCCTTTGGCAGAGTTAATCTTTGCTTCTTTCTTTTCTGAACAGCTGCTGGTTCTGCCTCACAAATGGCCACTTTTCCTTGTGAACGAAGCACATTGGAAAACATAAGGGAGCAATAGAGCAAAGGTGCCGGTCTCTAGTTTCGAGAAACTGAAAAGAAAAAAAAAAAAAAACAGTTCCAAAAAAAAGTCAAGCCCTGTACCTGCCTCCCTAAACCAAATACAGAATAGGGTGCACTTTTCCATGTTACTAGTACCCAGAGTTCAACTCTTTTAAAATGAAAGCTCTCCTTACCTTTATAATGTTTGGGTGCAAAGAAGGAGGAATGGTGGACCTAGTGCCATGCAAGAGACTGAAACAAGGTTGGAATAAAAGCAAATAAAAAGGGAGAAGAGAAACACTATAGTAAACACAGAGACTAAAGATCCTGAAAATATCATAAGAAGAAGAAAAATGCCTTCTTTTTCCACATCCTGTGCAAAAATAGCCCTCCATCAGAGAATTTACATCACTGTTAAATCAGGAACCTCAAAGGATTTACACAGTTTCAAGCAAATTTTGAGACATCATACTGAACTCTTTTACAATAGTAAAAATTAGAATCAATTAGAACCAATGGAGTTATCCCAGACCTGTATGTGTTATATTGTCTATGACTGAAAGAAGGGTTTTTTGTCATTTCTAGTCAGATTAATAAAATAAAAAAAATATGTGAGAAAGCCATTCCTCATGAGATGTATTTTTTTTTTTTTGTACAATATTTCAGGAAAATATAGCAGAACTGTCATGACAGGACATTTCAGCTCCTTTTCACAGATAAAGGGCACTGTTTTCCATTGAAAAAGGCTTTTTCTTCTATTATGAAATGAAGAAAATACAACTCAACAATGCAAAATAAATTAAAGAATGGCTTTCTTTTGTATTCCAGTTGGAAATTAATAGTTTTTTTCACTATTAAATTTTCATAGAACAATAAATCTATTTCTTATGAAGTACTAGTAAAGACATCCATATGACTAGTCAATCTTATTTGTTTCAATGCCATCATCTTTGGCATAAAGAAATACTGTACTTCCAAAAGCTTTAATTTTTTATGTCCCTTAAGACTATATCAGCCACATGACAGTTTTGGCAGTGTGCTGTGCTATGTGGTTTGATTATGCTGCAAAACTTAATGGAAATTTCATATTTAGCATATATTTTGGTTGGTCCAAATGTTGATTTGTTTTGAACAGCTCTATATATAACACAATTAGACTAGTAACAAGTTGTGCAGGCAAATCCTTTAAGTATCATATTCAGATTTTATGGTCCTTTTGATAGGCATAATCTTCTATCTTACTTCTGAATGGGATCCAGTAGTGGTACAACACAGTTTTCCCTGCATGTTACTGCAATATGTTAACTATATTACTCAATGAAATTTGGAGAAAATGCTGTTGTCAAATTCCAGACAAATTCTTAGAACAATCCTGGAAAAGATGATCAAAATATTCCTGGATTCTGTTCACACTTTACCACTTTACTCGTAAATCAAAATACAATTTTCTTCAGAAAATTTTCCATGTTTTCAGGGAGAAGTGAACAATTTGCCTGTTGTGATACTTTAATTGCTAGATGGCCCCAAGATCAAATGTTAAGTGACACAAGTAAGGTCAAATGAGATTGCTTACAGAATATAGCAGCCATCACACTGGATTAGAGAAATGTCAGCCTAGCTTGCTGTATCATCTCTGACAATTTTAGCAGCAGGTTCACAGGTGGTCTGTGATTGTAGGCTAAATATAGCCACCTTCTTCTTTGGTTTGACAGTAAATTCTATCCAAAAGGATAGAATTTATTTTCAAGCCTGGCTGAAGTGCCCATGTACTGGGTTCTGGTGACAAGGTTTTGGCGGGGGGGACGGCTTTATGCGCAGCTTCTGTGAGAACCTCCTGGAAGATTTTCCCATCTCTGACAGAGCCAATGCCAGCCAGCTCCAAGATGGAATCACTGCTGGCCAAGGCCAAGCCCACCAGCATCAGTAGCAGCACCTCTGGGATAACAGATTTAAGAGCAGGGAAAAAAACTGTGTAATTGCAGTCAGACCCTGTGGGAAGCCCCCACTGGAGCAGGTTCCTGGCAGGATCCATGGAAGAGGAGCCCACTCTATAGCAGACTTGCTGACAGAACTTGTGACCCCATGAAGGACCTACACTGGAGCAGCCTGTTCCCAAAGGACTGAATCATGTGGAAGGGATCCACTTTGGAGCAGTTCATGAAGAACTGTAGCCTGTGGGAAGGACTCACGTTTGGATAAGCTTGTGGAGGATTGTCTCCAATGGGTGAGACCGCACAGGGGAAGAGTGTGAGGAATCCTCTCCCTGAGGAAGAAGGAGCATCAGAGAAAATGTGTGATGAACTGACTGCAGCCCCCATTCCCTGTCCCCCTGGGCAGCTGCAGGGGCAGGAGGGAGAGAAAATCGTGAGTAAAACTAAGACCTGGAAGAAGACAGGGATGGGAGGAAGGTGTTTTAAGATTAAATTTTATTTTTCGTTACCCTTCTCTGATTTGGTTGGTAATAAATTTTCCCCCACTCATATCTCCTTTGCCTGTGACAGTAGTCTTAGTGGTCTCTCTCCCTGCCCTTCTTTCTTACAGCACACAAACTTAAAATTTGTATTTTCTCTTCTCCGCCCAGCTGAGGAGGGGAGTGATAGAGCAGCTTTAGTGGGCATGTGGAATCCAGCCAGGGTGATCCCTTCACACACCAGTGAACAGCTCACTGAAGTTTATTTATTTGTTTAAAAAAAAGTACACAAATTCAGGTCTTTCTGGTAGGTATACAAAAGAAAATTAAAGAGAAGATCAGTTTTTCTCTTCCATTTAGCTCTGTTTTTCACCAATATTGGAAGTTTCTGTGGTCTGCTGTTAATTCTTTCAACTGGCACTTCATAATTACATGCTCAGACATCTGTTATGTAAAATAGGTGATTGTCCTCAAAGGCTCTTGATAAAATTAAGACACACTCTTCTGGAGGTCTTACTTATTTAATAATCTTCTGAGATCTCTGTAATCTTTTTGATTCACTCCTCCTGTGTGTCCCTCTGATCTGACTCTTCCTGCCAGTGCAGACTGCTATGTGGCAAAACAGTACCATCATCACTTTAAATTACCCTGGCAGGAGCTGAGCCAAAGGCTGTGGACCTAATGAGGTGTACCCAACCAGGAGCAAAATGCAGCTCCATTTCTATTCCCGGGGTGACAGCTGTTTTGTAAGAGCAATCCGTACCTGGTTACCTTAGGAAGTGGAAATAAACATGCGTGCATAATTGCAGTGTGATCTCCAGCACATCCAAGGTGGGGAGAGAATTGGGGAGCCACGAGGAGCATGGGAAGATCCAGAGGCCGAGTCATTGAACATGTTCTGCTGCTGTGATAGCAGCATCTGTCTTGGCTAGTTAATACTCTCGTTTGTAGCAAACAGGAGGGGGCATTAGGCTTGTTTCTGCAGGTGTGAAAAGCAATCAAAACCTCCCACTGACTTCAGGGAGAGCACACAGGTGCTTTGCAAGGACACGTGCTGCTGCACACTCTCTAGATAAGGGTAGAGAAAGAGCACAGCTAAGAAAAACAGACAATAAAGAAGAGCAGAGCACTTAGGCTGGGATTAATTTCACCTGCTTTTAACCATATAAAACTTTAGTACCTAACATAGATTAGTCATTTAAGCTCCCTGTGCAGAGGGAGGGATGCACTTCAAGAGGCTGATCAATCCTTTCTGCTTCACCAGCAGTATATAGGAGTATCTTTTACAGAATTAGGATGATGTAGTCTCCCATAAACAGGTCACATAAACTCTCTGGATGGCCACTAGCAACAAAGACAGTTAAATCCTTTAGAGATGACCCAAAAATCTGCCTCTAGTTAATAAGCACAATACTCTTTCCATTGTCTTTAACTGGATATATATTAGTCCATAGTAGCCAAGGAATAAATTAATACTCTCTGAGGACCTGGGTGGACTATTCTATTTAAAAAAAAAAACAACAACAACAACAAAAAACTCCGGTAGTGTGGAAATATATGTGGGTAAGCAAGCAATGATGAGTGTAAGAAAATTCTTGCTCTTTTGGCTCTCCATTTCAGATTTGGTCCTTCCTGACAATCTACCTATTGGCACTTGGTGCTATGACAGTACAGGTTTGTCCAATCCTCCTTTCAAGCTGAAATTCTCTCTGTATAGGGAGAAAGAACAGGAATCCACATAAAACACAGAGAAATTCTTGGCCTGTTATCTCTTGTGAGATGAAAACTCTGATCAAGCCTGGAAGAACTTGACAAGGATATGTTTGACATGTTCCAAGTAAGCCAACCTTGCAATAAATCACATTTACCATGCCAGCCTTTACTGAGAAGCACTGAGTTTGAATAAGTGTTGCATGAAGGGTATTGAGACAGGCTTAATGCACAAAGTTTTATTAGTGGGGTCTGGAGGTGAAGATATATACACCAACTTCGAAGTTACTGAAGGTACTAAAAACAATGGGAATTGCAAGACAGAGATGGGGTGGAAAAGCCAAAGGAAAGCTTCTCCCTTTGACCAGCTGGGAGCCATTGCCAGGCAAGCATTCCCCTCTGCAGTCTCCCTCATAACAGCAGGTTATAACAGTGATGGCATCCATCCTCATCCCCATCCCCATCCCCATCCCCCAGCACTTCATACCTACATCAGGACCTGTAGCAGACCTTACAGGCTGTTCCCATTCTTGATGCTCTTCATGCTGACTCTGGCACACTTAGCTGGACACAGGCTTTGCACACAGATTGGCAAAAAGCTTTGGTGCATGTGTTTCACTGGATAATCCTGACCGGGAATGCAGGTGACCACTGCCTACATTGCTATGCTCTAAGCTTTGTGTTTCTGTCCTAAAAGCTAGAAGTCATAAGATGAGCCATAGGGAAGGGGTAGGAAGGACAATTCTCCATGTCAATGGCAATTACATCCCGTAAGAACTGTCTATATGATCAGTATATGGGCTTGAAGAGATAAGAACATTAGGCAAACCCTATACCAACAGAATGAAACAAGTGAAAATACTGCCCTCACAGCTCAGACAAAGCCCTGCCACAGGAGCCCTGGTGAACAGCTACAGTGAGCTTTGAGCAAAGGCAGCTAATGGAAAGTGTTCAGCTTCACAGTGATTGCAGCACCTAAGGCACTCTGCACGAAGAGAATGTCTTTTGGCTGTATTTCAGAACTACTTTTCCTTAAAGCAAAAAAACCTATCTCACTGTACCAAACACATTGTGTTGCACAGTACTGAAAAATGCTGTAATCTGGCTTACAAAGTTTCCAAACAACAAATGTTTATATTTTATATTAAATTGACAAAAGTGTCATATTTTCTTCCCTTAATATCAGATTTTAAGTCTATTTTTACAGCACTTCTGATTTGTTTAAAGTAAAATTAAACCTGGAAAAATATTTGCCTTCACTTCAGCACTTAAAAATCAAATCATTGACCTGGAATCAGCTTTAATGAAATAACTTTTACTGAAGACAGGGTTAGTATAATGTGAAAATATTACAGCATCTCTTTGAACCATATTCTACACAGCCTTTTGTCTGTCCCACTTGTACATTTTTCACTTCATGCTTCCCTTTAACCACCTGCATTAAACTTGCACCTTCACACAGACATGTCCTGGTTTTTACTATGATATTCTTTTTCTTCTGATAATGTCTTCTTTCTTTGATTCCCTACCTTCTTTTCAAGTTCTCTTTCCCTTCTTTGTTGCTCTCTCACTCTCTTCTTCTCTTTTGCAACATGTCCAAGGGAAAACCTGGAACAAACATTTCAAAAAAGACTGTCTACATGTGTCATGGATATAGAGATCTTTCAAGACTTTTTCATTTCCATGAGAAATCTGAGCAGGTTGCATACTCCCTTTGAGGACTATGCTCCCCAGGGTAATCCCTTGGCCCATAAGAATAAAGTTCTTCCTTCTCATTCAGTGGAGAGTCAAGGTCACCAGATCCATTGTCTTCCTTTAGTGAAGTGAAAAAGGTGTGCTCTTCTTCCCTGGAACATTTCTGATTTTCTCCCTAGAATGTCCTGGACAGAGGAGAGAAAAGTGTCCATTGGTTAGCAGGTAGAAAATCATGACTGAATCAAATTATTCTGACCTTGAATTGATAATGGACACTTCACAGAATGAGAAATTCCACTTTGTCCAGTGAGGGAGCCTGAAGTCAATGGCACAGGTTAGTCCCCTGATTTTTGCACAAATTAGATGACATGTATGCTCTGTCCATCAAAAATCCTGTTCACTGGGAGTCGAAAATTGCCCCCTGCCTCAACCCAAGATCACACATTTCTGCAACATCTTTCTTTCCATGTTTCTTCACAAATATTCTGGACTTTCAGCCATGTATTTCTATTTTCTTTTGCTGGGCCCTGAGTACGAGGAGAAGACCTTAACTGTGCTTCTACTCCTACAAAAAATACTTAGCCATCATCAGTCAGCTTAACTGGCCATTATCTACTGTGACAATACAATGCAAATAAAACCTGCCTCTTCTTTCCTTTTACAAAAAAGAATGTTTCCTTTTCAGTCATATATTAGAAAAAAAAAGAAAAAAAAAAGAGAGGGAAAGAAACATGGGAATTTCAAATTAGCAGCCTCTGTATTCCTCTGCACTCAGTGTTGAAAATAAATTGAATGAGATTGTAAACTGTGATAATATTGCTGATGCTGACTTTGCAAAGTACAACTGTGTCCTTAATGAATCAATCATCCTTTCCTGAAGGAAGAGGCAAAACAAAACTTTGGAGAAACCATCAAGAGGGCAGGTGAGTGACAAGTGTCTGCAATTACACAAGTACCAAACTATGCAGAATTTCTCTCTCCACCCACAGTATGGCAACAGAGCAGCCCTATTCATTTGTAAGGTTTTATGCTGACAGTACATAGGTGTACTGCATCCCAGAAAATGCAGTGCAGAACGGGGCCTCTTAGTGGGTGCTTGGCATGCTGCAGGGTCTGGTATCATGATTTGGGTCATGGCCATGCTGAGGGCTCAGTATCAGTTTCTGTGATGAGTCTCTGCCCCATGGCAGCAGCTTGGTCAGTTTTTCTCCTCACTCACAGGTATACTAGGTGAACACAATTCATCCCAGGGATCATTGCTATGATGGCTCGCCTACTTCTATAAGGCAAAACCATGAAGATCAGCAAAGGCCAGCCACAGGAATAGTCACTCTGACTAGAAGAGGTTAGAAATTAGAACCTGGTAACTCATGGGACAGCTGCAAGAGATGACAGGGAGAAGCAAAGGCTCTAATATGCAGAAAGGATGTCTGCAGGTGATATGGTCCAGCCTAAAGGGTAGATGTGCTCTTGCCTTCAAGCTCACCCCTGAGCAGCCAAAGGATCCCACGAGCCCTTTGCTCAGCCACTGTCACTGTGCTACACATGCATATAATCCCTCTGCTGGAGATGCCAGCATTCCAAATGAATCATTCCAATGTATCATTCCAAATGGCAAGTGCAGGAAACATTTCTGCCTGTTTATGCTTGCAAATTTTCTTACTCTACTGGGTGTTCAGGCAGACTCACAAAAGCAGCTGTAAATGAATTAGCAGGGAAATTGCTCTGCACACTGGAAGATTAGAAAGAAAACGCAAAGAGAAAGATACACATTAATGCTTATTTGCTGTAAACAAAGAATTGTGTTTTTCTTTTCATATCCTGAATGACTCTAATAGGCCAAGGCAAAAAAAAAAAAAAAAGAGGAGACAAGAAAACAATTCTCTTATGAAAAGGGATGGCAAATACCTCTCCTCTGGACCATCCTACATGTCAAAATCAACATAAAATGTCACCTCCTCTGATCAATAGAAAGCTCCTTGAAATGCAAAAGTGCAGACTATAGAAAAGTGGTCATATGGATGATATCCAAATAATATTAGACTTATTTGCACCAAAACAATTGAGGAACTACTGGTATTCAAAAAACGTTCATATACCAGACCCTTTATGTTCAAGAAATTTAGATAGAACTAGAAAAGACTCACTGGAACAAGAACATCCACAACTGAAGGATTCCTTCACTATAAATAATGATTATGATAAAGCTTTTCAATTTTAAGTGTTCTAACGGAGAAATTTCATAAAGGTATTGAAATATTAACAAATGTTTAGTTTCCCAATATACATGTGAAATAGTTTAATAATGGCTACTTTTCAGGTAGAGGAAACAGGTGCAATTGATTCACTGAGTCCTGCTAAGACTGAAAGCTTCTCAGACCATAATTTATTTACAAGGTAACCCTTTGGTTCTTTCCTTTCACCAGCCCCCTCAAACTATGAAGATAAAAAGAAGTACTAGAAAACAGTAGAACACATGCTTATTCCTTCATTCTTTCTAAAAAGAAAACCAAAACAATACAACATAAATTCCATCAGATTTCATTAAAATCAATTATTTTAATAGTCCAGTGTTTGTTTCTGCAGAAGAGCGATAAACGAAATATCCTTGGTATCTGCCCAAAGGGAATATTTAGATTATTTAAGATGTTATATTATAAAAGGTTCTATCAGGCATCTAAACAAGTGGTTTATATTCATAGTGCTCCATACTTACTACATATCATCTTGCAGGGTGGTGGGTAAGCCTCTAAACTTCTATGTAGTCATCGTTCCAGAAGCATAAATGTTACTGTGCAGTCACAACATTTCACAGCACTGAACTTTTCACCTGCAGGGCAACAAATGCATCAGAAACTGTGCAAGCACTACTTTCATTTCACAGAGGGGAAAACAGAGCAGTCAGAGACACACAGCAACTGAGAAGAGAATACAGCCCTGATAACTTCCCATGATGACACAAGTCTGGACTTGCCAGGTTTAATTTTCAAATTTAACTAAGAAAGCTAAGTGAAACCTGTCAGTGAGGGAAAGGAGAGCAGTTGGGGGGAGAAAGATACATCCAGAACATTACTGAGGCTGGCTGCTAAGATCAGCTTTATCTCACCCATGGTATGTGTAAAATAGGATGTGTTGAATGCGAGCCAGTTTCTAGCTTTGGACCATACTGTTGCCTAGATGAGTGATTCATATTTTCATCACACTGAGAAAACATGTGGTCAGATCAGTGTATTTTAATTTAGCAACCCTGGTCAGCTTTCCCCCAGACAGCTAAAATCTACCTCCTTCATTTTAACTAATCCTCATCACAGGTCCTGGGCTAAGGAGCCAGTCCTTCCCTAAGTCATCCTCTGCAGCACACACCTCCAAACCTCTTTAAGCCAGATTGGGGTTTCCTGTGGACAATGAACCATATCAAGGGCATTTTTATGAGTTCTGTGAGATTTGAAAGCCACACAACACTTCAATTTGTTTAATTCAAATATTAATACATGGTTAATGTTAACATCCGTTTACTGAGTTTTACATCCCTAGAAAGCACTGACATTTCAACCACAGGTCCTCACAAAATGTGGAGTAAAGACATTCAGCATCCAAGAGATATCTGTAAATTGAAGCATCCAATCACATACCCTTGCCACTCTGACAGGAATTCTTCTCACTGGTTTGTTACTAATGAACATCTTTAGAGTGCTGAAGGAGCTGGCAGTGCAAGGTCACTCTCCATCATCTTTAAAGAATTGTGGCAGTTGAGAGAGGTGTCTAATTACTGGGAAAAGGGCAAATATTAAAAATTTCTTCCAAAAAGACAGGAAAGGAGATGTTTTCAAGGACAAAAAGAAACATCAGAGTTATTGACTCTTATTTGCTAAAAAACTTCACAATACCACAAAACAAAACAAAGCCGAAGAAACCCAAAAACTGAAAGACACACAAACTCATGTATACAAACACTCAAACCTGTCACAGGTTTCAGTTTCATGGATCCTACATCCAATCTTTCTGTTAGAGAAACCAATTTGGTTAACCAGATGGAATGCCAGCATCACCACCTGAGTTAACACACTAACGCCTTTTGGACTAAGCTGGTGGAACTGTTATATTCCATGCACCAAAAAGCCATGGCAGAAATATTTCCTTCAAAAAAGTTTGAAAGAAGCTTTGTTGACTTCTTTGCACATTTCTTGGTCCACATCACAGGCCCCTTACTCACAATCAGAGGTTATTGTCCACAAATGCTTCCAAAAATTGAAGACAATGATTGTCCATGATTGCATCACTGTAGATTTCAAGTGTATTGATACTCTTAAGGCTGTTACAAAGTAAATATCTGAAGGACTGAAAATAAGAGGTCTTTGTAAAATCAAGTACATTTCAGTTTTTAAACACAAGATTATGCCCTTTAAAGTTATGCAAGCAAAATCAGATTTTGCTAGACAGTAATAGTAATTATCATACATTTTACATACACAAATCTCCTGTTGGACATTTTCATTGTTTGCCTTCTTACCACTTTCAATTCAAGGATAATCCTACAGATTGAGCACTGCAATAAGATGCTGACTACTGTTTTACATGCAGGAGCAGAATAACTCCAGTGTGAGCCAGTATTGTTTGGTTTACATAGTCAATACCAGATATTCTCATTAAAAGCAATACTGAAGTCATACCATTTATTGCCCCAGCCATTAGCTATTGGCAGCCAAAACCCCAAATATTGCAGTGATATCTGCAATATAACTTCACAGACAGACCAAAATACATGAATTTATGTATCACTTGGGAAAGCAACCCAGCTACCTCAGAGAGCCTAATACAAAGCTCTGAGATCACATGAGGAGAACCAGAAGATCATCTGAGGAGAACCTGTATCACCAAAGTTCTTGAACTTTTGACCTAGTTCCCATTCAGGACTGTCTAGAAACGGGAAATCAAAAGAACAATTGTGATCTTGTGAAATTCATAAAGAAATAATGAGCAAGATGCTAAGAATAATTCCTTCTCTCAGGATAGGTACATTGCAGGATACGGAAATCTGCTCTGAGCTTTAGAGTCAGCTGCACTTAAGACAATGTTTTGACTTCCAAATCAGAAATTTGGATTTTGAAATCCAAATCAGCTCTGCGACTTGTGGATATTGCTTGTGGAGTCTAAAGAAGCTAAAGCTGATTTATAAGAAATATCCCAACAAATACAAAATAAAGTAAGCAATAACCCAATTATGAGCAAATACACAAACAATATTGAATAGCTTTCTCTCTCTTCTCTTTATACACACAATATGTATGCAATTTATTTATAGATACAGACTGAATATATAAAACAATTAAATATACACTATAGGTACATAACATACATGTATATTCACTACATAACTTGATAATGTTTCAACAAACATGAAACTGGGACTCAAATAATTAAAAACCTAGAAGTCAAATATTTTAGAGTTCATGTTGAAGCAGATGTCTGTCTTTCCTCCACATATGGCAATGATGCTGTCTGTGGGGTAGATGGAGAACATCAGATGTCTTAGGGATCTCTCTGTAGTTAACAACTGAAAATCTCTGAGAAAAGATTTACATTTCAGTCTTCCCCTGACCTTCAGCATCTGACACAAAGTCTTTGGAAAGTAACACTCCACTTTTAGGCAATAAGTTATTCTGAAATGGCAAGTATTCACATCACCTCTTCTTCCCTTCTCTTCCCCTATTAAAAAATTAACATTTATTATTCTGTGTTCGTGGGACCAGAAAGAAAAGGGGTGATTCAGGGAACATTGTTAGAGTTAGTATTAAAAATGTTTTTTCTTTTCTTTCTTGTGCAGCAGTAGCATTTTCTAAAATCTGGAGTTAGATAAGAGAGGTGTCTAATTCTGAGTTCTGGATGCCCAGCTGCACGTCAAGTGTTTGAATGGGGCTGGCAGACTGTGAGACCTGTGGCATGATGTGCCTTCATGAGTTGGCAAGAGGCTGGCAAAGTATGCCTTCCATGCCCTTCAATTGTGCAATTAATTTGAATACAGATGGATATTTAAAACAATAATAGACATCCCTTTTTAGGGAGCAAAATCCCACTGCTGCTGATGTGAATTAGGTTTTGGTCTTAAATGTTCCTCTCAGCTGACAGAGCATTGAATGAGCCCATTTGGCTTTGTGACACAGCTTAGCATCCACAGATTTGATGGGTCAGTTTACTTAAATATTCTTAGCTTTAAAGGTACTTTATTTTCCTGTTCTTCAGTGCATTTGCTGCACCAAACAAGGCTCATGCATTTATTAGCTTGTAGCTCAGTACAAATGGGAGTGTAAAGGGTAATTGCTGAGTAAGAGAGAGTGGCTTAACATGAGACATCTCTGAATCTAGGATGGAGTTATGCTCAGAAACCTGCACATCCCTCATTTGCCACAGGGTGGAAACAATCTCAGGAATGCATGTCCATAACATTGCTGCAACAGTTCAAATGCAGTAGTTAGGTGCCATATGCTGTACCTATGGATGCAGATGCAGCTGATAGCTTGGAACAGCCCTGAATTGAGCACATGATACACTTTAAGTAGCTGCCTGGATTCTTCTTTGCACCCAAGAAAACAGCGTGGCTCCTCAAGTGCTTTTCTAATCTAGTATTTAAATAGTATACTAGTTTTACAGAATTCCATGTTGTTTCATAACAAACTGGATAACTGTAAAGGGTTAGTGTACTAATGAAAGGAAGAAGAGCTCAGATCTGCAAATGCATTTAAGTACTTAATGCCCCTAGGCATTTGTCTCCCATTAGATTTTGAATGGACGAATTAGGACATAAACTGCTCTTCTGAGATCAGGCCAGAAGATTTCTCTCCTATATCATTAATTTGGGAAGATTTTCTAATGATCAAAGACAGATATATCTCTAAAGAGAGACTTTTGACGGTAGAGAGAGAGGAGATGGAATAACACATATCCCTTTTTTTCCTGTACTGACTTGAATAACTGATTTGAAGAGATGCGCAGAATGCTCCTGTTCCTCCCAAAAAAAGGGACTGGCTAAGCTTATTTGACTCGAGGCAGTGGTGTGTCTTGGAGTGCAGCATCCTACTCCTGGTGAGCCAAACAAGCAATCTTTGCACTTTCTTTTCTCCCTACTTACTAAAAAATAAAGATTTCTGTTCCCTTGAGATGCCAATCCAGCAGTCTTCAAATTTCTTAACATTCATATTGGACTAAGAGAATGTTTAGATTTGTCTGTCATACCTGGTACATTCCTACTCCAGCTCAGTCTTTTTATCCATGGCTGTCTGTGGGTTCTTCCTGCTTTTCCTTTTACACGACACAGGTGTAAAGGACTTTTATTTTGAGAATTATGCGCAGTTTTTATTTTAAAGCAGATGGCATTTCTATTGCAGCATCAGGGGGCTTCGTATAGTCAGGAGCTTTCACTGGGAAAACAGCAGCTTAGTACCAAATGAGCTGATCTGCAGCCTGTATGAAAAAACCTGTGGCTTCAGAACTCCTCTGGTTTTGGGGTTATCTGCTTCAGGGGCACTTTGAATCATTTACATTTACTAACATCAGCCCAAGCCTTGCAGCAACTGCAGTACAAGGGAGCCCTTTGAGCCAGTGGGCTGCCACTGGCACTTTGAGGGCTGCCCATAACTGGCAAGAGAGACATTTGCTGGCAAACCTTTCTGCCACTTTGCCATTCCCCTCCAGATATGTCACATCTCTCACTCAGTAGATCTCCACATGCCCCCACAGTGCAAGGGCACTCTGTGCAGCTTCAGTTTTAGGCACTGTGGTTAATCACTGTCATTTCAGCATCTGGAGTCTGGGAAAGGCTGCTGGGCCCTTCTGCACAGACCCGTGAAGCTGTTTGCTTTCCCCTGACCCATAAAGCAAAGAAGAAAAATGATGACAAGTCATTAACAAGATATTCTGTGTTTCATTTTATGAGTGCCAGCTGTTCCCCAGCAATCACTCATATAAAACCAGCACTAAAACCGGACTGCTGTGGGATGTGAGTGCAGACCACACGAGTACTGAGCAGCTTCCCTGTTAGGGATAGAGGGGATGGAGCCATGGCACTGTGTGGGCCAGCAGCTCCCCAGGACTGGGAGTGCTGGGAACTGCAGGGGATCCCTGGGCTGGCAGGGAGGGAGTGTGACAGCCCGAGGGGCATTGGGGCAGCCCCAGCCCAGGACATTTTGGGCATGTCCCCTAGGATGGTGGAGGCCAAGGCAAGGCTGGGACAAGGGCTGGTGGGTCTGGGCAGGGCAGGGCTGTGGGGAGCTGCAGCCCAGCCCTGTAGGGATTGGTGGCCCTGGGAGACTGCCATAGGGTCCTGGGCCATGGATGGTGTGGGAGCAGCCTGGAGGACTGGGAAAGGGCAGGCAGGGCTGGTGGTGTCCCCTTGGCTTTAGCAGATAGACAGAAACTGTGTGAAAGACTATCATAATGAGGAAGACCCTGACTTCAAGCAACTCAGGTGAATATCTCAGTGCTGCCACAAAACTGTGACAAGTCCATGACGTCTGGTAGAGTCTTGGCCAAAGTCTGTTTTCTTTCGTAATGAAAATTAATAAAAGCATTCTGAGTTCAGCCAAGAGGGGTCAACCAAATAACAGCTACAATGACGGAATCATGGAGTCAAAGCTGGCTCCATTCATTTACCTGGGGACTCCACCTTGAAATCCAACGCTATTGTCAAACTAAACCCCTACAAACCCTTTTAGCTAATGCTCAGAAAAATGCCTGACCTGGAAGATTGAGCATCAGACAAACAATACTCAGTGCTCAATGTGTTGCTTGAAGAGATTCCTGAAATAACTGGTAAGACATATCAAGGGCCAGGAAGCAATTTAGATTAGAATTTTCTAAGTTTGTACCTCCAAACTGAGAAGGAGCTTTAGTGTTTGCTACTGATTCTTATTAACCCAGCTTGTTTCAAGCCAGAAACACAGCCTGGGAGTCTCCATAGACATTCTCATTACATGCCCAAAGATCAGTTCCCCCTTCACTCCACCAAAAATTACATTTGTATGAAGGAAAAGCCAAACAAAAAGGAAGAACAAAAGCTCCCATGGTGGAGAGCAGAGTACTTTATAGGTAACTATGTGTTACCTTATGCAACATATGCTGTCTGAAATGAGCACAAAATGGCAGCAGCCTCCAGCAAACACTTGGAAAATTAAAGATGCAACACACAGAAAACTAAGCCATAATTGCTTCCAACAACAGCAGCATAAGCCATAGTCAGTTATCACCTGAACCATCTGCTCCCCCAAGCAGCAGCTCTTAACACAGGCATGAGATTGAAAGATCCTCTCACTTCAGCCACACACTCAGTTCACATCAGAAAAATGGCAACAAAAATCAAGTGTTTTCCTCTGCACTTCAACATGCAGGAGATGCAACAGCAGGATTAGCCACAGAAAATACAAAGATAGAAATTGTATCAGTCATTAAAGTTTCTGCAGCACAAGCCCAGTCCTGTTTCACAGAAATGCTGACAAAACTGATAAGCACATTTTCTCCTTACAGTCAGAATTTATAACCTGAAGTGGCTGTTATAATGGAAAAGTAAATGATCCCCTGATACTCAAATCAATCTTGTGAGAAATAACCTGAATAATGAGTTACAATTGCAAGAGATGAAATTAAGACAAGAACAGTTAAATAAGGATTTAAAGGAACAGATAACATTTAATATGATATTGGAAACCTAAATTAGACTTTAAAATATATGTAGAGACAGAGGAAGAAGGGGGGAAAATAAGGAATTGCAGCAGAGGCCTCAGATAAAGATGAGCCTTTGATGAGAAATAATCAGAAGCAATGTCAGATTCGCATTATTTGAGGAAAAATCCCCACTTCAAATAGAATTTTTTATGCAACTAGGTTTTAGAGCTTGGCACTATAAGGAGGATTTCGATTTACAGTATGAAATACTCCAAAATGCTTACAGCTCAAATCAATTTGTTGCAGTTATGATTAGAAATTGTTTCTAAGACCATGCTTCAGCACAAGACATGGAACCGAGCTAATAACATCTCTTTCACAGTTTGGTGCCTTACACTGATGGATGGTCTTCCTCCAGCAACAGTACAACAAAAGGAAAGTATTATCCCTATTTTAAAGTAAGAGACTGGAATAGATGACACCTCAAAATCACCTAGAACACTAATAACTAACTGAAGGCACTTGTTGTAGAGGAAGGGGATATAGGATCCTGCCATAGATTTTTGACTACAAAATCAGATTTGAAAAACAAAGAACCAGGAATAAGGCACCTTAGTGCTTGCCAGAATTGGATTAGGTATTACAACCCTTGTTTTCTATCCAGGTTTGGTCAAACTGAGCTTTCCTCAGAAACCTACCTAAAGGTGGAACATATGAGGATGGAATTTATCTCATCTGGCTGCGTACGTGTGACCATTTCACTGACTGCTCTTGTACTCCAGCTTTATAACAAGTGGGGAAAAGTAGTCACTCATACGATGTGATTCAACTTGTGCTAAAGCAAATGTTTAACTCAGGTGAGAAAACTTATGTTCTTTCTTTCCCTACAAAATTAGCCTGGTAGGATTAGTTCAGATTTTAGCTTGGACATTTATTCTGCAGATGTCCATGAGATGAGTGCCTCTATATATGTATTATGATAACATCATCCTATCCCCTGCCCAAGTTCTCCACATGTCTGTTCAGGTCATTTTTATTGCACTTAATAAAAATACAACTGAGTCAAGTGCTGGGGAAATACAACAGGGAAAAAAAAACATGTTCATTCAGACTTTGTAGGATAGGAAGGAAATGAGAAGGAGAATTTTTGTAACCATTGATGGTAGTACACAGTGCTTGATGACTATTGTCATCCAAATTCTTCTGCAGGACACTTTAAATTAATAATGGAAGAAACATTAGCATGAATCTTAACTAAAAGCTATTTTGCATTGCCAGGGAATTAAGGATGGAATAATAGATCTTTCCTACTGTTTGCCTATTTATGTATTCATCCACTATCGAGTTATTTATCTATTTCTCTAGTATTTGCTGGGTGAAGTTTTTCCTTATGAAGAGAATTTTTAAGGAATGTCTCAGGTTATCAGTCATCTTGAGTCTGAGTACCTGCAGACCACATAATAAATGAAACACAAGGAGACAAGGTCATTATTGAGAGGTTAAACAATTGGAATGACCTAAAGGAGAAGTTTCAACAGATGGTTTCTGTCATGAGACCAGTTAAATCTAAATTTTCCAAATAGGTCATTGCAACCAAAAAAACCACAAAAACAAAAACAAACAAACAAACAAACAAACAGAAAAAAAACCAAACAAACAACCAAAAAAAAAAGGTGAGGAAATTCTTCTTTACAATATAATGGAAAACATCAGAGGAAAACCATCACAGAGGCCCACTACTGTCCAGTTTGTAGCTGCACAGCTCCTCTCCAGGAAACACAGACTTAGAAGACCTATAATAATTCCTGCAGTATTTAGTGCTGGGTTTGGCTTTGACATCAGCTGGGATTAGATCAGCTCCTTCTAACACAGTATTGATTTTCATGCAGAACCTGATAGATGTTGGAATAATCAAGCTTTCATATAATCAAGGACATATTAAAAGTATTAAATGCATACCTAGAGACACAGCTGTGTAACAGCTAACAGACAGTTACAGATCATTGACTTTCAAAAATCACAAAGATAAACAAATCTTTTATTTCATGTTGTTATTTTAGTGACATTCTGTAATCCAACCAAAGCCCTGTTAAAAAATAATTAAAGGAGTTTTTATCTTTATTGTATTGTGCTATTTGACTATGGTCATGGCACCTGGAAAGACTTTCCTAGCTGAGGATAATTATTAAAAATAAAATGCATTGTAAATAATAATCCTTAATAACCATCTTTTCAGAAATGATGATTCTGTAAGTACCCTTGGAGGAAAACCTGGTGTATTGCAAAAAGAAAACTGGAGCTTGAGAAAGTTTTGTGACCCCTCCCCAACAAGTTAGTGCTAGTAGCATCACTGTAACCTAGACCATCTGCTTCATAGTCTAATTTTTCTCTCATTAGGATACAGTTCTAAAGTGATTCCTGAAGTCATTCTACTCCCATTATCAATTACAGTGTTAATTCACTTTGGCCTGAAGATTTAAGACACTACATAAATATAAAGTAATCTAATTGCTGCTTGCTTTTAAAAGAGTAGCCAAGAGTTTTTGTAGCACTGGATGAAAAGACTTGTGTTATTGGACCCTACTGAAGTTCAAAACATGGTTTAGATTTCACATTCAAAAAATAAGCCTTGCTAGATACCATATGCTTATAGCCAAAATCATATCAAAGTTAACAAACAATCAGTACCTGATGACTGTGATGTTTGACTCAGAAATGAGCCAACAGATGAAAGCATCTCTTGGCTCTGGAGGCTAAATAGCATTTCATGACAGGTGAAAGATTTTGGCAAGGAAAAAAGAAATCTCTGTAATGTAAATGGTATTATACATACAGTTTGTAAACATGAAAGGGATGAAATGTTCCTGCTCTGAATCAGAAGAAATAAAACATCAATGCATATGAATCAAGGCCAATCTGTATGACTTGGGCATAGTGGCATTAAGTTTCTGGTATTTTTCACAAACCTCATTTTAAATAATTTTTTACTTTTCCTACAGTTTTTAGCACTGGGGTGCATAGCAGAAAATAGTGTTACCTTTGCAGGACAGGATTGAGTTCCATGGGCTCAGAACCATGTCCCTGATGTCACTAAATATTTTTCTGTGACCTTGTGTATTTTTCAATCTCTTTCTTTCTTTAATTCCTAACTAGGCACCCTGGTAATAACTAAGAATTACATATTGGGAAAACATCCAGTCTTTTCTCTGAAGATTTGATATTGCAGTAAAGCAGTGTGGACAAAGGCAACACATGTGAAGGTGCCAGACCAAAGTCACCATGGAGGTAGAAGTGGGGAGATTTTGAATCACACAGCAGATTTTTTTCCTAAACACAACTGTGTCTAAGTGCAATGATAACTTGATTTTTTTTTTTAAGCATTACATTTACTATTGATTTTCCTTTTTTTCCCTTTTCTCTCTCTTGTTTAACTTCTCATTAATCCCTCTCTCAAACTTCAGTTCCAACGACAGAAATTCATAAAACCATTTGGGACACGTGAGCTGTGGAAGGTTTCAATCAAGAGATGAATGCAATTTTCATTTCACTCCAGTCTCGTTTATTTTGTGAAGGAAAAGGTTAGGAGAAATTTTTCAGGACAATCCTAATTTGTGTATTTTATTTCTATTGCAAATCTACAGGCTGCAGTGAACTTGACAGAATCCATTAGGCTTATTCTAAGAAAGTCCCCATACAATCTGGGTTGGGACAGCTCTTGTTCAGTGTACACTTGACTAAAAGGATATCTAAAGCTTGAGTTTTGAAAGAAACACTCTTAAATAATCTGACAAGTAGCATGAAAATCAGATTCAAGTGTCTGAAACGAAAAACAAAGCAAAAAACAGTTTTAAATTTAAATTTCAAAATGGAAGAAAAAGCAATTTTAGATAAATCTTCAGTAGAAGGTAGGATGGATATTTTCCTTTCATTCCTTCTCACTGGGGGAGGAAGACCACCAAGCATGTCTGGACAGTACAGAACATTTCAGAAATGACTGAATTTAGTAAGAGATAAAATGATCCCTTGGGTGAGTGGAGTTTAGAGTAAGAGAAACCTCATGGACTGTACTCTCATATATAACTAAGAACTAGCAAAATAATCAAAATTCTTAAAAAACAACCCAATAAATTTTTTTGAGAATTCACAGGGGAAAAAAAAGCAGGCTACCTGAATGGGATAATTATAATTTGCTACCATGATTGAAGAATAAACCAGAGGGGTGAAAGAAGAAGCCACAGGAAAAGGTCAACCAGAGAAAAAAATATTCCCAAAGTTTGGTGGCAATGAACTATATGTCCCCACACAGCAATTAGAGCAATGGTTTTCTATTCAGTTTATTCACTCTGTTGTATCACTCAAGAAAAGCGAAATAAATCAGGCTGGTGCCTGACCTTTAAAAAACAGTGGATCCCAGTGAATCATCCTGTCATTGACATAATAATTTGATTTCTTTTTAAGCCTCTTTCTACACATCCAGCAGCTGGCAATAATAAAGTTATGGACTGTGTTTCCATGAGGCAGCCTTTTCCCCTTGCTTCTTAAGGTAAATAAAGTATAACAGTTGGAAGCAACTGAAAGATAAATTTATCATCATGTCCACTGTGCCTACAGAGAGAAAATCAGTGCCAGGAATGAGATCTGCATGAAGCTATATCTGAAAACACAATATGGCATCAAAAAATTTCATTTTAATATATTGAAAACTTTTGCTTCCTTCTCTTCACACTTATTTTTAATGCATTGTTCTGGGTTCCTCAAAGATAAAGTGCTCAAACACCAGAAGAAAAGATTCTATTTATACTTTGAGCTTACTCACAAGGGCCTGGAAATCTCAGGAAAAGACAACATGAGGAATATTTCCAGAGAGATCCAATAAATGAATGGAAACACTCTGCTTTTGTACATTTATCCAATCTCAACAGTGAACTCATTTCTGGATTAGAATTGACGTGAAAAGTTCCAGCCATGCAAATATGACAACAATGTTAAAGAGAGACTCATAGTTCTTTGTGAACTTCTAAAAGTTCATAATTACACTGTGGATATTATGCCAGCATAAAAAACTAAGAATCTGTTACTCTTATTGCATCATTTTGTGTCATAAACCATTGGAAGAGCAGAAAGTTGCAAAACATAAGCTAGTTTTTTTATTTATCCTCCTTTCTCCCACTGTTCTGTTTTTATATCCAAAGTAGAAGACACAGAGAAAGCACTAGAATTGACCTAATATTTATTGCTGCCTCTGGAGTTATAAAAGTAAGGAAAGACATTTGCTTTGGACCTTCAATGTAGTTTCTAACAGATACGATGGGGCTGTGAAGTTTGTGTAAGACCTACATACCCTTCCTGTGCACAAAACCATTACCTGCTCTGCAGCTGAGCTGGTACACTCCTGATTCTTTACTGACTGCATAAGGAATAAAATTTAAATAGGAACTTAGGGCAAGTGAAGATCAAGGAAATGCAATGTACAGAAGAATATCAAATGGATGCCACTTTCTTTTCCTTGACCTTTGTGTCTGAACCTATTGAAAATTTATTGAGTTAAATCGTCCATTTAGATCACCTAAGTCACTGACTCCATGCTATTAGAAGTAGAAATCTCTTGTAACTACTAAACAGCATTAATTTTTGTGTCCCCCAGTAATCTTACTATAGCTAACTAATAAATTCACTCATTTTGCTGTTCTTATCACTGCTACTCCAATTTTTAGGAAGCCTTTTCTCATTTCAAGACTAAAGTTATTCATAGACAGTTCATATCTATTTATTTTTATACCATATTTTCTTTTAGCTTAAAATGGCTCTTCTTCTCCCCTGATCTTTATTCCCTTAGCACATTTCAGGCATATTCTCTCTCCATCTTTATTTTTCTGGGCTTAAGGTAAGGCAAGTTTTCTTCTAGTGTCTCTTGAGCAATAAATTAATCATTCCACTATTCATCTAGTAATTCCTTCCTGCACCTATTCAGGTGGATTTAATCTTTCTTGACTGTGGCTTTATAGAATTTTTAGTGTTGTTAAATATTTTTACTGGCATAATATGAAAGTTTCCCACATCTGGAAAATATTTAATTGTGGGAAATGAATATAAATTTTATCCTTTTGTCAACAGTGTCCTATAGTTTAAACAGCTCTCTTCCTTCTGTGGTGTTTATCATTCTATTTTTTCCTAAGTATCAATCATCTGACTCCTCAGCTTGTATTTTCCTAGGCTGAGCAGCCTAGACTCTCTTCTTTCACAAGGAGACACTAAATTTCTTAATCATTTTAGCAGTCTTCCTTTTTCCTTGCTCTCATCTGAATTTGTCTTCTTGCAGGTGGTGAGACTCACAGTATTCCAAACAACACCTCCCCACGACTATGCTATTAACACTCCCATATGTCTCCTGATATATCCAAAGAGAACATTGGACTTTCTGATGATGGTATCATATCAGTGGCTTACAGTCATTTGGGGACTGACAGATATATTCAAATAGTTTGTCTTCTCTTTCTGCTCTGCACAGTAAGATTCCAGGACAATGCAGAAGTTATTTGCAGTATTCCTGGTGTGAGATGTTACACACTCGCTCATTTTGCCATTTTTCTGTTACTCTTACTCTTCTGACATTTTGTTCTTCATGTATAATATTCCTAAGCTGATTTCTATAACTGCTGTCTCTTGTGTTTGTGTCATCAGCTCCTCTTTCTCTGTTCCAGGATTAGGATCATTCAAAATAGCAACATAAAATATTGCTCCTAACTTTAATTTTTCAGAAAATCCACCACTAATTATTTTAAAGCCCAAAAACTCTTGTTCTAATATTTCCTTTTTTTTTTTGTTCTGACTTTAACCTCCTTCTCAACGATATGCTTTTTGCTAATCTACATCTTCCTACACAGAGCTAGTAATTCCTTAATTCTTCACACAGTGTCATAACTGAAATCACATAATTCTGTCTAGATAAGATCAGATGCACTTCCTTTGCATAGGGAAAAATAAAACCCAAACAATCAAAAAAAAAAAAAAAACCCCAAAACCCAGCCAAACAAAGAAAAACACAGTAAGAAATCAGGTTATCCTAGCAGCATCTACATTCAATAAACCCCTGTGGTATCCTATTCCTCAGTCTCTCCAATTCCTATTCTCTTATGAATTCTTAACATATTTCCAAGGTTTGGTTCGTGGATTTCTTATTTTCCTTTACGCTTTTCTTTCTACATAAAGGTATTGCATTTTCCTCTTTCCACTTTCATGCCATTGCAAACTTCAAGTACAGACTTTAAACCTTTCCTTTCTGAATGAAGATTTAATTTGGCAGTTCTTTCAGGGTTCTGGGCTGGATATAGGATCTACTCACTTTCACTTGAGACCTTTCAACATTTTGATTTTAGTTTCTCACTCACATTAACTAGCTTCTCTTTGTCTTCATATATATCATGAGTCATACTTCGAAATTTTTGTCCAATGACCCTCTGTCATTTCATACAGAAATTATGAGAGTCCTGAAGTTTCAGCCATTTTCCATGTGACCAATTTTCTCCATTTACACCTTGACAGCAATTTCTAGATTTTTTTTTTAAGTGCACAGACTACTGAACAGTACTTTAAAATATGCATCAAATCCTACTTAGAGTATTTTGAGGGAAGGTTGCCTTTTGAAATTTTTCTCTCTGTCTGGATTTCCCTGGATTCTATCCTTACAAGAACAGAACCTGTCTCTTGTCACTCAAATTCAGTCCTGGAAATAGTAATTCAAAAGGTTTATGCTTTAGCAAAAGATAATGCCAGGAAATCAGTGTTAATGCCAGCTTTTCCAGCTTCAGAAAAAGACTTCTTATGATATGCAAATAATGGAAGTCTTGATTCACTGCCATGGCAAGAAAATAAGTGAATAAAAGTAACTGATTCTGATTTATTGAAATAATGTTGTGTTTTTCTCATTTATTCCAGTAATGCTTAAATGGCATCTGAGAAGTGGGTCATTTTGTGTTTCAGTCTGCAAAGCATACAAGGAATGATAATGCCTGTCCTCAGAGGGCTAATCCTGTGCTATGGTAGGATACACGCAGTGGCTTCAGCAGGACGTGGAAATTCCTCCATGCTTTCTGTGATCCAGAGGACAAACATAGCTAAGGACCCATGGGGCTGTCAGGCATTTTTCCATGCAGGGGCTTTTTGGAGGAGGAAGAGAGGCAAATCAAGTATACACATGTGTGTGAGACAAAAAAAAAGTTAAATTTTCTGTAACTGTATTGCAATATTATAGTGAATTTTACTTCTCTATAGGCTTTTTTAACTCTAATTTTAGTTTCCTGTCTCTACTCATGGGTAACTTGATTAAACCAGTGGTAGGTCTACAGAGTTCTGATCACCACATGGGGCACAAAAGTCTGGTTTCATCAACACATCACTTTCCACTGACAACATGGGAATGGTTTAGGAAATAGCTTTAGTTTTCAAGAATTAAAGCATTGTCTTATAAAACCCTTTATTTCCTTGAATCTCTGAGTAGGCTGGATATTCATTTACAAAGAGGAAAATATCGGCCTCTGCAATCTCCTTATTTTTGATGATGACTTCCAGGGGATGGAAAAATTTATTAGATTCTTGGCAGCATGTTATTCCATTTTCATCAGTGTTGCACATGTAAAGAGAGTTATTTGAGAATGATTTCTGGAGATAGGGATAAAAACAAATTACTTTTGCAGTGGCGACTGAACACATGTAAATGAAACTAATTATGAATTGTATTGCTCCTCATGGACCAAATAACATCCTGTGTGGCTCTGCTGGCCCTCTATGTTCATTTGTTGAAAATCTATTAATAAGAGCATATTTTAGCTTGCTAATCATTCTCTCCACAGCTCATCTAGCACAGAAAGAATGGAGATAGCCAGAACGATTCTATGCAATGTAAGACATCACAACTCTGAGTAAAGCTTCTCACTGTCTTTAGCCTTATTTTAGAAAAGGGAAATGTATCCCCAAGGCATTCTGACACACCAGTGTTCATTTCTCTTTTGCTACAAATGGCAAGCAGAGACTCCTATCATGTCACAGCACAATACCTAGATGCCAGTGTTCCACAATTACTTCCTTACACAAGCAATTCTTTACTGTTTTGTTCTTCTAGTCTTTACAAAAACCTTAATTTATAGCTTATGAAGTGAGCTTTACCTGCTAGCCACAGATGTGACAGGGATTGGGAAGAAACCTGGCACAAGGTAGCAGCTGAAGGGTTTGTCAGATGGTGGATATTTTAAGCCACTGGCCACTATTAGTAACACTGCCATTTCTGTCACTAGCACAGTAAATCTGTCCAACACATGAAACCATGTGTCAAAAGACAGGATGCAAATGGGCTTGCAAACATATTTGTGCAAGTCTAGCTGTGGCAGCCACCAGTAAAGAGGATGTAATATGGATCTATCCACGTGATCTATCCAGTGTCTACATCTATGATATCTGTCATCAGCTTTCGTTTTAATTTTGAGCCTCTGATAATTGCCCAAGACAGCTTATTGTTTCTCTAATTATAGATTTGGAGTAACAAGTAGTTATAAAAATATCTGGGGAGTTGTTTGTTTCCTGTAAAAGAGCCAGGTGAGGTACTTTCAAAGGACTCTTTTTGAAAAGGCAAGCTCAGACCCTTTGAGATGCAGTAAGGCCAAGTGCTGGGTCCTGCACTGTGGTCACAACAACCCCAGACAATGCTACAATCTGGGGGCAGAGTGGCTGGAAGGCTGCCCAGCCCAAAAAGACATGGGAGTGCTGGTCAACAGCAGATGAACATGAGCCAGTGTGCCCAGGTGGCCAAAACAGCCAATGGCATCCTGGTTTGTATCAGCAACAGTGTGGCCAGCAGGAGCAGGGCAGGGATTGTCTCCCTGTACTCAGCACAGGCGAGGCCACACCTCAAGTGCTGTGTCCAGTTCTGACCCCTCACTTCAAGAAAGACTCTGAGGTGCTGGAATGTGCCCAGAGAAGGGCAATGGAGTTGACAGAAAGCCTAGAGAGTAAGTCAGACAGGAACAGCTGAGGGAGCTGGGGATGTCTAGCCTGGGGAAAAAGAGGCTCAGGAGAGCCCTTATCAGTCTCTGCACACTGTAGCCAGGTGAGGATCAGCCTCTTCTCCCAGGCAACCAGCAACAGGACGAGAGAACATATCCTCAAGCCGTTCCAGAGGATGTTCAGGTTGGAAATGAAGAGGAATTTCTTAACTGAAAGGGTTGTCAAGCATTCAGATGGGAAGCATTCTCAGGGAAGTTGTGGAGTCACCATCTCTGGAGATGTGCAAGAAATGACTGGACATGGGACTCAGTGCTATGGATTAGTTGACAAGGTGGTATGCAGTGAAATTAACGTTAGACTCTATGATCTTGGAGGTTTTTTTCCAGCCTTATTGATTCTATGAATCTTATGGAAAATGCGTTCCCTTTATTACTTTTCAAGCTGGACTTCCGAAACTTTAGGCATCCGAAACTTAATGTCCCTTTAAAAAAATTCAGACATATAGTTGATGTTTATCTCAAATGAACATCCCTCTTGTTTGCTTTTTGAATGATCACCCATGCTCAGCCATGGCAAAAAGTATGAAATAGAATTTTCCTTGTCACTACAACAGGATTTGATTTTGGATGAGGACCATGAAAGCAACTTAAATTAATATGGTCAGAAGCACAGGATAGTACTGTCAATAATTTTTACAGGCCTCTCCAACTTCTTCTAGCATCAGAGTTCCCACTTAGCAAGGTAATTAAGCATCTTAAATGATGGATCTGTGTGTTAGCATACTTACAAAGAACCTCCCAGAAGCACCATAGCCAGACTTTGTCTACCAACAACTGGTAAATGATTACAGTTCCCACAATGTGTGGATTGAGATATTTTATCAATCTCTTGGAAATAAATGTACGTGGTATATACATGCATAATTGTGTTTGTCTATGTAGGTATACTTCCCCTGTCTAAAATTGCTGTGGAACAAGCAGCACAAGAATAGGTATTTGATGCTGTCCAAGCAAGGAGCAGCATATGTACCTACCACAGAGGAGGTATTATCAGCCAATATTTCCTTTGTTAGCTGGTGAATGGAACCAAAATCTACTTTGGGGCCAGGGAACAAATTAACTCATCCTCATCCAAACTCTCTCTCTCTCTCTCTTTCCCCCCCTCTGCTCTCTCTCCTTGCCCACCTATAAGTTTTAAATATCATTAACACGATCCTTTGGGCTTTCTTCCTTAATGACTACTTTGTGACAGCTCCTTATTTTTCTAAGGTCTAAAGGAAAGATGTCATTTGGCTCCTACATTAAATGACAATTTATAACAATTAATTAAATGTTAAGATTAATCCCCTTATCAGATGATGCCACTGGCTAATGATACACCCGTATGTCAGTGACAAATGATGAGATGTCAGCAATAAAGCTGCTTGAAGAACTTACATGCCAGCCATTTATTTGTCCACACTTATTCCAAATCACTGAACTACTTGAAAATACCCACTGAGTAGCTGATATGATTCAAGCTGATGTAGACTGACATTATAAGTTATTCAGCATAAAGGTAACAGAAGAATATTCCAGACTTTATCTTACTCTCTCTGTGTAGGGCTACACCACCCCTAGTCCTATGATAAGGACTCCAAGATCATCTGGAAATTTGGGATCAGCTCTCCTATTCCTAACTTGGGCTATGGATGGTCTGCTATGATTCTCCTCAAGAATGACAAGGTGTTAATGAACTTATTTACAAATGTCCTCCAGCTTTTTGAAGGGAATACTTCTCAGTGCATGGACTGTGATTAAGTGAACAGTTTTTGTGAAGGATGAGTGCAAAAAAAGGAACAGATAAAATATTTGCTAATGAAAAGAACCCAGTGGTACAATACAGAAGAGGGAAGTATTGAATGAAGTGTTCCTGCCACCCACATGATAGTTGAGGAGTAGCACCATGAAAAAAAAAAGGAAAAGGTATCTGAGGTATCTGTAACAAATTGCTCTGACACCTGGGCTGAAATCCAAGAAAAACTTTCAGGCAATAAATAAGATGTCTAAGAAACTGCATTTCTTACACTTGTGGTAGCTGTGTGCTGGCTGCCATCATGGTCAAGCATGGATTAAATACAGAATTAAAAAATTTTAGTATGTTTGCAGCTCCTCACTAATCATAAATGCTGCCTTTTAGCTCAGCTTCATAGCATTTCCCTTTAATTGTGATTACTGCTGTGTTGCATATGCAAGTGCTGGCTGGGAAAAGGGGCACTGGAAGGTTCAAGAGTGGTCCAAAGCAATCAGAGATGCTCTGAACACTGATACATTGATGGGCAGAATTTCATGGTTCTCATTCTAAAAGCTACATTCTATAGTGCTCACCTGGAATGTACATAGAACACTAAATTTGTGACAAATCAGGGAAATTGTTTTCAGTCCTATCAAAGCTCCACTTTATTTTATCCAACACATTGTTTCAGAGATGATGGCCCTGTCCTTCACATGGTTGTTGCCTGCAGCCAGGACCATTTAGTTCTAACAAAGATCCTATTTAATACAAGAAACACCTAAAGCTTATTACCCATCACTGGCTGCATAAAATTACAGGCTGTCAGTATGTGTTAGATGAATCCATCTGGAGAAGATAAAAGAACCGTGAATGAAACTGGTTCAACATTCCAGATAAACTGTCTTTTCAGATTAAAAAAAAAAAAAAAAAGGCTGGAAAAGAAGAAAAAAAAGCCCAAAGACTGGTTATTCTCTTTCTGTTCATGTAAACTAGGGAAGAGGGCACAGAGCTATTAGATAATGCAGTCAGCTTCCTAACTGTTTCAGAATTACATTTCTGAGGCTTTTTCATTTGAGGTAGGTCTTTCTTGCTCAAAGGGTGGTCCCTCTTCTGTCATTGACTGCAGTATTCTGAGCCTTGTGTGCTAGCAAGAAAAAAGATGTGGATAAACTGAAAAATGACAACAAACTTGGTCTGGCTGAAAGCAAAATCTATTAATGCTCCGGGGGGGTGGGAAGTGTTAAATCCTTTTCACATACTTTACAAAAATATGAAAAACATATTTTCACAAAAAGGATCCTCAGACTTTCTCTTATTCATGTCAGTAGGTTTGAATGTAATGATTAAGAAATACTAATACCTCTTACATCTTTGGGAGCATATATAAACAATGAAATTGTCTTAAGTCATGTGTTCAGACCCATATCAAGAGCTTTTCACTAGGGAAAAAAATGTAAAGATGCTGCACAGTGATTAACAGTCTAGCTCGGTAAGAATTTTGCTATTTGCTTCTGGGAGGAAGAAGGGGACACTTGGATTAGAACTTTTGGGAAATTTAGTTAAACTATCATGATGTTCCCTATAGAGCTCATTGTAACCATAAAACAATCTGAGTGCCAATGTATTAGCCAAGCACTCAGCTTTGTTTCATATAGGTGTGAAACTATGCTCCTTGTTTTTCTACTTCCTCCAAACGAAGTGGGAGAAAACACTTTCTGACTCAGTCTTGGAGAGAGAGTGACTTCAAGATGCAAAAACGTAGTTCTAATTCTTGGAAGTAGATATCATTTTTCCATCCTGTAATCCTTTTTTCCCACCCACTCAGTCATGCCTTGCCTGCCTCATCCCTTTTCTATTCCAATTCCTCCCTTTCATACACCACAGGTAAGGATACAAAGCCATAATAACATCCTAGAAAATCATATACATAAGATCTGTGCAAAATATATGGATCACATTAAACAGAGGTGGTAAAAAGAAATAAAAATAAAGGCACACAATTCCTCGTCCGATGACATGTGAAGCTGATATATATGTGAGTTTTGTGGAAGTGATTTTAATACAGGAGCCTTGGGTCAGCTCTAATGTGAGCAAAAAACAGCAGCAGATTAAGCACGAGCCTAAGCAGAGAAAAGCTCTTGCAGTCCTTCTGGCAGGAGATTAAAATAATTGCTAATGGGAAAGCTTTTCAAAAGCATGAACATTTTAACTCCACTACATATGATAAAGGAGCTGTGGAGAACTGAGAAGACCTCCTTTCTAAAGAAATTATGTAGAACAAGATTTCTTTTTGCTGTTTTACAATTAAGCAATATTGTCTCCAACTGGGAGGTCATGTGGAGTGACAGGAAGTGGCTTATGCACTATCCAGACAAAAGTCTCTGAGCAGGAGGATGATGAGGAGGAGGAATAGTGTGTGCCTGTGAGTGTGAGAGATGGTGCACACAGCATTTTATGGGTCTGAGACACACCCCAGTGCAGAAAATATCACGTAGACAAGAAGTAAAGGTGCTAAAAGTAAACTCCTGGCTCTGAGCAGTGTGCTCCAGAGTTCCACATAAAGGTAACAACTCTACCCAGTTGTGCAGTCTTGGCATTAATTTGGTAAAATCTTCTTTGAAAATATATTTCTTTTTTTTTTTTAAATTCTGGTGTGCCCACAGACAATTTGTGACAAGTAAGGAAAAGAAAACTTCATTTGTTAAGTAACCACTATTGTAGCAGCTTATGTCTCCACACTTGGATCAATAGATCCCCACTTACCTCACAGCTGGTAAGGAGTCAATTACCCTCACAGGGAGCCATACAGCAGTTCTCATTTCCTGCAGAAATGCATTAAATTTCATGTTAGAATTTTTTATAATTCCGTGGCATTGAAGCCATAATTCTTTGCCATAATACTTCATACTGCCAGAAGCAAAGAAAAGACACAGATGGCAGGCCTGGCTCGGTATCTTATTGACACATCAGGACAACACACCTAGATGGAAGCAACCTGCCCACAAAAGCAGTCACAGAGTGCAGAAATACCTCTTGTTCATCTCTAATGAGCTTATGATGTCTGATCTGTCAAGGTTATGACAAAGCATGACTTCATTTTTTACCTCACCATTGTGCTTTAGGAACCAGTCCATTTGAGCTAACTGGAATATGAACAGAATGGATTCTGTCAAAACTATCCTGTTGTATTTATGAGAGGAAAACTTGGATGGGAGGGGGCTGTGTGAAAAGAAATACAGAAAAAGCAGAGCTGGCCAAGAGAGTCTGCTGTTGGTAAGCAGAGGGACACAACAGGACATGCTATCTGAACTGTGCTCAGGACACACTAGATCTCCACACATCCCATTAACAACACTCCCTGGAAGTCACACCCTCTTCAGCTGCAAGAGGAAAAGACAATGAGCTTCATATTGTAACCTAGGCAAGTGGGTCCTACATGAAGTAAGATGGTGCACTCCAAAAATTCTATTCTGCTGAATACAATACAAATACTCTTCAACCAAAGCACTAAGCATTTAACTGGCTGACTTTCATGCTCCCTTCTTGCTATTAATAGCTAGCAAAGGCCCGTGAATACTCTAGAAGGGGAGCAGAATTGCTAACAAATTGAAATTCACAATCACATGAAAAAAGGGGTTAAAGTACAGCAGCCCTCCATTACAATCGCAGGTACCGTGTACGCCTCATTAAAAGAACTGTATACAAATTATAACGACAAGAAGCCTAAAACACCTCTTGTCATCATAATCTGCATATTCAGTTTCAGGTTATGACCCTGGACTGGCCAGAATCCACTGTGAGGGTGACAAAAAGGAAAAAAAAAAAACACAAAATGCAGAAGCAAAGAACTAGAGATGAAGATTTCAAATGAAGAAGAGAATGCAAAGAACTTTTATGATTTCCAGCATAAATAGTTTTCTTGATTTCTTTTTCCTTTGTAAAAAGGACAAATTTCTGCTAATCCAACACCAGAAAAGACAGAAAATGGCTAAAATACATGTAAGTTCTCCTGGTTATTTAGACTGACACAAGCATCTTTCACTTTGGATTATGTGAGACAGCAGGTGAAATGTTCCTAAAATTAACAAAGGTTCAGGTTCTTTTCACACCACTGAAAAACTGTCATTATATTACTAGTGTCATGCAACTCTAAATCTTACACAAATCATATAATAATCAAAGTTCTGTGCATTAACTCAGTGAAAAAATCTCTTCAGGTTATTTGGATTTTGCTTCAGGCAATAAATCTATAATCCAGGAAAGTCTTTGGAGACCCATGGATTCAACAGTGCCACAAATATAGGTATTATTTATTTACTACTACAATACTATGAAAAATTATGATCTTTGATATACTATCAGTAGCAGCTTCCTTATGCTGCAGTCATTAAGAAACACACATATTCATGAATTTTAAAATTGACATTAAAGAAATTCTCAAGACAAAAATGTTTATAGGACACCCCTTAAGAGCTTTTTAGACATCTTGGAGAGACAGGAAAAGCAAAAGGAATTGTCAGAGGTCCAGAAATATAACATCAAAGGAAAGACTGAGCAGAAAGATTGTCTAGGTAAGGGAGTAATGAGACAAAATTTGGAAACAGCCTGTAAATATTCAAAAGGATGTTCCAGAGACTGAGGGTATCATCTCTCTTCCTCATTCATGACAGTAAGACAGGAAGTAAAGGGATTTAAGATGCAATAAGCAAGGTACAGGTAAGGCATTAAAATACCCTTCTAGTGGTAGAGCTCATGAATAACAAAAGTGGGTATGGAATATCCATCATGAGACACTGTTAAGAACAAGAAGGACAAACTTGCCTCAGATAATTACAGCTGACGTCACCAAAGCAAGAGCATGGGTGAAACATCCTCTCAAGAGTCCTCCTAACTCTTTCTCCTGTGATTTGAAATTTCACCATTTCTATTTTAACAATAGGATCTGGTTTTCATTTATTTTGTTTTGTCAAATTAAAAAAAAAAAAAAAGAAAAGCAGTTTTCCTGTTGAGAGATAGATTATTTGTATCATAATTAAGCTATAACTCTTTTGGGTCAAATTTAGAAACAAAGTGCTAGCTTGGAAAAATTACTGAGTGTTATCTCAGTATTCCAACTCAGTTTTATTATGGGAATCAATCTTTTTAAAGATACAATTAAAAACAGTCATATAGTGGACAGAGCAATAAGCTAGAATAATTGATCAAACAAGATGCCATACCCAAAAAACAATGCTAGAAATTCTTAAGATGGGATTTACCATGCTGAAAAAATTTCTTTTCAAGTGAAGGTTTGCATCAATGCCTCTTTTTATAGATGAAATTCATATTCATGCGTAAGCTGTATGTACAGACTTTTCCATCACTTAAAGTTCAGTGCATGAGAAACAGCTCTGAGCTTATCTTCTACATATGAGGGAATTGCACCAGACAAATGCAGACAAAAGGATCTTCATGTATCTATTTTCAATAATGCATTTCTCCCATACTGTAAGCACCTATCTGCTCCATGGAAAATCTTGGGCATGGGAAGGGTTTTTAAAACATTCCCATAAACTGCTGCCTAAGAGTTGTTGAGGGATGTTTTGTTTTCTTTTCTTTTCCCATTATAACACATTTGCTTGCACTGGTCATGACCATACAAAGTAGCAGTATTTTTATCCCACATGCTCCTTACATTTTTGTGATGAACACGTGAAACAAAATGAAAAAGACTTGAGTTAGTATTTGTTATTGGAAGACTAATCAACTTGGAGCTGGCAATTTTTATTCAAATCCAAAGGAACAGCCAATAGTGAAGTATAAACAATACTATAGAAATATGTTATATAGTCAATCACATAATATGTGATTCAAAAAATCTTTATAAAAAATGTACCACCAATCTCTGTATGGGCTACAAATTCACCTTAAATAATGAAAAGCTGCAAATTACAGACACAATAGAAACAAATGTACATAAGTTCATGGATGATATATCAACCCAGGCATTGGCAAAAACCATAGACCATAGTTGGGAGAGTATAAAACTTCATTTTCACAGATTGTATGGTGTTAAAAAGATTGTGAACCTTGGTTGAAAATACAGCTACAGAACATTGTGGGGATCAAATGGCATTGTTATATTTCCACAAATGTAGGAGAAAAGAGAGGGGAAAGAATGTGGAAAAATTCTAAAAAAAAAAAACCCCTGCAAATAAAAGGATACATTAATTGCAGTACAATAAAAGTAATTTTGCAGCTAAGACAAAGACATTTCTGAGATTTGTAATACTTAGAAGGAGTTGGGCCAAAGAATGGTACATACTTATACTGGCAGTGTACATGCCCTTTCAGCACACATAAAATATTATAAAACTTAAAATATAAAATATTATAAAGCTTAATCTGATACAGTCAGCAAAGAGTCTACACTTTATGTTGTTACAATGAGTCTAATTTTAGCAACAGCTTAGGGCCAGAAGTAAATATATAAACTAAGGAAATAAATAAAATGGAGGAATTAAGTAGAACAACTAACCTTTCATAGGAAAAAAAAGGGAAAAATTCAATGTGACTGCAAGCACCATCAGTGGTATTTCTTCAACATCATCTTCATCTCTGAAGATCAACTCAGCTAGAAGAGCTTAAGAGTTGAAAAACTTTGACAAGAGGAAATGAGCAAGGGAGGGAGCTTTTATGTCTGTGACCTTCAGCACCTGTGGAAAGAGGAACTGAAATGTGATGTTTTCATTCAAAGGCCATATTTGCCAGAAACTCTGATACTTTTGGAGGGTGGGTTCCTGAGCTTTTTAGATATGGTGGATGAGGTGTTGTTGAAAATACTGATACTATGCAGAGCTTCCTGAAATCAGTTCCTAGAGCCATGCCCAATCACTTAGGACCTATGAACAAGCTATTTCTCATAGAGATTAACAGCTAGCTGCTCTGATCTGGATACTGTACTTCTGAGAGATGGACTCAAAATACATTTTGATGCTTTGTCAGCCCTCTTCCAGTTATGAGACAATGGCATGGGGTAGTGAACCTGTTTTTCAAAGGGTCTACAAGGTGTTCACACTTCTACACATTGTTAAGTACATTGTTAATCTTTTGAGTGTCAGTGAGTGGGATAATGAGCTGCTTCCTCACTGAAAAATTCTGGCGACTGGCTCTGAAGCCATTCACAGTGCACAAGTCTGGCCATCTTAAGCTGCATCTCAAATGTCCGAAAGAAAAGAACATGAATGCAACATTTGGTTCCTCAAGTATGTGTTTTCAGTTTTGGAAACACTTCTGAACTTAGAGCATTGAAAAACCTGTCTGAGTCAACTGAAACAGGGCATCCAAAAGGCATGAAGAAATTTCCAGATTTTCTTTTATCTATGCAAATAAAATAATAGCCATCAAAGAAAACCCTGATTTGCTGGTGTCAGATTTTCTGGAGGAACAGAAATATATAGAAAGTATGAAGTGACACAGAAGTCTCTGAAATTAAAATATAATTGTCAGGCAGCCATAAATACCTTGTACGAAACTTACTGTTGAATTGTCTTCCCCAGGACTAAACAGCCTGGTGACTGTGTTGCACTTTTTGCCATGTCTCATGCATTTAGGTGTTCCACAGGAGTTGGAAGCATTTTTGTTGTCTCTGGGCAGGAAGAGAGTTGAAGATGCTTATTTCAGTTGTTCACTGGAGAGATTGAACCCGTCTAACAAAACAGAATTTACTAGAATGACACATGGTTTGGAATTACTGCTTGGTCATAAAGGACTACATGCCAAAATTTTGACAGAGACAAATGGTTGAGAAAAATCATATGAAAGAGATGAATGAAAAACCACCTGGGCTGGTACTATGTGAAACAACAGAAAGTGAATGACTGATCCAATGGAGAATTTGTTATTGACCTTAGTGACGACAAATCTCAACTTCCCTGTTGTTCAACACAACCACTTTTTAGAGAGGTACTTTACTGGAGAAAAAATATTCAGTACTTACAAAGAGACATTGATTTCTTTCAGCTTGTTCAGTCTGACCTGGGAAAGACAAATGGTGAAGGTGTTAATGGACAAATGTAAAAGGAGCACATAGGCTAATGAATAGAGTTACAGTTGCTCCCCACACCAGGATACACTTTTCAGGTTTACAACAGGCCGAGATGAAGGATGTAGGTTTAAATTCAGAAATTACCCTTCTATCAGTCATGTCATTTTATGACACGGAAAAGAAAGTCACAGCAAGCAGAAGAAAATTACCTCAGGCCTCTTCAAAGTCTAAGGCAGTTTTAATGCAGGTTTCAAAGTGCTCTGAAAATCCCCCTTGAGCCAGCAAACACGGATAGGTAGGATGTCTACAGACAGTGACTGCTGGCTGAGGATAAGACAGAATTGTTCCTCACTTTGTATCTTACTTTCCAAAACCTGTCGTCTCCCAGTATTGGAAAGCTCTGAGCTCCATTATGCTTAAATTGCTCCATATTGCTACATCCTACTGCTCTTGAAGGTGGTTTGTTATAGTTACCCTCCTGCCAGGTAGGTATAAGGAAATAAATTATATGCTTTGATACAAGGCTATTTTGCTGAACTGGATGGATTAAAGAACTGGAAATAAATTTTATTTTGTCTTCCAGGCCGCTGGTCCAAACTAAGTCCAGTTCAATAGTGACCAGAAGTTATTGCCACCTGACAACAGAACCAAATACATGTGAAATTGATTGGCAGTTCTTAGCCCAGGTCCTTGTGACTTGGTCATGAAATTGCTTCCCCTTCTGACACAAATTGGACCCAATGAAGCAGTGTTAATTCAAACACCCAGGAACAAGTAGGGTGCAACACTTTACTGTGTGACAGGGAGAATCAGGTCACATTCTTCATTTTAAAAGGTTTCTTCAGAAAATGTAGTTTTCTCAAGACTGAACTTTATAAAATTCAACACAAAAATGTGAGACAATTATAAAATTTCAACACAATCTTTTTGTTAGAAGTTTCAAGCTGAAATATTTTTTTATTTTACCTCAAAACGTTTTTCTGCTTTGGATTTTTTTTTTTTAAAGGAAAAGAAATTGCATGTTATGGTGAGTGTTTAAGATGACAGAGTGGGATTCATTTTGCCTAACTTTAGACATCCACACTGTAGGCGTCAGCCTCAGAGCTAGTCACTCCAGGTTTCCTTTACAGTCAATGGAAAGAAACAGGTACATTTAAGGTGTGACTTGTCTGACCTATTTTAAATATCTACTTTAAGATCAATAATGATATTACAATTACTGCCTCTCTCCACTGCCTACGGTAGGAGTCTACAGAGATCTCAATGGAGATCTACCAGAGACACCTTCTACTGCTCAAATGAGTCGTCGCCAAGTTGTCTAACTCTCCATTACACACACTCACTTTCCAGCATTTTAACAGTGAAAACCTTAACTAATAATATATTTTCACTTGAAAAAAAAAGCTGCATGTTGCTTCAGAATTTTCATTTAAAGAGTAAATGTCTTTTCCAAGTGAATTCAAAATTTAAAGTGGAAAACCCTATTAGCTATGTGTGAAGCTGAAGTTATATAAGAGACATTTTAGCAGGCAAGAAGGATGAAAAACCACAGGTTCTCTTGTCCTGTATCTCACATCTCATCAAATTATTTCCACTCACAATTACTGAAGTCAACAAAAAACTGCAAGAAGGCTCTGTGGGATGGAGGATTCAATGATTTTGCTCTCCAGCCTCAGCTGCCATGAAAGAAAGGGACAGGAACAAGACAGCTAGGATACCAGAGAGAAGAGATGGAGGCAGGTGGGACTGACTGGTCATGGGAAACATGCAGTGGGTGGAAAGAGCATGAAGAAATAGATGTTTTAAAGAGTGGCTGAAAACACGAAGGGACAGTAGTGTCTGAAGGGAAGGCAAATGTAAGAAAGGCAGAATGGATAGCTGAAGAGAAACAGCTCTGGAGACATGAACATTTTGCTTTATGTTAAAAAACTCCAAAATGAGGATTGTTTTCTCACAGCTCTGATCATAACTTCCGAGGTTGCCAGGCACACGTCAGACACAGTAAGGAAGCACAAGTGGATCCTGCTTTTCCCTCTATATTTAGTGTATCCTCATTCAGCTCCAGAACTGATTGCAGCCCTATTTACTCTTTCTCATCTTATACTTCCACAGATCCAAACCGTTTTGTTGCAGACCTTTGGCTGCACTGGACTCAGATTCAGACACACAGCTGGGAATATAACTTGTTTTGCTCAGCAGAACCAGCTTCATTGGTAAAAACAAATTTACTTTGATTGCCTCTGGGACTAACACACACACTTTCTCCACCCCTGTGCCTAACAAAACTGTGAAGCAGATTTTTGACTTGCCAATAACCTCACAAACAAATTAGCTTTATTTTAACTCCATTACTCAGGCTAATCTCACTTGGATTTCCTAGCATTTACACAGGAAATGGTTCATTCATAATAGATGGTGTGTACATTTAGCTTTTGTAATTCGAGGAATGTGTCAGGTGGTTTGTGGTGACATTTTTCTTAATAATGTGGGCAGCACTGGAATGTCTTTCTCCAACTACTGCTCTCTTGGTGGATGAACACATTATTTAGATTGAGAGCAAGAAACTCTCTCAGGTGGATTCAGGTAAAATGGAAACTATCCGCAGGGAAGGTTAGAAATAAAATTGATATGTGTCTTTGCCTAGAATGGAATCCCAGACTGACAAGGGGGTTTCATGCAATTACCTTTTAGCAATCCTCAGCTGCATTCCTCCCCTCACCACTTTCTTTCAGGTAGCAGGAAAAATGAAAATATAAGAAAATGAAAATATGGGAAGCTGTTCAAAGTCAGACCAGGAAAAGGCAGGAGTTTTAGGCATGTCTCTAACACTGATTCACCCTACAGCTTCATGCTAATGCATATCCTCTCTGCTTCAGTGGAACAGGTCTCCTAGGTGATGTCAAATTAGCCACACTTCTGATCCTGCACTCAAAACCAGACACTGCTACCACCACATTATTACTATGCAAATCTAATCTAATAAGCAGCCTCAGCCCAGGGTCTTAACATTTAATTGCTTTAGAAATAGGCTAAACTTCACTTTCTTACATAGTCATATGATTCAATGAGTGGCAAAACAAGTGGGCTTTAGACATCTCAGACAGCCTCCCTCCTCTATGTTTTTCTCACATCTCCGAAAAAACTATGTGGATATGTAATGTTTTGGACATTGTGTAATTTGGAGTTCTTTCACTCCTTCCCTTTGCCTGTAAATGCACTTGTCTCCCAAATTCACAGGAGAGATAAAAAGTACAACAGCCAGCATTTTTGATGTAGTAATTCACATGACTTGGCAAAGTTTTCCTCTCCTGAAAGTGGAGGATACCAACAAGATCTCTGACACTGTCAGCCTTCTATTATTCCCACAGCACAATTCAATTCAGGAATTGATCTTCACACTGCATAGAAGGAATAATGGACAAGTGAAAGTTGACCTGGGAAAGATGCATGCTTTACTCTAGCAATTAAATAAAAGCAGATCAGAGCCTTGAACTGAAAGTTGTGATGGATAATGTGACAACAGGAAAGCCTTAGAACACGAATGACCTTTCCTATTAATCTACACATTATTTTTGTACAAATTTTGTACAATTTTTTCTCTTTGTCTGGGGAAAAGGTTTGAAAAATAGCTTGAGAAAAATGAGAGTAGCACAGAGGACTAAGCAAAGATAGCATCATTAAAAGAAAATTCTGTTAATAATTCCCTTCTGGTCTTAGGTGCCAAGAGACAGTATTTCCCAGGTCTATGTGTTTCCTCAAATACACCATTAATAATGTTTTTATTTCCACTGCAGAATCCTCTAACTTATAAAGCCACTTAGATGTTTGTGGTTTGAAAGATGGATCATACTTACATGGCTTTCCACACATTTATTGAGGAGGAAACAAATATATCACAAAGGCTCTTTGCTAAATTTCAAAGTGAAAAGTTGGAGAATCTGGGAGTAACAAGTCCTCAGTGATCAGCGTAAGTTACACACAAGCAATTTGACTCTTTTAGCATCTCAGAAGGCATGATATTTTGTGCACCCAGATTCTTGGACCACACTATCAGAACTGCATCCCTACTGAACTGCACATTTTGCTTAACCCACTTGCAGGTGGTGTCCTACTACCCCCATGAGGCCTTAATTATTTCATTAGTTCATTTGAGCACCCTGCACACCTTAGCCACTTTCACCTTGGAGGCAAGTTTATTCTCCTGAAGAGCCCTGCAGAACCCAGGCAGTCTCTCTTTGTTTGTGAAATCTGAGTCCCTCATGTGTGATCTTTAATTGCAAGTGTCTGCAGGGAACTCCAGTAAGCACCAAGTACAGATCCACAGCAATGAAACGTGTCCAGAGTAGTGTTCAGAAGCATAAGAACACCAGTGAAGATTTTCAATTCAACGTTTAGCACAGACACATCAAAATGAATCACCCTGCTCTAGGAACAATAAGTTGGGGGTTGTGTGTCTTTGCAAAAGAAAAGAGTAGAAGACACGGAAAAGCAGCAACTGCAGGAACAGATAAAAGCAAAATTCCTTTTCAAATTTTCATTACATCCTTTTTCCAGCAGACAATATGGAGATTTAACATAGATTAGGCTTTATATTTGAGGAGGTGACAGCACTATTGTCAATTAATCCTACAGAAGATAAGTTCTGAGAGGACTGCTTCTGGCCTGAGTTTCTCCTGGTACCTTTGTCTGGATCTGGCTATGTTGAGAATTCAAAGTTGGAAATCAAGATTACAAAGTATGTTTATATAAAAAGTACGTTCATTGTTATGCAAAGCAGTATCTTTAAAGAGAGCTTAGGTGAGATTCGTCTGAGTAAACGCAGATGTTGCCCACACAGATGTTTTTGCATGAGCTAGCTGGGTACAGTCTTCTTGCAAGAAGAAGCCTGGTACCCTTGTCATTAATTCCCTCCTAAACTATTTGGCTAAAATGGGTCCAACTAACCACATACTCAGAGCAACTAGCTCACAAGTGAACATCTACCTATTGATGTCTAAATACAGAGACATCCAGAACAGTGTTTGCTCAAGAGTCCTGTGAGGGTAGATTTACCATAGCACACAGCAGCATACTTGTATAAAAGTATTTGCTGTCCTACAGTCACAAATGTAAGTCAGCCCGAGGTATAACACAGCCTTTGATTCCAAAGCACCCTTGTGCTGCCTGCTGACACACCTTGACACCCACACTGTTGCATCTTTGCAGATATAATTACCCACATTTGCTAGACCACAACAGCGCAGATATGGTAGCAAGTTTATGCTACCATCTTTTCACTGATGTCAGACATCCCTCATGATGTTTGCAGGGGAAAACAAGAATCATTTTCTTCAACAAGTTCAGACGACATCTTGCACTCTGTTTCAGCTGGTAGAGCTGGCAGTGACTCATGTTGCACGAAAATACAAAAAGTGAGATAAACAGGAAGTCTTGTGATTCCTGTCTCTAAAATAAGGCTTTAAAAGCCACTAGAATGATCCTGTGTCTCTGTTAACCACTACAGATCCTGGCCAGCTTCCAAAACAATGAGCATCACCCTCATCTCTGGAAAACTGTCCTGGTTCTCAACGTGCAATGTCAGCTGGCAGGAGGGATGAGAAAAAGGAAACAAACCAAAAACATCCTATAGAATTAATAAGGAATTTGGAACATAATTTGCACCTAAGAAGCAAATGAAGAGTATGCTTACACATCATTGAGGAAAAAACATTGACCCCCGAACAGAAATATTATATCTCTCTTGGAATCAGTACTTCCTAAATGTATGTCACATTGCCTATAGTTACTACCAATCACTCCTCTCCTAGCCAGGGTGATACAAGTATGTGTGTGGGATACTAAATGGCTCTGAGGAGTTATCTGATATATCTAAAAAAATCTTATGTATGTTGCTCTTTTTATAGCTGAATATGTTTCATTCCTATGAACCCTTTCTTTCACTCATTTTCTGCACCCTTTTTTTTTTTCCGGAGACACAGAGATTTTCTTGAATGCAATTTTTCTCTTCAAAAGATTCCATTATGAGAAATATTTTGAAACAAAAGAAAATGGAAAGGTTCATTTTGTGTGCATTGGCAATTTTGGTTCCAAAGGTTATTCATTCATTTACAAATCCATTCTAACTGTCCAGCTAATTTAACTTGCTTTCCCATTTATACGAAATCAAATTATTACCCAGAGTTGAACAAAATTACTTCATTTAGATTCTTTTTTTTTTCCCTAATAAAAAAAAAAAAAAAGCAAACCACTTCTCTCAGGAGCTGAGTGCCTTCCAAGCTAACACATCAGTTACCTCATCCTCACAACAGCCAAGGTTCTGTAACAGGGAGAGCAAGTGATGTGCCAGCACGAGAGGAAGCACACCTTGGTGGGGACACAATGAGAATGTGAAACCCTCAAACTCTACCACTAACTCTGCAATTTTAGGAGCAGCAGTTTCCACATCAGTGAACTGGAATGGCTTTTATTTTATTTCCTTCTTAAAGTTCTTACTGATTTTACAATTCAAACTGCAAAACAATAGCAAAAAAAATAAGTAATCCTGCTAATAAAGACAGTATTTTGTTCTATACCATGCATGTTATTGTTTTTTCTTTAACTAGTTAAAAAATGCATACAAATAGCACTGGATCAGGACTTTTCAGACAATTAGTATGATCATTCCTGAAAGAAAGAACGGTATAGATTTAAAATAAAAATACCACTAGTATCAGAAAGCTATGTAATATTGGAAGCCTGGTAGCTTGTCATAGTTTAAGAACCTACAAAATGAATACTTCTGAGCTGAAGTGTCCAAGAAGTCAATATTGATAGCAAGTTTTTTGACGTGCAACTAAGCCCATAAAAGAAGTAGACAGCAAGTTATTGAGAACTTATAAAGGTTATTTTAGCTAATAACAGTCTGCAGATGATTGTGAAATTCCCCAGATGTACTCAAAGTCATTGGAGATTTAGGCAGGATGGTAGCAGATTAAATTTATCTTGGATAAGCAGGAAATAGTGTACATGGACACAATAAAAAAATCAAAGTCACTGACAGTCTCTAAGCCCAGCAGCTGTTCTAGTGGAGAAAGAAATGGAGGAGCCAGCAGAAGCAGATCAGAAACAGATGATGAGTACAGTTAAAATTACATGAGTTAGACATAGCATGAGGAATGATACTCAGAGTAAAGGGGAGAAAGGGAAGGGGAGGGGCAAAATTAGGAACCTGGGATTTGTGGGTAATGATGATTACTGATGCTGGAAGGGAAATTCTTGAAATATTTGCAGGAAGATTTCTAGGAAATATTTAAAAATGTGAATGCTTCAAGGAAAACCGCCTTCTAAATATGAACAGCTAAGAGGCAAAAAAAAGGGAGAAATTTAGAAAAATATAAACCCATGAGGAAGTTATTGGCTGCAATGAGGTCTCCCCTCAGTCTCTCTTTCTCCAGGGTGAACAGACCAAGTGACCTCAGTAGCAACTCATATGGCTTCTCCTCAAGAGACCCTTCAACACCTTTGTGACCCTTCTTTGGATGCTTTCTAAAAGTTTTCTTATATTTTTGTGCCCAAAACTGCTCACAGTACTAGAGCTGAGAGTACACCTAGCAGAGAAACCATAAACATAGCAGAGTTTAAGCTTCAGTATTTTTTCTGAATGGAGGTCGCTTCCTGAATCACAGACTTATGTTAAGCATTCAACCTACTGGCTGCTACTCTCTGTTATAAAGCAAATGCAGATGCCTGCTGGTAGAAAAAGCTCCTTGAATCATCTCAGGAAAAGCTGCAATGACATTCCCTATTATGCTTCACAATAGGAGTTTCTCTTGACTCTCTTTGCTTTGTTCCTCAAATCAGAAAGAGAAGGAGAAAGAAAATACTTTTCCTCTGGTTGACTGAGTTTCAGAGAATGTCAGGTCTGGTCTCTCTTGCTTTCCTTAGGATTGCCCAGATGGCTCCTTTGAAATGGATGTGTCTAATTTTAGAACAAGAAAGGGGAAAAGAAAGCTAGAGAGGCTAAAGCAAGGTGACTTTTCCCTGCATATGTTGTTGGTATGTTAAGATTCTGTGGCAACATTTTTCTCTTTTCCTTTGCTTGAATCTTTCTCTAGTTTCTCTCTTTTTTTTTTTTTTTTGACACACAGATAAGCATGTTTGTTAACTTTAATGCAGTACCAAGACTGAAGTACAGAGACTGCTCGTGTTTTATTCATCTGGAATTCTCTTAAGCATGTAAGATACTCATTTGCTTTATTGGTTTTCTGTGGCCATGTTGAGAAAAAGATGCATCAAAACCACCATAATATCATACTAAATGGGAGTAATGGGGCATGAATTTCAGGTTACTGAGGCGGCTGCCCATGGAAGTGAAACAATAAAATAATACATGCTGTTATTACAGCTGTTTGTGCTTTGTTTGTGAACGTGTGTTTCAAGTCTAAAACTAATCACTGTAGATTTTCTGTGTAACTTGGCTTTCTTCTCTTTAATACAAAACAAAGTGCCATACACAAATAAAACAATGAAGTATTTTTTAAAGTAAAAACTGCATAATTAGAGCCAAAGAGCTGAAACTACTGCAAACAAAGGATACAGATTTCAAGTGAACTTGAATTTAAGATCTTTGACATTCCCATCTTACAACTAGAGGAGAAGTGCTTTACTATTGCTTGTGAAATGTTTTAGACAATTTATTGTTCAGTTTGTACAGCCCTTTGTAATAAAAAATCAGCCTTCAAAAGAAGGGTCTATTGTGTTGGATAGGTAAAAGCCTAAGAAAAAATGGGAGATTACACACTACAAGCAAGTAAAGGAGTTTTACGTTTGTCTGTCATGACTGTTATCCAAAGAATAAGATCTTCACAACAAAATCTCCCAAGGTCTTCTTAACATCTAGTTCCAATACCCCTACCCATGGGCAGGGACACCTTCCACTTGCCCAGGTTGCTCAAAACCCCATCCAACATGGCCTTGAGTTACGAAAACAATTAATAAAACAGGGGCTTTATAGCAAAAATGTTGACCTGGCTCATTTGGGAGCTTGATGAAGATCAACAGGCAAAGAAATGAGCTCAGGCAGTGTCTCATGTTACTGAGTTTGTGCTATTAATTAAAATAAAAGTTATTGCTACGTGAAGTTTCTTTGTTCTATCTTCAGTACCTTAGTCAATTAATTTTCTGAAGTCTTCTTCTTTCAAACTAAGGTACATTATGATAGATGATCCTATTTCTCCATGCTAGTTTGAAAGGTAATTTACAAGAGGTCTGGTAGAGGCTAATGCTGGAACTGATTGACTCTTATTGGCTCTGGCCTTACCAAGGTAAAGGGGCAGCTGAAGCCTGGGCTTAAGGACAAATTGACAACCACTGTGTCATCTCCTTCAAGAACATCCTTACCCTGCATTCCCATGGAGATGTGTGCAAGGGTCCATGTTTTTCTTCAGGTACTGTAGGATTATTCAGTGAAGTGGATCTTTGAAACTCTGATGATACATATTTAATATAGTTTTTGGCAAAGGTATACCTCAGCACCATTGACCTGCAGGATATTTTCCATATGTTGTGTTGAATGAGTGGGATTTTTGAGTAAGAACACGACAATATCAATGTACACTTTGCTGTTAAAAAACATTAACACTGGACATTGGACAGGTATAGCAAGTAAAGGTCCTGCTCTCGGTACTCTGATTTCACTGGAAAGACAAACCCTTTTCTTCTGCTGGTTTTGCTATTAGTGAATTCACCAAATGTTGTCTTTTTCTGATTGTTTCTATATAAGGGATATACATCTTGGAATAAATATTTACATAGAAATATCATCTAGTTTTTCTTCTAGAGAGCTAGCCATTTTCAATAAACTGGAGCTGTGATGAGATTTGGGAATATTAATATGCAAAAATTACAGTGAGAAATTTACAAGAATGGGCCTGAATTATACATTTGTAATTCAATGTCCCAAGATTTCTAATGTACTCTTGAGGATAATTGCAGCTGCAGTACAACTGATGCTAAATACAGTAAGTATAGAATTTTTGTTTTCCATGTTTTGCCTGGTTATCTCCTTCAGATTCTTTTTATTTCAGATGCTAACTATAACTGTCTCAGAGCTCCCCAGTGTACACCTATTGCAAAGTGAATCCCAGCTTTTATATTTAAAAGGCACGGAAGATAACATGAAGAAAGCTTCCTATTAGGGAATGTGGTGGAAAAATGCCAGCAGACAGTGATTCTCATAGCAGGAGATACTGAAGACAAAAGCTAGCACAAAAAAGACCAAAAGTTGAGTTGAGATCCAATAGTGCTGTGAAGAATAGAGCCATATTCATATCCATATCCATATCCATCACATATCCAGAGAAACAAAGGCTCTGGATTCCACCAGCATCCTAGTAAGTACTAAACCAAAAGATTCACAGTGTTTTCAGGAGTCCTCAGTTCCTATGTTCATCAGTTTCCAATTTTCCAAGGAGCAGGGAAATATAGCTAGTCTTTGGTACCTGGACTGAAAGGTACCTGGGCAAAAGATTAATTTCTAACCTTTGCTCCATTCCACCTTCACAGCCTACAGACCTGAATTACTCCATCTGCAAATTTCTCAAAAGCATCTTGTAGTCTGCAGACTCAAGAGGTCCTCGGAGCTTATGACAATCCAGTTGCCAAAGAAATCTTTTTAAAAGTCCTGTCCTGTTGTTCTTCATACTACAAGAAGGTATTCCTTTGTCAAAGTATTTTCTTCTTATGATAATTTTTATTTTTACATTATTTTTCAGCTGATACCATATGTGTTTGAACATGAGAAACAATCAAGGAAACAGCTCTGGAAGAACAAATTTTATTGCCACAGCTCAGACTTTTGACAACACACATCATTTGATAGCAGCTTTTCTACTTGCCTTTCTATTAGAATAGGTAGACTTACATATCTATTTCAATTAGAGACAGCATTCCATTGCCACTTGTGCCAGTAAAATCCTCCAAAACTCAGAGGAACAACACTGACAAAACACCTTGGACTTAGGTGCTTTACTGTTATGAAGAAAAACCTGGTGAAAGAGAGAATACAAAAAAAAAATTGCACAGGGAATAAGACTAACAGCACTGCAGTATTGCACAACAGTGGCTCTTGTCTTGTAGGTTATGGACTAGTGGCAGTCTGTGAGACATGGACACTGGAAAGTGGTCCAAGAAATTATCACAGAGAAAAAATTAACAAAGTCACTCGCATCCACGGTCACTCAAGTGAACAACCAAAATGGGAGGAAGAGAAAGGAATAAAAGAGAAAACCTTAACTTAATTTGTAGTTATTTGTAAAGGAAAATATTGTGGCAATGCTGCAAAAGGTGGTGCAGGCATCTTCCTCAGACAGAGTAAGTGCCCATGGATTTTTTTTTAAAGGCTAAATTGTGTTTTGACTAATGAAAGTGGTAATATTATAATATTAAATATAAACATCAACAAATTGAGAAGAATCAACAGCAGTGTTGTGATGAAGTACATGATATTACAGTTCAAGACAACAGTTTCTAACAGTGGTTGATGCAGAAAAAGTGTAAGGAGACGTGAAAGATATATCAACAGAGCCAGGCTTCAACCTATTTGTGACAGGAAATTCTGCTTTAGACACAAGGGACAAGATTTGCTGCCAGCATTATTCACACTGCTTCATTGAAATACATAGAATTACACTAATTTAGCTGTAGAAGTCCTGCTTCTTTCTCTGGAAGACACTAGTGTGCTTTGGTTTGCGAAAATACAAAATATTTTCATTTAAAAATGCAGTTTTAGCCTCTTCTCCATTGTAACATACCAGTGAGTTTTCAATGAAACATTTTTGCAAGGAAATACTGGTTCTTGTTTGCCAGAAAAGGTCCATTCTGAAAAATTCAAAATTTCAAAGTAGATAGTGAAAACAAACTTGTCAACTCACATGAGATTCTGTGAATTGTATAACTAAGCACTCCTTTTTGTTTTAACATTTCAATGAATTCATTGTGGCAAAGAGGGGGAACAACCAAGAGTCTGTATTGATTTTTTATTTCACAGACATATTTTGTGTTTATCATCATTTGGAACAGCAAACAAAATGTAAAACATCTTGAAAATTGCCTTGAAATGCAGACAATAGTTACAATCAGACGCTTCTGAGCTCAAAATCCAATCTATCCACTGCCTCCCACATGGCAAGCATGGCATCTTCCACTCTTAGATTGCCTCATGAGGTTATTACCCCAATCATTGCATCAGGCCCTACCTTTTCTATCACTCCATTAAGTCAATACCTTAAGGGTTAAGGAAGAAACTTTGTCAGGGACTTTGTCAGAGGAGTTTTCTGAGAACTGTTAATTTGCAGCATGCTATTTAAAGAAAACGTCTGCTCATCAGAAGATAATCTCAGAAATCTGTGGGTTTTCAAAGTGGCAGGTACCCAGCTCTCCCTTGGCTGAAAACAGCAGAGATTTACTTTCATATCTACCTCCCACATACAGGAGCTTTTGCCTTGGTTTTTCTGCTCAGTTCCTCATGACAAGGCATTTCAGGCTGTGCATCTGAACTTTGATGGAAGTTTCTTTATACATTTAAAATGAAGGGTGCTGAGCCAAGAGCTAAGACTTTCTGTAGAACTTAGACACAGGTACATTATGTCATATATGATGAGGGGTTGCTCTGGAGGTTTGTGCTCACTATTTTCAGGTTCAGTTGTTAGTATTTTTCATTAATGCATCCATGCCATTTCCTCAGTGATTCCTGCTGTCCTTCTTTCAACATATCCTGGCTTTGCTAATTACCACTTCCAGCTAAGAGTTCCAGAAATGAACAGTTTGTCAAGATGTGGAAATAGAAACTAATTAAGATTCTAGGTTATAGTGTCCAATAAATAAATAGTAAAATAGATTGATTGTGATGTGTGAGCCAACACAGATTAACATGGCTGTGATCACTGGTCTGTGTCAGACACACCTAAACTTATCAATGTCCTCAAACAGATGCCCTTGTCAGGTTTGGGCAGCTCTTGGTGAGCCAAAAAAAATGCAAAATGCACACTTCCTATGTCCATTACCTGCTCAGAATTAATTTTTGCGGATTCCCAGAGTGGGTCATGTTGGAAGGGACTGTGGTGACTCACCTGGCCCAACCTCCCCGCTCAGGCAGGGTCATCCTAGAGCACATGGCACAGGATTGTGTCCAGACAGTTCTCGAGTATCTCCAGTGAGGGAGACTGCACAACCTCTTCATGTGACCTGTGCCAGTGTGTCACCCACACAGCAAACAAGATTTTGCTTATGTTCAGGTGGAACTTTCTATGCATCAGTTTCTTCCTGTTGCCTCCTGCCCTATTGNCCCCCAGTTCCTTCTCCACAGAGCTGCTTTTGCAGCAGGTCAGTCCCCAGACTATACTGGTGTATGGTTATCCATGATCAATTTTACTTTTGATACTTAGTACAAATCTCTGCTCTTGTCAACTGCCTGAGAAGGGCTTCAGTGGCTTTGGAAGGGAAGGCATGAGCAGTGCCAAGCCTCCCTCCTGCCTTTCCCCAGGGAAGCTTACCTTGTACTGCCAGGCACTGCTCAGGAGCACGAGCAAAAAGAGAGCCAGTGCCCTGGGGCTGAGGTGAGTAATGAAGACTCCATCCCAGGAACTCCTGTGCTGGCCCAGGGTGGGCTGGGTGAGGTCCAGCTTCCCTGAGCCTGGGCTGGGACATGAAATGCAATATTGCATTGCATTGCAATATTGTTTTTCATTAATCTAATCATCTAGTTACATGAGAATACTTTCACTAATCTATCTCTCTCTCTTTTTTAGCCAGACATAAATTGAGACTCAGATCTACTGTTATTAATTCCAAATCTCTGCAATTCTGGGTCACAAAGCATACAGATGGAGGTAGTTCATGCAGGGCACATTTCCACTTTGCATAGGCACTGCCAGATCAGCCACACTATTGAGAGGACCTTATCACCTGCAGATGGCTCCTATTTTAAGTTGTCACCCAGTTTTCCAGCTGTCTCTTTTGGAAGCCATGCTGTTTCATAGGCTGTTTCATGCTGTTTCATGCTGTTTTCATGTTTTGCACAGCTGACCAGGGAGAGACAAAGGGGAACAGAGACAACCCTGTTCTCAAGGCCAGGCAGAACTCTCGGAATCATGCTCTGAAAGGTGCATGCATGTCACAATTCTGTAACCATTTGCACCTCAGCCTTGTTCTTTTGATTTCTACAAAAGGTAATCCTTGTAGAAGAAGCAACAGACACAGAGACTCAGGCTGGTTCAAGTCTTACAAAGCTGCATAGAAATTACCTGCATGAGGAATGACCTTTCCTATGCACTGTGAACCACACTCAGCTGGAAGCAGTGCATGTAGATGCAAGACTGACCCATGTTTCTGTTTTTTCCTTCTTTCTCAGTGCAATCAGCAGCCACTAGCTTTTCCACACCAGGAAGTAGCAGTTGTTGGGACAGCTCCCCTCTGGAACTGTCCCTCAACAGGAGAGCTTAATATTCCTATTTGCACCTTCTTAGCTGCTCAGCTCTGTGAGGAAAAACAATGAAGGATGTTAGTGGGAATTCTGATGAGATGGTACTTTGCAGTCACCCTTATCTCTGAGAAGTGTTCAGGATCAGCTCTGCTGAGGACAATGTGACTTTTTGTTCTGTTTGTCTCTGGCCTCATCTGCAGTGGCCCTGTCTTTGTTGATTGAAAATTATTTCTTATCTACGTGCCTTCAGGGTGAGATTGGCAGCCCACAGGAAAAGCACTTCATGCAATGGTTATGTTTTCCTGCTTTATATTTTCCTCTCAGTAAGTTTGGCTTGATTCTCTGACTGCTAAAGCAGCAGCAAAACAGATCTGATCACTGAATTGAGGACAGATGAATAATAACTGATAACAAGCTCTGCAACACAGCAAGGGGCCTGAAAGCAGAAACCTCTGCATCAGTGGAGCTGGAATGGAAAATTTCATTAATGAAAAATTGGTTTAGAGTTTATGCATGTCTCTACAAGCAGCTGGATTTGCTGGAAGCACAGAGGATGCAGCTACTCTATTAGTTAGACCTTTTCCTCTCTGCCCTTGTTTTAATTAACTGAAGACATTTGATATGAAAACCTTTTACCATCTCTCCAGATCATGCATAGGTACAGGCAGGAAGATCATCCTGTGCTTTGTCTGGCTGGCAGTCACTGAAGGGCTGCTCTTTGCTACAGTCAGCAGCAATGGGTGTCATGAATTCAGGCAGACTTTTTTTCTGATGACTATTCATTGGCAAAAGAAACTGCACAGAAATCAGAGGCCATTGAAACAAATCTTCTTTCTACCCCTTTTCGGCTTTCATAGTTTGTGAACTCATTGGAGTGAGTCAGAAGGGTATAAAATCCTTGAAGAGAAAGAACACAAAATATACACCTATAAATATTTGCATGTTTATATATAGGTAAATGTATATGCATAAATTGTAAACAAACACACATATAATATACAGAAATGTACGTGTACAAAGGTCATTTCTGCTGGCACCTACCCTTAAATATCTTTCAACACACATAGAATCATTAAGGTTACCAAAGACCTCTAAGATCACTGAGTCAAAACATTAACCCAGCACCACTGTGCTCACCACTGAACTATTTCACCTAGTGCCACATCCATATCTTTTGAATACTTCCAAGGACAGTGATTCCATCACTTCCCTATGCAGCCTGTTCCAATGCCTGATCACCCTTATAGTGAAGAAATATTTTCTAACATCCATCTAAACCTCCCCTGGTGCAACTTGAGGCCATTTTTTCCTCACCTTGCCACTTTTACCTGGGAGAAGAGACCACATGTCCTCTGCAAGTCCTCCACTGTCAGTTTGGTCCACCACAGTATGTGTCATTTTGGGTTTATAGTAAATCTGATGGCTGCTTTTTACCTCTACAAAGTAAAGGAACTGCTAGATCTTCAATGTATTTCTTTTGCTTTTACTGTGCTTAGTTGTAAACTCAAATCAGAGTAATTGACCCAACGGTTTCTAGAACAGAATTGGCATGTAGTAATTGTGTTCTCTTCAATTTTTGAGTATTTGTATGAAAGCCTAGATCTACAACAAAACTTAATAGAAAATAGTAGTCCCAAATGAGATCTGTGCAGCTCCACTGAATTTAAATGGAGCTAGCTTAGGGAAAAACTAGATTTTTATTATGATTATTACTCCTTCTTATCATTTTCTCTCAATAATATCATGGTGATTTTAAAACATATTCAATACACCCTTATCTGGAATCCTACTGAGTACAACAAAAGCACAGGAGGGATAGAGACTCCATTTTACAGCAAAATTAAGCTCAGCAGCAGAGCACATAAATCCACACAAAACTGCAGGCATACATTTATATTCTGCTGCCTTCTTTGAGACTTAAAGGGTACATCTGGATCCTTTGCCTACTCAGGTCCAGATAGACTAAGGCAGAACTGTCAGGAAGGGCAATGACAATGAGCTATGGATATGTCCTATTCCCCACGTGCAGCTGGGAGAGCTTCTGGTTGCTATTTTAAGCCAGAAAAAGTACAGCTGCTATAAGAAAGATTTTGACATGATCTTTGGTTTACTCAGAAACTGCACGGGAAAAATATGGTCAGGTTGAACATTTAAGTCCTTTAGTTTAATTTTTTTCTTTTGAAATGTGACATTGCCAGAGAAGCATTATCTACCTGGTACTCTTCCAATACACAGCAAAAAGCCTTAAGAGAAAAGTGACACTAACATGACAGTCATATTCCAGGAAAGTATTTGGGAACTCCATGTAAAAATTTCAATAAGCCTTATTTTATGCTATGTTTATGAAAGTGTGGAGTCAGACCTCACAAATGTGGGATGTGATAATTCTATTCTGCTCTATGTACCTATTCATGTGATACTGGCATTAAACGATTCTGAGTTACAAAGCACCATCCATTCACTTTCTGAATTTGTCCAGCCCCATCTGTGTCACTGGCATGATTCATTACTTCTTCTGGACCAGAGCTTGGCAGAGGGATGTACCCAGTTTTCATGCAACAAATTCCATTTTCAAGCCATGGAGAACACTTTTGTAACAGCTGGGAGTATTTTTCTGTTGTCACAATTTGATATAGGTAATGAAACAGTAGGGGAAATAGGCCATAGAAAGTCAGGTAGTGGTCTAGCACAGTTCATAGGCGGTCTGACAAGTGCTTATTGTCAAAGCCCTTTCTCAATCATGTTCCACAGGGCAGTGGTTGCACGTGAGCTAAACCTTAGTGAATGTAATTGCTTGGATGATTGGCACAATAAGAAAAGATCCTCTTTTTCATTCTGGATGTATATGCTGGTAGTGGAGTCACTGGGAGTGAAAACATCCAGAAGTTTAGGAGCTTGTAGCACAACTTTCATACTGTGTTTTTAGGTTATCAATGAATAATGTTAAATCTGAGACTATTTTGCAACTGATTCACAAATTAAAAATGGGACTGTGGGCTAAATGCATTAGATGAAGTGTTCATAATGCATAATTCAAGTATTGGAAACGCAATATTCCTGTCAGTTTCAGAAGACTGGTCACATGTGTTTTGGTTTGCCTTCATCTCTTTTTTTGTCCTCTTTGTCTTTTCTTTTTACATCACCTTGCTCTCATCACTAGATATAACAACTTTGAGCTCTGAACAAATAATAGTTATCCCCACACTACATATCAATTACCTTTGGTCAAGAGATTGATTTAACATTTCATGGTATCCCTACTTTTCATTTATGATTGCAAAGAAACTGTGACAGGATGCCTTTAAATACTCTAGTGCAGTTTCTACATGTGTTTTGGTTTTTTTTTTACCAAAACTTCTTCAGTGGGAAGATAATCATCGTATTTTATGGGCATTGATACATACAATCTCCATATTCTTGGTGGGGCATTTCATATTTTATCTCACAACATTAAAAGAAATGACTGCTAAAAGCCAGTTGACAGCTCCTTTGTGTTTAGATCACTATGAACCAGAGTCTCCCAATTTTCAAACATGCCAGAAACAAATATGAATATCCTGTTGCTGTTACTATGCATTGGGAAAGCACTGAAAAGATTGAAATCTGGGTCAGCAAGGCTTGTGCATGTGGAAAAACAGTCCCTTGGGCTTCAAATGTAAGCATGTATATCACTCGTAATATCTTAAAGTGATTTTTCCAATCATTGCCTTATTTACAAAGAAGAGAAGAAATCCGACACAAAGCTTCTTCCTGACAGAGCAGTCTGTGAAAGCAGTAGAAGCTGATCACTGCAAACAGATTTGGGAACAGTCTTCTGTTATGTTTCAGCTTGCTCTCTAATGGTAACAAATAGGCTTAAAGTTTAATGTCATTTTCAAAATATGCTAGCGTGCACTTTTACAGCTGAGGCTGTAATTGAAGGTATTATTTGAAGACTTGTATTGTAGTCACGCTTCACCATATCCTGATAGAATATGAAATTTAGCTGGAAAATATTTCTGAGGTTAAAAGATCATTTTTCTAAAATCAATTGCTTTCAGATTTGCCTTCTAATTTTCAAGGACTTCTTCCCACAGTTAAATAGACATTTTCAGTGCATCATTTGCTTTGCCCCTTCTCTCCACTCTCCACCCTCCCTCAGCACTCAAAAAAAGGAAAAAAACAAGAATAGATGTTTGATTTAAAGAATGTCCATCTGCAGCCAACAGAAAGAAAACTACTTTGATTTTTGTGCAAACTTATGACTCATGGTCCTCAGCAAGAGAGAAAACTTTGTTCATAGCTCTCACTGTTTTTTCCACCATTCTTTATGCACTTAGGAGATTCTCTTCAGGTAATCAACCTGCATGCTTCCTGTCCATGTATTTTTTGGGGATGGGTCCCCAAATGGCTCAATTTTTTTTCTTTTATCTGCAGTGAATCTAGTAAACATTCTTCCAGATTTTCTATATTACAGTATTTTAGCACCTTGCACAAATAGGAAGAATTTGGATCAGAAATAGAGAGATTACACCAGTGATTGTAATTGCTCTTTCTTTACTGTTACACTGTTTTACCACTGACATAGGAGGTGTGGTGTGGATAATCATCATGCTCAAGATGGGGATCAGACCACCAGTGCTTGGAGAGCTTTAGAGCACCAATCTTCAAGATCCCAAAGTTAAGTGCAGAGATTGATGATCCAGGACCCCAGCAATGCCCAGGATTTTGGTAGCATCCCAATTAGCAGAGTTCACATGCACATCTCTTGACCCACGACGAGGTCGATTCACACAGCCCAGCGAAATACAAGCTGACCTCACCACATTTGATCTGTGGCTCGCTTGTATGGGCAGCTGTGCAGAGGCACTAAACGTGAGCCTCAGCAACCAGAAATCTCCCATGAGAGCAGAACAGCCTGTTGTTTGAGATACTATGAGATACTGGAATCCACATCTTTGGAAAGGCCAGGAGCTCTCAACTGAAACATGGACTCTCATTACAGCAGGACCCTGCCATGTGTGCTCCTGGCTGGACTCCTTAGCAGCTCTGCAGTGGCAGCAGACAGCTGGGCAGTATAATTGGCCCCAGGAGGAGGTTAATCCTCTCTGTTCAAACAGCTGGATGCATAGTAACAATGCCATACTGAGAACAAAGAGGAAAAGAGCAAAGTATTTAATCTATTCTAACACAGCAGCGTCCTTTTATGCTCAGAAGGCAACTTGTTGATGAAGAGATACTGCCAAGTGATAACTTCTCACTCCCTTGATTTTACCCATAATTTATGAAGAATGTGTAATTTTTTGACATTAAAGAACAGTATTCTAATCCAAGGAAGGCACATTTTTCCACAGAGTGCTGTCTGACCTCCTGTGCTAAATATCAGTATCTGAAGACACATCCAATACACCCTACATGATTTTGGAGGTTTAATACTTCTCCCACCTATAACAGATATCAAATAATACCTGCATATACTAAGGGAATGCAAATTATCCCTCCAGGATAAATACTGCTGACTAAAGACCACTTCTATCTCCTTTCCTCCAGTATATGGGTTGGAAATATATAGCAGCTCATTACAGATGAAAGAGTCACTTTCTTCTGAAGCATCACAGAAATGCAGCCAAGAGAAAGTACTGATCATGACAGACCCCTGGTGCCTAACATGGAACAAAACAAAAGATGGGCTTAATTGTAAAAGCTGAGGAGGCAACAGATTTGGCATTTCTGTTGAGATGTATCAATTCTCACTCAACCTTTCATTTTCTCTGACTGTAAAAGGAATTTTTGCTATCAACTTCCATGGCAACAGAACCAGGCTGCTGATGTCTTTTGACTTAGTTTCCCAGTCAATAAAATGGAAAGGCCTCTACCTCTTTCATGGGCATATAAACATGCTAATGCTGGCCTTGCATGCTGAGATCCGTGTTTTTGATTCCAGGGTGTTATTGAAACTGATTGATGCAACTCATTACTGGGCTGTGGGCCAGAGCAGCTTTTAAGTCCCTTCCAGTGCAGCAAATTTTGGCTGTATAACAAACACAGCCATGCCTCTATGCAGATCCACCATAAACACAAGGCATCTGTGATCACAAAAGAGTAAGTTCATCGAGTGAAGCAGAAGGAGCACTGAGGTGGAGGGACTGGACCCTTGTTGGTGGAGATAAGCCCTGTCAGTCATAGTGCACATGTCCTTGTCCCATGGAGGGCACCTCTCCATGTTTCTGTGCTTGCTATCTGACTGCTGCTGCAATCTGTCCCTGGAACATCTAAGCAGAAAGATGCCTGTATAACTGTGCATGGGGGTGCACACTCTCCCATGGGCTGATTGCAAAAGGACTTGAGGAGAGCACAAGCACTCAGATCACATTGTAGTACAAATTCTCCATCTGTGCTTCAGCTAATGATAATTTCTTCTTTGTTGAGGCTATTTACATATTCAACTCAGTTGAAAGAAAAAAATAAACCACAAATCCTTTCAAAATTTTAATACTCTTGAAAGAAACAAGGACAAGATAATACTCATATTCAAATATATTGTCAGTAAATTCATATGGGGTTAAAAACTGTGTTGGTTCACCCTGTCTCACTTTCCAAAACATTTTTATTACTGCATTACTTTTCTGAATTTATATATCTTCACTCTTGCATAATGTAGTTTAAAGAGCGGAATCTAGTTTATTTCAGCCCTAGGGCCCCACCCTGCCATGTTGCATTACATCAGGTTTTATAATCATCATATATTTATATTTCTCACCCTAATCTTACACAAACTGTTCTCTCTTCCTATTTACATTTTAATATACACTTCAACTTCTGCAAGTCTATTTCAGCATGGCTTATGAAGGATTTCCAAATATTGCTGCTGCACCACAGAAAATTCAGAGACACAGGTATGTAACTGTGATAACTGTGACCTTGTTCTGGAGCTGGCAGAATGTAGAAATCTGACCTTCATGTATGCTGCCATGGAGGGGGTCTCTGATGTTGGAGCTTCAGCAGTTCTCAGCACGAGGAGCAACTGAGTTTTCCTACCCCTTTGTGACCCAGAGCTCAGATATGAAAAATGTGCCATGTGCTGAAAGGCTGTGCTCTTATTTAACATCCCTGAGGATTGCTTTTTCCATTCCAGCTACTCCTTCATCTCTCTCAAGGAACTACCTTGATCAGACGGGCACAGTACCATGGAGTGGCTTGTATCCACACTGCCAGCTTCTGGAGAAACTTAAGCTTGCTTTTACCACCCATATATTCACAGGTACTTTGACTATCTAGATGTGTGATTTATCAATCCAAGGTGCCTGAAACATCATAGCACACCAAATGTTTGGGGTTTTTATGCCATGATGTCAAGCACATGTGAGATGTAACATAGAATGAGAGCAGCATGGGAACTTGGGGATACGAGTCCTAGAGAGATAGTGCTGAAAGACTGCAGTAGAAACACCCAAGCCTAGCGGACTCCAAGAGACTCCAAGTCTAGGGTGGAGGGGCCCAAACTGCTGTCCAGCAAAGGATCACAAAGGTGATTAAGAGACTGGAACCTCTCTCTTGTGAGGAGAGGCTGAGAGAGAAGGGGCTGCTCTGCATGGATAACAGCAGGATCAGGGGGGCAATGGGCACAAATCAGGAGGCCCTTTCTGAACATCAGGAAACACACTCTCACTGGGAGGGTAATGAAGCACTGGCACAAGTTGCCCACGGAGCTGGTGGAGTTCACTCCTTAGAGCTATTCAAGAGCCATCTGGAGATGCTGCAGGCCAACCTGCATGAGGTGCAGATGCTTGAGCAGGGATGTTGTACAAGATGACCTCTAGAGGTCCTTTCCGTCCTCAACCACTCTGATTCTGTGATTCTATGAAACTTTTACTGGGATCGAATTACCTGTAAACACCAGAAATTGCCTTTTTACATGCAAAATAAATTAGGTTTCTAGATATTGTAGTAGAAATAATAATTTTTATCAAAGATAAACCAATTTAAAATTTTTCAAGTACAAAACTCAGGACAGAAGGCAGATATTTTATGCTAAAAATTGAATGCGACAGAGAATATACAAGTTAGCAAGTTTTCAGTGGAATTCACAAGTCTGGCCAAAGCTCCTGTTTTTCAGCTGTGGGCCCAGCATGCCTGGCTAAAATTAGGACGGATTTTTCTTCACCTCTGATATAACATGGCATATGTCATTAAAGTAAAAATTGAAAGTCTTATTAAAGAAGAGTGATGACTACACACTTGCAGCAAAAATTTATTTAAAATCATGGCATGAACTACTACCTTGATTTTATATGTAAAATTGGAACCCATTGATATGAAGCTGGTAATCAATTTAGTCTTTTGCAAGGAAACAAATAATAGAGTGAAAAAAAATGCAAATAAAAAGCACAACCATTTAGCACTGATTGTTCTGGTAAGACTGTTCTCTGTGATGCTCCATACTTTTCAGCACTCTCTTTAAGCATTAAACATAAGAAGTACAATGCATTTTTTAAATGCTTAAACTACACTTTATTCTATCATTCTGTGCAGATGCAAAGTTTGCTGGCAATTGCTACCCACAGCTTAAAGGATTCATGTCAAAACCCTCCTCCACATTTGGAGCTATTTCAGATACTTTTTACTGAAATCAGCATATTTCCTTTAAAGCTGCTGTGGCCTTTAATTAAGATATCTCCTTTATGTATTTCAGTTTTTTAAGATGACACGAAGGACAGAACCTCAGATCACTGCATGAGAAACTTCCCAGTTTTTCCTGACATAGTTTTGTAGCCATCACTTTCAGTATATGCAGCAGTATATATCCATCTATCTCTTCATCCATCGATTCATATCATTCTTTTATCCATCCATCCATCCATCCATCCATCCATCCATCCATCCATCCATCCATTCATATACACACCTACTATGTTCATCCATTTATTCATGTAAGGAGACATTAATCATAAGAATCCAAAGTGCCTTCCCATACTGAAAGTTCTGACAGTATTTCCTCTCTTATATTCACTGCCATAGAAAGAAAGCTTGACTAACAGGTCAGTTTGACTAAGGTCTAAGGGTTAAAATTTCATGTGTTAGGTAATACCAGCCCCAATACTGTGCAGGGTGAGAATAGCTTCAGGCTGATTTCTCCTCTCTGTTTCCATTGGGAAACCTCAGTGATGTTAAAAACTTTCCTAATATTGATTTGCTAAATGAGGTGCCACAGGGCTGGTAGAGAGCTGTTGATGGCAAAAACGATGGAAGCTAAGACCTAGGACACAGAGCTAAGCAGCATGCAGATCTCTGCTTGAAGATAGCTATTTAGGATTCAAGGGCAATCACTGTTGGAAAGAATAGTACTGGTGATGGGCAGCTGGCTAACATCAAGCACAAAAACGCTGTGGAAAAGGAGCCTCTTTTGGTGAAGCACTTTTAGAGCATGAGGATCACCAGACCAGTAAAAAGCTAACAAATCCTGACAAAGGACCTAAAGCAGTGCAGTGAACACTCATGGATGTAGTATTTAAACCTAAGAGCAGCTAAAATCTTGATGTGGCTCCAGAAACAAACTTGTGTGAAGGTAATGAAGAATCATTTCCGGTAAATTGAACCAATCTGTTCTTAGATCAAATCTAAACAATATAATTCCCAGAACTACACTTAATCAATCTCTGTTGTACTGTCCATTGTCTAACTAGCAGGTTCTCCAGCCCTTTGCTATCATTTTCCTTCAACACATTTAAAGCTTTATACATATATTCATAAATGCCTGTTTTCAATCAAATGCATGTGGCGAGAGGGAAGGTATTTAAAATGCAAAATCAAATGTGCTTCATATTTTCTGCAGAAGTTACATGAAATCCAAATTTAAATCTAAATTTCAGTCACAAGTCATCCCTGTGATTCAACACAGTGAACTGTACCATCACAGCTGAATGTCCATACCTCTGGAAAGCACTTGAAATACAAACCTTAATCTGAAATCTAAATCTAGATGCAGGTATGTATCTTGCACATCTCATCTTCTTACTGCCTAAGGAGCAAGAGTGAGTCAATTGATAAGAAAAACAAGGATTGTGGTCCAACACAAAAATTCTTTTTCTGTATCTTTATGTATTTAGTATGACCATCATTATCTCAAATTGCACTTTTCATAGCTAGTCTACCTATTGCTTCTCATGGGCATCAATCCAGAATCTCCTCTTTACAACTGCCTCTCCCTCAGACCTATCTCCTTACACAGACAGTTTTTACATCAGCATAATTTCTGTGGTGGAAGACATTTCCCCTGACCACTGTTCAAGAATGAAGGGTCACCAAAGTATTCGACTAAATTTTTGTATTTCTTGAAGAAGAAGGAAAGCCTGGGAATGAAGATAATCGTCCAAGAGGGAAAAAGCATTTTCTGGACAGCAATACTGACTATGCTAAGAATGTACAAGGGAAGAAATCAACAGTCAGTAAAAGCTGATGCTTAAGCATGCTATAGAATATAGGCACAGTATACACAGTAAAAGTGTTTACTCTATTGGTTATTCAAATTACCTTATCTTAACTCTTCCCAAGTTTATGCTTATCAAAGGAGGAGCAGTATGCCAAGCTGACATCTACTGAGACAACTTCGAAAAATGTCAGCTGAGAAAATAGTCATACACACTTCCAATGAAGGATTTTTTTGTAGTGGTTCCAATATTTCTTGTTTCTCAGATGGAACAAATTTTTCAGTAGCATAGCCTCTTTTGGAAAATTGGGGCTCATTTCCTCGTGTTTATAAACTTGTGTGTTCTGTAGTCAGAAAGGACTATTGTACTCATCTAGTCTGAAAATTTCCACACAGAGGTATTTTTATTCCTAGAAAGTGGACTAAAGGATGTGCAGAATGAAAGTTTTGCATGAAAGACTTTTGGCAATGGCAAATCTGTCACTTCCTCCATGGAAATTCTTCCAATCTTTAATTAACCTCAGTGTTCAAAAATGTGCTTTATTTCAAGCTTGAATTTGTCTGGCTTCCAACAAATTGGATTTCATTTTATCTCTGTCTGCAAGACTGCAAATCTTCTCATTATCATAGCTTTCCATGTCTAAGGACTTCAGTAAAATAATCAGGTAATCCTTCAATCTTTTCTTTGATAAACTGAATAGATTAATTCTTGGTGTTCATATGACTTTTCCCAATTCTACTTTTNTCTTTAAATGTAAGTTGTGCAGCTAAAAGTGATTTCAAAGGGGCTGGAAAACACTTGGTAATGTCTTCCTAACAAGTAGTAAATTTAACACAGGGCACATGGAAAATTTCAAGAGTCCTGCTCAGTGATGCTGGTGACCTCCTGCTGTTCAATTTCAAGTGCAGTATCAGAGGCTGTAGGTGGGAGCCATGGTTGAGGAGAGAAGTCTCCAGCTGACAGATGTTAGTTTTGGTAGGATTTTCTTGCCTAAACAGGAGGGTGTAGTCCTGTTCAGATTGTGAGGAAATATCCCACACGGCCCCAGCTGCTCTTCTGAAAGGTTTGGGTTTTTCTTATGTCCTGTGTCATATCCACCAGGCAGAAGAATTCAGTTCCTTAGGACACTTAAAATGGTACCTCTTTATTTTTTAAAAAAACTGAATCTCACCCTGTGTGTCATTCAGAAGAGTTATGGAATTTAAGAGCATCCTCAGAATGTTGCCAATTTGCATGTCCTATATCAATGGTGAATTTTACCAGGAAGATATCCCAGAATAACCAGCCAGAAGGACTATAGTGACACCTGCAATTTATCTTACTAGTAAAGATGTGGCTTGCTGATAATCTGTATAATCTATTGCATTTTCATCTCTGCTTTTGGAAGCGTTTTAATCCACCTAAAGTGTTCCCTGTCTATTCCATAAAATTTATTTTGTTTTTTTCCTAGATGCCATATTGTACTAAATCAAATTCCCAGGAGAAATCCAGCAAATTCATTTTATCAGTGAAGTTGTTGTAATTAACCAGACTCGTAATCTTGCCAGAAAAGATTAAAGGTTTATTCGACAAGGCCTACTTTCCACAAAATTTAGTTGCCTCATATTATTTATATTTTTACTTTCTAATGCTTGACTAATGAAATCCCAGATTAATTGCTCCGTCAAAGAATTAGCCTAAGTGGCCTGCTGTTCACTGGTCTATTTAATTTTTCTCTTTTAACATATATAAATTGTATAAATGGCAGACCTCCAGCAATACAGATTGTCATTTAGATTTTTCTTTTTTTTCAAGAGATATTAGATATTAACATAAGCCATTTACAAAAATCCATAGCTTATTTACTACTCTTGCAGAAATTACCCTGTCGGTTTTAAAATGTTTATCTTCAACACATATTGTTTAATACTGTCCTTTCCTGTGGAGGATGAGCCTTATTTCCTATCTCCATTATTGCATAAACCAGGTAAATTTCTCTTCCTCCATCTAAATCTTGCCAGGCAAGAGCAAAAATCAGGGCTGAGAAAAACAGATTATGCATGTAAATGGATGTAATGGATGGATGTAATTCTGAAGCTACCCAGTGGCAGCCAGGGAGCATATGTGGGGTTTTCTCTATTGTTTTTTAAGTCATCACTGCTTGTGAAAGCACTTTCACAAAAGTAACAGTATCATGAGCATGCACTGTGGGCCAACATGATGTGTTCTCTTATGCCTAAGGCATAGGACCAAGAATTTAAACTTTTGGATTCCATACGTATCTCTCTGACTGGCATGAAAAATTATCATTGCCTCAGATAATTGTGACTCCTTGTGCTCATTTCCTCTCTCATCTCTTTTTTTCCAATTTTGCATTCACACTATAAACTCTTTGGGGCAAAGGTTGTGTTGTGTAGTCAGTAATACCTACAGGGCTCCTATTAAAATTATGGGTTTAATGTGGTACTTCTGCACAAATAATTGCTAATACCAATGACTGATAGGACAGGATGCTGATGGTATAACTCAGATGACCTCTCTTACATCCTTACAGCTTTCATCTCATCAGAAAGCTCTCAAAACACCACAGCCAGTTTGTAACAGAAAACATGAATCTCAGCTGCTTGTTTGAAATTTTAATTAGAATGCAAAACAGATGTGATCCTTGCTACCTGCTATTTATTGGCTCTGGGCAATGATTTGTGTCCTCCAACAGCAACCTAAATACAAACTGTTTTATAAAGCCCAACTATATCTGTAATTTATCATTTTATTATTTTTCTTCCTCTCTCTTGTGCCATCTCATGTATAGCTTTTTTTTTCTTTCCTTTTTTCCTGTGTAAGTGTATTTATGTATAAAATATAGATATAATAAATAAAACTGTGCATACACATTTATAGCTAACAACTCAAGCTACCACAACTCCTTCTTCTCCAGCAGTCCAGCTGTAGTCTCCCCTCATCTCTATCCTGCCACTAAGTGCTGGAACCTGCACTTGACCCAGGATATTTTTAAGGAGCCTCTGCTCCCAAACACATGGCTCAGCAATATCTTTATAAATAAAGGTCTGTGTAGGTAGCAGAACTGTTGAAGATATGAATATGTGTATAAGATGAGTATGAAGGCCCAATTTGGAGATGACAGGAGAGACACTGTACAGCCACAGACTGATTCCTCAGAACATGCTCAGTGGGTTGCAAATGGAACTTTAGACCTTATACCCTTTGATAGAAGTTGGACTCATCAAGTTAGGATGAACTCTACAGGAGACAGGACTCACCTCCTCACTTGTCTTCAAATGCTTTTTTTTCCTCAGTCTTCTCTCTTCCAACCCTTTGGCTTCAGTGGTATTTGCTTCAACTCACTACTTTGATAGACCCAGCAGGCCACAGGCAAAGGTGATGTTTTAAGTATAGAGGATGTGAGCAGCACACTAGGAGGCTGTTATGAGTCTAATACTGATCTGTACAACCTCATTCATTTTCAAGGGCTACTGGCATCCGTGAGATCACTTCCATGGTCCAAATATTCGCCAATGTTAGGGCTGCACATGTTAGGCCAGAAGAGAGACATCATTGTGCCCTCCTATTTGTGCTGAAAATTGCTCTCATCTAAACCAGTCCCACTCTGTAAAAATGTTTGTCCTGATAAATAAAATGGTCAGATTTTATATTCCTATAGCATCAAACTTGCCCAGTCACTTCTGTGGGTTGGCCCAGGACTTGATTTTTAAGACCATTGATTACTGGGCTCAGTTCTGTTTAATATCTTTATTGATGACCTGGAGGAAGAGACCAAATGTTCCCTCAATAAATTTGTGGCTGACACCAAATTGGGCAGGAGTGTGGTTCTGCTGGAGTATAGGAGAGCTCTGCAGAGGGCTGTGGATATGTGGGCTGAGAACAATGGTATGAAGTTCAGCAAGGCTGAGTGCTGGGTCCTGCATGTGAACCACATCACCCCATGCTGCAGTGTAGGGGAAGAATGGCTGGAAAGCTGCCCAGCACAAAAGGACCTTGGAGTGCTGGTCAACAGTGGCTGAATATGAGCTGGCATGTGCTCAGGTGGCCAAGAAGGCTGATGGCATCCTGGTTTATGTAAAAAATGGTGAGGCCAGCAGGATCAGGGCAGGGATTGTCCCCCTGTACTCAGCACTGTTGAGGCCACAGCTCGAGTGCTGTGTCCAGTTCTGGGCCTGTCACTACAAGAAGAAAATTGATGTGCTGGAGCATGTGCAGAGAAGGGCAGTGGAGCTGGGGAAGGGTCTGGAGCACAAGTCCTGTGAGGAGCAGCTGAGGGAGCTGGCGATGTTTAACATGGAGAAAAGGAGGCTCAGGGGTGACCTTGTCACTCTTTACAGCTGCCTGAAAGGAGGGTGTGGCCAGGTGGGGATCAGCCTCTTCTCCCAGGCAGCCAGCCACAAGATGAGAGGACACAGTTTCAAGCTGCACCAGGGGAGGTTCTGGTTAGGCATCAGGAGGAATTTCTCCACTAAAAGGGTTGTGAAGCATTGGGACTGACTGCCCAGTGAGGTAGTGGAGTCATCATCTTTGGATGTGCTCAAGAAATGACTGGACATGGCACNATGTTTAACATGGAGAAAAGGAGGCTCAGGGGTGACCTTGTCACTCTTTACAGCTGCCTGAAAGGAGGGTGTGGCCAGGTGGGGATCAGCCTCTTCTCCCAGGCAGCCAGCCACAAGATGAGAGGACACAGTTTCAAGCTGCACCAGGGGAGGTTCTGGTTAGGCATCAGGAGGAATTTCTCCACTAAAAGGGTTGTGAAGCATTGGGACTGACTGCCCAGTGAGGTAGTGGAGTCATCATCTTTGGATGTGCTCAAGAAATGACTGGACATGGCACTTAGTGCTATGGGCTAGCTGACAAGGTGATGGTCAGTCAAAGACTGGACTTGATCTCAGAGGCCCTTTTCAACCTAAATGGTTCTGTGAGACCAACTTCATTCTTGTAACTTGCTCATGTGCCTCAATCTAAACAAGTGACCTATATAATCCTATCTTCCAGTACGAAGTCTGCCTAGAATATTAATTTCTATACATTGCAGGTCTAGCAGTGTGCATGCATTGTGAACGCAGATCAGTGATTTACAAGTACCCAAACTCATCAAATGTATTTTTGATGACAGAATAATTTACCATATTTTTTGTTTCTCAAATAATTTAAAAGTATAGGAGTTACTAACAGATTCAAGGCAAAATCCAGAAGTTATAACCGTGGGGAAGAAAATAATCTTTGGTGCTCAACAGGCAAGTTCTTAGAGAGTTCTAAAAATAAAGGGGAAAAAATTACTCAAGATTAGACATTACATGGATTAATAAAGCATAAAACAGTGGCATGTTGATAAGAATGGTTGAAACAGGAGTAAAAAGTAAAATAAAGTTTCCACTATTAAAAAGTGCAAGATGATATTGATATGGAGAGCCCCAACTGACATTCAAGCTACAAGAAGAGCTTTACAAAATTTCTGTGCTGGAAAAATTGAAGAATTCTGAAATGTAGACTGGATGGAGCAAGATTGGGTATGTATTGAACAGGACAGGACAGGGCAGACTGGAGCTAGAAGGAACATAAGACTGTATCCTGGATTCAGAGTACACTTAGCCCAGACTTCTGTCTTCAACAGTGGTCACTAGTGGAAACCTAGGAAAAGCAAGAACAGGATAAGGAAGTATAATACTTTCTACTCTAATAATTGCCCATGGATTTCTTGTGCATTTTGTGTTTTGTTTATGTAGCAACACCAGTGAATATCTCCACCAAGGTCCTCTCCCATCTCTCATTGAGCCCATCTAAAAACTCCGTGTACCTGCAACATCCATTGGTAAGGAGTCCCATGGATCTGTTACATGGAGAAGTACACACTATTGGCATTACACCAGCAGTATCCCCTGGCACATCTTCAGAGTACATTTATCAAGAAAGAAGTGACTTAATCTTCCACAGTGATCCAGAAATTCCTGAATGAATGCTGTAAGAAATGCAGATTGATTGTGATGAGAGTACATAGCATAAGTCACAAATGTGGACCTTCATCTATGTATGTAACAGCACACAGCAGTAGCAACACTAACAATCACAATAACTTAATGTTTTTACGACTAAAACACCTTTTTTCTCACTTTTCTTTGACATTTGGAAAACTCAGCAAGCTATAAGGCCTGAAGCAAATTACCTTCCAATTGCACTGGAATTACCTTGTAATTCCATAAAATTTATGTAATAAACAGGGCACACTGTAATTGCACTGGTACATCTCCATTTGGTTTGTGGTTATCACAACCAAAACTGGCTGTCAAAAAACTCAATTTCCCCTGCACAATGAAATGCACTGCTCCATTTCTGAGGGCAATGGTCTCAGCCAAGGGAAAGCTAATTGCTACTAGCTGCCACCTGAGATAAGACATGTACTTCTGCAAGTAACCCAGTGTGTATCAAATGGGCACAGAAGAGAGACACTACAGTTTACATAAAGTCATCAAATCTTATGAATCCTCTGTATCAACAAAATACACAATTGATTCAGTGCCCTACCTTAGGCAATGGAGTCTTAGACAAGTCAAACAGACTCTGTGGCCATAACACAGCCAAAATGACTGCTTCTCTTTTTACCCAAACTTCATAAATTTAGTTAGATGGCAAGCAAATGCAAACAGTTCTAGTAGTACCAGCACAGTCTGAAGAACAAGAAACTTCCAGTAAGTTACCTGCAAACGGTCCCAGCTGTTGGGCACTGTGACCATATGAAGGTGCCAATTTATTCCAGCTATGACAATATTGCCTAAAGAAGGACAATTTTGCAGCCATTAGTCTGTCTTCCAGTAAACTTCTTCCTAATACCAGGGGTTTGGCACCATTTATTGAAAGCAAAACCAAATATAATAACTGCATTTCTCCCGTCAAGAAAGTCAAATATATTTTCACATTTTATATTAACCAATAATAACAGATTATGATGACCATTTATGGATGAGCCAAAGAAGCAGATAAATAAACAATGAAGAAACTCAGCCAAATTAAGTCTAGACAGATATGAAACCACATCTCAACAGGGATTCAAGTACACATAGCCAGATTCTGCTACTCAGCAGGATCTGTGAGTATCAGAGCACATGATCTCCACAGGCACAATGAGATTCAGATATCAGGAAAGCATGAGCCGCAAATGGCAATTTCTCACTGACACCTTAAACAAAGTGTAATTCTTATCTCAGTCTGTTCAAATTAGTCCTGCAATGAAAACATGTCCTTGAATAAAACAGGCCAAGGGATTTTTTTTTTTTTTTTTTTTAAGCCTGATATTGAACCTAGGACCATAAAATTATTATGACACTGCCCAAAGCCGGTGGATCAATGAAAACTACCAGTATATGGATGACAGAAGATAATGCTAATTGCCCATAAACAAGATTCAAAAGTCAGTCATGGGGGTATGAAAATGAAATTACATCTCTAAAAGAAATTGTTATTCACAAGAGTAGCTGGCCAGCTGGCCAATAAGTAATTTTTCAGTTGGGGATTAGGAATGGGGAGCCAGGGCAGGAGACAAGTAGACTAGAGGATTGAATAGCTCTGCTGAACCAAGCACAGATATTGCTGCAGTCCTGGAAACTTTTTCCATTTAAGAGGACATCATGGTGACCCATACCAAACTGTTCCCACAAGTCCCCATGCCATGGGCCTCAGATCAGCCTGTGTCTCGTGGTCAATTTTCCAGCAGTTTGATTAGAACAAATCTTTCATGGCTCTGTATTAGTTCCTGTGTTACCATCAGGGTGTTTCCAGCTTGCTCTGTTGGCTTAATAAGCTCTCAACCTTTTCCTTCAAGGAATCTCAAGCACAAATGAGAGAGCACTCCAGGGTACCACCTTGGAGTGGTTACAAACTACTTGTTCATCTGTTTGTGTAGCAGCCTGAGCTGCTCTTAAATCCCATTGAGATGATTAAGCACTAAGCACATCAGGACAACCAGTCTGTGTGCAGCACAGCCGGTGCACACAGGACTGGAGCATGTGGAATTGGGCACGTGCCGAGGCCTCCTGCTGATCCCGCAGCACAGAAGAGTAACCAAGCCTCAGCTCTATTTGGTACACAAAAAATGTCTTCAACAAACAAACAGCCCCTCCAAAAAAACCTAAAATACTGTAATCAAAACTAGTAGATACCTCTGAGTATGTTGGCTTCTATTTTTTCCTTACAGCTTTCTCAGGTACTAAGAAAGATTGTAAAACTTCCTAAGCTTTGCAGAGCTGTTTGAGAACCTCAAACAAAATGTACTACACTAGCAAAGAAGACAATTTATGCCTTTTAACCTGTACTGCTGGAGCAAGCTGGAATAAGGCTGCTACCAAGCATGAAGCTGTTCAGACATTGATACAGGACATATATGCCAAAAATGTCACTCCCAGACTGAGTCCCATTCCCTTCATATCACTGCCAGTGCAGAATAATTCAGATTACCTGAAAATAATAGAAGTGTAAGTCAAGAAAAATTTTCTGCTTGAAGAAGTCAAAGCACCAGCTGTGTCTTCAAACATCCATAACCCTGATTATTTTACTGACTATAATTGGATGAAAAGAGAGCAATATTGACTTTGTGTTCACTAAAAGAATCCTTTCCCCACTACTCTTGACAAGTTGCAGATCCACCAGAAGCTATACAGGAGGCATCATCTGCAGCAGCTTGGGGTTTGATGGCTCACTTTTCTTTATTTACCCAGTGCCACTCATTAAACCTAAGATGCAAACGAATAAATTGTTCCTATCACATCAATTATACACTCCATAATGAAGCCAGAGACTGCAAAGCTGTCAGAAAGCCCTTTCTTTGTGAAGACTCTGCAGCAGTTTTATTTCAGCATTTCTTTCTCTTAGACATAATTTCTTTATGGGAGTTCTCTTTTCTGTGTCAGTAGTGACACCTGGCTAGCTGCTTTCTAAGGCAGAAGTTATTTTAATTTATATTGCTGCAGAGTTTCTAGTCCCTTCCCGTTGAGATTATCTGTATCTATCCATGTTTTTACATTTTTGGACCTAGTCTTGCAAAACTGATGCATCTCAATAAACCTGTTTTCTGTGATAGCTTCACTGACTTCTCTATTTTTACATGAGGAATGTCATCTTATTCATGTGCTCAAGACTTATAAAATATCACCCAAGTTACTGGTGCTACAGTGTGCTGTATTTCTACATTGTTGCTCGTACAATAGGTAGGGATGAGGATGGTGTCCAAACGTCAATGTTGAACACTTCCATTCTCTGGGTTTTTTGTTTTTTTCTTTAGCACACTATGGATACATAAAGGTTATTGGAATTGCTTCCTGGTATTTGGGAAAGCTGTAGGATGGTGTGACTAATTTCATGTCAGGAGCTAGGTAAGTGGGGGAGTGATAAGCAGAGTTTGGTTTACTCCACACACAGGGCATCTGCCTATATGAAGAGAGAGAAGACAATATTCTGGATCCTCCAAATGATGCTAAACAGTACCTGTTTCACCCCCAGTGCAAGCAGGAGGACCAATAAGAACAACTTGTTGTACAAGACATAATCACATCTCTAAGAATGAGTGCCTTCCAGCATCTCTTTGGGAAGTGGTTCTTTGTATAACCCCTTATTGCGGAGGATAGAGCACATCTAAAGAGTGCCTCATAGCTATTAAAGGCACCTGATTTGTGCCTTTTTCAAAATGCTGTTTTCCTACTAAAAGGGGCATGAACTGAAGTTTACTTAAGCTTGAGGTCCTTTCAAAATCTAGTTTTAAAGTATCAACATTTCTAATAATTCAATTTCCACAGCTCCAACTTGATTTTCATAGCACAGTTATTCTTGTTGGCCTCTAAATTGATTAGAGGAGTGTTTGCTGTTCTCAGTATTTGGCACCCAATTTCACTTCTTCAGAAAAGTAAGTGTTTTACTTTACCAAGAGATACTTTGATTATCTAGCTAGACAATGACTCTAATTTTCTCTATATTTTCTATCTTTTCTGACATCTCCATTAAATTTTATGGAATCATTCACTTAATGACATATTGCTTCCGTTTTGTCTTGCTGCTTTCTACATCTGCTTCTCACTTTAGCACAAACTGTCCTGAAGACACAGCACAATCAAAAGACCCGCAGCTAACAAAACAAATAGGCCCAGTTTGAATTCTCAGTGATTCAATAAGCTTTACAAGGTTCAAGATAAAGGACATAGGAATTTAAATCTCTGTTTTCAAGCAAAGCATTCAATCACTTTGTTCCCTTGCTTTGCTACTGATCCTAAATAACACTAAATCCTCACAGTTACAATTTTCTGAAAAGCAAGGTGGAGGTTTTATTATTTCCTCCAGAAGCAATGTGACTTTGCAAAATTGTGAGAAAACTGCTGGTCTACCCTGGGCTTAGCATAACTTTGGGGAAAAAAACCTTGGATGATTGCTTAAAATCTTATAATTTGGGTTGTTTTCCTCAACATTATATTCTTTGGTAATTGAGCTGGAAGGACTGACATAGCATTGCTTATTTCTAAAATATTTAATTTTGGTTGAAAACAGAGTGCTAAAATGTACCATTTTTTATTCTCCAACCCACTTGAAAATAGAATTAGCAAATCACAGAATGGTTAGGTTTGGGAGGGACCTTAAAGGTCATTTTGTTCCAAACACCCTCCCATGGATTTATTCAGATCTCCGCGGTCACTCAGATTCCCATCCAACCTGCCCTTGAACACCTTGAGGGATGAGGAGTCCACAACAAATAAATAAAATAAATTTATTCATCTATTTTAAAAATAAAATTAATTGTTGAAATTAGTAATCTTATAAAGCGATTATATATGCACAAATCTATAATAACTTAATGATCTTACTTTTAATGTAAATTTTTTTCATTTGTTGGAGATCCTCAGCATCCATGTCCTTTTTCCACTGTTCTCATAGAATCATTGAATTTTTTGGTTTGGAAGGGACCCAAAGATCATCTAGTCCCAGTCCCCTGCCATGGGCAGGGACACCTCCCACTACTATCCCAGCTGGCTCAGAGCCCCATCCAGCCTGGCCCTGGACACTTTTGGGGATGGAGTATCCATGGCACCTCTGAGCAACCTGTGCCAGTGCTTCACCACCCCCTGAGAAAAGAATTTATTCCTAGCACCTTTCCTAAACCCACCCTCTTTCAGTTTAAAATCACTGCCCCTTATCCTGTCACTATCTGTCCATATAAAAAGTCCCTCTCCCTCCTTTTCATAAGACCCCTTTAGGTACTGGAATGATGAAGTGAGTTTGGCCTTTTCCAGGTTGAACAACCTCAGCTCTTTCCATCCCTCTGATCATCTTTGTGGCCCTCCTTTGGGCTCACTCCAGAGTTGTATGCCATGGCCAGAGCTAAGCATTAGGGAACAATGTCTTCTACGCAGAAACCCATATTGCTAGTCTTGAATTAACTTGCAGAGCTTGCAGGGGACAGTATGTTTTTTATGAATTACCACACCCAAAATATATCCTAAATCTACTATGGGCTTCCAACTCACACGAAAGTCCATTCTTTGTTCCTGAATGTCTTTGTTGTAAGACTTAATTTGGAAGTATTTTGCATAATGGTTATACTGACCTCTTGGGCCATCACTGGTTCAGGCATTTGCTGAAAAGGAGAATGTGACTTCTGCCCAACAGATCCAAACTCCTCCCTTCATCCAGCCAGATAGTAAATCACACAAAGCAGTGGATTTGAGTAAAAATGAAAAACAGAGGTCATTGGAGCTCTTCCCCGCACTGATCACGCCGAGGTAGAACACTGCTAACTGAGGCACAAGGGAAAAGGTGACAATGACACCCAGCCTGGCAGTAGGGTGGGGGAGGAAGCTGAGTCTGCTGGGTTTGGAGCTCCTGAAGATTAGCAGAGTCCCTTAACCACTGCTCTGGCTTCCCTCAACTGCTGCTTATCTCAGGTTCATCTCAGGTACTAAAACAGCCCCTTGTGAGGTTAGTTTTATTTCCATCTGCTAGGAAGGATGTATAAATCTTGGAGTGAAGCCTCTCTCATGTTCTGAGTTCACTAGGATATGATATTCACTTACAGTCCTTACAGACATACAACTGATAGTTTTGACTTATGTTTGTGGCATAAAATGCAAATGTTAAAATGAAAAATGTTAGTTCAAACTGAAAAGTGAAAGCATGCTTTTTAATTTGTTGAAACAAATAGGGCTGGCATTTACAAAGGAAAATAGTTCAGTTCTGGAAAGGACAAAGGGAAATGCTGTTGTTAGTTTTGAATTTACTCCCTTTAATTATTCTTTTAATGAAGCTTGAGTCTTTCAGCTATAGCCAAATGCATGCATCATTTCAACCTCAAAAAATCAATTTTGTCAAATTCCTATTTATATAAAAAAACAAGTCTGAAAATGTGTCTAGTTTTTCTAGCTACCTCTTAATCTACCAAGCTAATATCTCCTCCCTTTGTCTGACACAGCAGCAGGTAAGAGCTGGGATATGAAATGCCCCCTGCTGCTCAACACTTCTTGGTCCCAGAAAATTGCTGTTACCTCGACAGCAGCTTTTGTCCAGCCCTCCCCAAGCTGCTCAGGAGAAGCTTAATTAAGGCTTACAGTAAGTCTGTAAGGTAAGTGAATACTAGTGTCATTTTGCAAAGAAGTCAGCCAAGCCAAAAAACAAAAACACAAAGATGCTGCCTAACATTAAAAAATATGACCCCATATGAAAGCCAGGAGCAGAATTGCAAGAATCAGAGTCATGAGCTCCAAGTACTAGCACCAGAATGAGCTGACAGTTTATATGAAAATACTCATGCTCATTAGGTTAATCATCTGCAGAAATCCTTTTCTAGCACCTTCTTTCTCTGACTATTCTAGTTTTCTCTTTGCCTTGCACATTGTGTAAGAGGCCTCTGGTCATAATTGGCAGTCAGCTACCACTAGAAAATTGTTGAGAGTATTTTTTGTTAATTGCAAACCTTACCAACTTCACATGCTCATTCAGGTGACAAAAGCACTTGATCTCTATTTACCAGGAAGCTGAAAAGCAGACAGCCAAATGATGCTATTTCCACACCAGCAGGTTTGCTGCTCTCTGCATCTGTCCGTTGCAGCACCAAAGTCATCTTGCCTCTCGAACACTCAGGGATACTGTCAGCCACCTGGCTCTACTTACTGACAATTTCATCCTTTATCCTGGATGTTCTTTAGGGGAACATCTTTCATATCTGAAGTGGAAGCTACAGCAAATACAAAATAAATATTCCTCTAAAAAAGTACAGTTGATATATGGATAGCATTTAGTGGGATGAAGCTTCAAACCAATAATTGAGCTGACAACAGTTGAGTGCTTGGTAATCTGGAATAACATGTTCTCAAGACACTATGTTGTTGCTCTCTGTGACTATGTACAAAATATATAAACACACAAAAGCACTGTCTAAGGGTTCATTAATATTTTGATTAACTAACTTTTCCACAGCCAGCTAAGTTTGAAGTGACTGTGGGTTTGCAGGAGAAACAAGGCCCACGCATAGTAAATGATATTTCCCTGGTATTCTCTTGATGAGAAAGACAAGTCTGAATCTATGACTGACAGTGAAAACCCTGAACTTTAATGGAGTAATCTGGGCTCAGAATCCAGGTCCCATATCATGTTGCTAAGGCACAAAATGTTTTATATCTGCCTTCAGATATCATATCTGTCATTCATTGCACAGGATTCTTGGAGGGCTTTATTGACATTAACAAACAAAACCTACACAATCTAAGTGTGGTGTCATCACTGGCACTTCAAAGGAGCTGTGAGAAAACAGTTCTGGGCTTTGGCTGGCTGTGATTATCATTAATTGGTTCTTTGGTTGCTTTATTCTCTCAACAAGAGACAGAAGTGGGAAGTTTGGAGAACTCAAAATTAACAGTGATGGATCTAAGAGCCAATAGAAGAATTCATTCTATATGCCCATTAGGAAAGCAAGCTGTGAAACCAGCTTTTCAAGATAGGAATCAAAAAATGTATTTCTCTTAAATTTTGGCAGATCATTGACAGTGAGAAAAAGCGAGGCTTACAATAAAACTAAAGGCATCCTCCAGTCCAATCTCTTGATATGATGCAGGAGCAAGAATTATAGCACCAGATCTGAGAGGGATATCCACATTCATATGTCCACCTGGGCATGCCACTCTTACAGGAATATTCTGCTCACTGACATCATTCAGATGCCACTCACATGCCACCAGTATGCTTACATTTTCATTCCTCTCAGGAAGGTCTCCTGTAATTACTAAAGAGCAAACTAAATGCACGCAGCTGAGGAGACACACTTAGGAGACCAACCCAGGATATAAAAACACATAAAGAATAAACTACCCCAGTACAAATGAATGTCAAAAACCTAAAAATAGTTATTGCAAAAGCAATTAGGTGAAGCAAACAAGGCTCAGAAGAAAACAGCCCTAAATGAGCTGTAGCTGGAATTGCTGAAACGTGCCAAGACTTGTGTGAATACAGATAGCAATAACGGGACAAAGCCTTTGTGCTTGGCTAATAAATCAAAGGGAAACACAATTCCCAGACACATGCATTAACCACTGTATCTGTGACAGAAATAATGCCATATATGAAATGTGCCACTGAATATATTAAGCAGTAGAGAGACAATTCTGTAGACAAAGGAATGTCAGATATCCAGACGTTTCCTGATCATAGATACTGACTTTGGCTAAGTATATATCACAAAATGGAAAGGAGTATATAAAGCAAGACATCTCTTGGAAACCAAAATTACTACATTATCATCCAGAGATTATCAAGGAATAGAACATGTTGAGTTATTGTGTTGGGTTGTGATGCCAGTATTTGATCTATAGGCATAGGCACAGGCGAGTAATGATAATGTCTTACGTAAGGGTGAGAGAGGGGATTGAGGACGGTGAGACACTGGAATAGGTTGCCCAGGAGGTTGTGGATGCCCCACCCTGGCAGCATCTACAGATCAGAGAATCATCAAGATTGAAAGAGACCTTTAAGCACTGCAGCACTACCACTCTAACCCCCAAAACACATCATCCAGTGCCAGATCCAGGGGCCTCTTAAGCACCTCTAAGGCTGGTGATACCACCACCTCCCTGGCCAACTTTTTCCAATGCCTGACCACTCTAATAGTGAATTTTTTTCCCCCTAATATCTGATCTGAATCTCCCCTGTCTCAGCTTAAGACTGTTTCCTCTGGTCCTCTCACTGCCAGCACAAGAGAAGAGGCTGGTCCCCACCTCACTACACCCTCTTTTCAGGGAGTTGCAGAGAGCAATGTGGGTATTCTTGATGCAGACCAGGATGCCATTGGCCTTCTTGGCCAGCTGGGCACACTGCTGGGTCATGTTCAGTCACTGTCAACCAACGCCCCCAGGTCCTTTCTTGCTGGACAGTTTTCCAGCCATTCTGCCCCAAGCCCTTAGTGCTACATGGAGTTACTGTAGCCAAAGTGCGGGACCCAGAGGTCTCCACAGGAATTAACATCCCTGGCTAAGACTGTTGTGTGCCATAAAATCAATAATTCATTCTGTCTCGTGGCCTGATGAAGTAAGACTAAGTCACTGTTTTTGCTACTCTTTCACTGCTGAACATTATCTCCTCTTCTGAGTCCAAGAGCTCACACAATTTTTCAAGGAGGAATAAAACCCCATGACAGAAGAATTTTTATAAAAACTTCCAAGTTTTTATCATGTTAAATATGCTAATTAAAAGAAAAGAAAAGAAAAAAAAGCCGGGATACAACAATGTAACAAAAACTGTATTAAAATAAATGCTTCAAATATGTATATTTTTTTTTAATGCCTTTAGAATTATTGACTGCTTTTCTTCAAAGCTTAACCTTCATAATGAGTCTTTATCTCTGTTTCCTTTCTTCCTGTCCTCATTTCTGACATACCTCTTCTATTCCAAATCTTCAGCATGAGAACCAGGAATGTGATTATCACTTCATCAGTCTACAGGGGGAAAAAAGGCAAAATAAGAGCAGCATTTCTTAGAAAATAAATAGCCCACTGATAGTATATTCCAATTAATTTGCTCAGTAACCTTCAACCACCTCAATAGAGAGGTCTAGTGGTATTTACATTCTCTTTTTTGCCTGGCCCCATGCCTGTCTCACCTTCCCTTTGATTTTTTAAACTTTCTTACCTTTCTTCACGTACATTGTAGCCTGACTCTTTGTTTGACTTCTGCAGGAGATTCCACATCAGGCGTAATCTCTCTGCAAATGATAAGTGGCACCAGTAAAGATGGCAGGTATAATGATAAAACATTTTTAATACAAAACCCTTCTGAACCTTGTTTCCCAAGTTTCCAAGTTTGGAAAGGTTGAAAAAAAATAATTGGCTCAGATACTTGTTACAGAATCCTCTAACCTGACAGTTGCTTTGGAATTCCATCCAAATCCATTCAAATTCCATCCATCTGAAATTGGATTTCATTCCATCTAAAGCCAAAGAAATACATTTATATGAAGAAATAGATGTAGCTAACAGATCCAGGCAATAAAATTTAACTGAAATTTTTATAAGACGAAAAGTGTTTCTAGATAAACAGAAATATTTCTCAATCCATATTTGATGGAAACTACTGGGTTGTTTCACCTGAACCATATAATCTAACACCTGCAATTTTACCTTGCCAAATTTATCTTTGTAATTATAATGATATGAAAAACCAAAATATTTCCCCTATATAGTGGACAAATCAACATTTTTTGAATACGAAAATGTGGTTTTTGATTGACTATAAAAAAATACATTACAGACAAGATTTTACATTTTAAAACAGTGTTAATAGCAAAAATTTAACTCTGTGCTGGTTCTCCTCAGAAGAGCAGACCTTGGCCTTTTCAGGTCCTGCTGGGAGGAATACCATGGAGACTGTCCTACAGAAGAGAGGTCCAGGAGAGCTGGATGGTCTTCCAGCATCAGCTCCTCCAAGCTCAGGAATGGTCCATCCTGATGAGCAGCAAATGGAGCAGAGGTGGCTGGAAACCTCCACGGATGAGCAAGCAGCTCCTGACTAAACTGAAACATAAAAGGGGAAGGTACAGAAGGTGGAAGCTGAGTCAGACGCCCTGACAGGAATGTCAAGGCTCTGCCAGAGCATGCAGGGATGGATGAGATCAGGAAAACCAAAGCACAGCCAGAATTTAATCTGACAAGGGACACGAAGAACAACAATAAGAGCTTCTAAAGGGATATCAGTTATGTCTGTGAGCATGGGAGAGCTAACATATCTTCCCTTTGGGGGGATAGATTGGTGTCAAGACAAATAGAAATACACAACATTCTTGATGATAAAATGGAAAGGGATGACTTGAATGTTATCAAAATTAAGGCTTCAGGAACATCCTCCAAATACTTATGAAACAAAATATTTCATAACATGTTTCTAATCTGAACTTTAGAGTAGAAATATTTAATATCTGGGAGAGAAGACAGAATTTCAAAATGTAATCATTTCCCAAGAAAGAAATTTCCAGGGTTTGAACTCTAATTTTTTTACTTTGACTATAGTCTGAACTTTCTATGTGGATCACAGTTTAATCCACAGTTTTGTGGATTACACTTCAATTCTTTCAGCCGAGAATGATTCTAAAACACAGGTTAAAATATGTTGGTAATTTCTCATAATCTTTCAGAAAAAGTTCCATTCTGTGGAGGGAGCAGAGGATGTTCCTAAATCTGAGGGACCTTTCAAGTCCCCAGAGTGGGCCCCCTGGAAGACCATAGCATAAAAGATAACAAACTGCTTGTAGAATGATGAACCCAAGAAGGAATGCAGACCCCCTTACTAGACCCCTTGTTATCTATCTGTAATATTAGTAGTTCACTTTCTAGCTTTGAATGTAAAATCCCTCGTGGATTGGTTAGAATTTAGAATTCCCTTGGCTCTTGGTGAAAAGTGTAAAACCCTCTAAAAGTATAAAAACCCCTGAAAAAAACCCTAACCGTTGGATATGCTAGAATGGATGCCATCATGAAATAAACCATGGAATTGTGCCTCTCTTCATATTCCGATCTCTTCACCCTGCTGGTTTGAGAGCACGCTCCAAGCCAAATTCTATCCGGGCCGAGCTTGGAAGTGTGTTTGTCGCTGAGGACTGCTCGTGGCAGTCTCGGGGATTCCTGGGGACCCCAGAAACCCACACCAGCGACACCATTCCTACCCCTTGATTTGGAAAAAAAACTTTAAAATTCAGTTTTGAATTACTACAGAATGGGCTTTTTGTCACCCCCATGAAAATTCATCTGGCTCTGGGTAAGTAATACACCTTTGAAAAGTAAAATTTTATCATTTCCTGATTGTTGAAGTGACTGATTTAGCAGCCTTGCCATTTTTGCAGTTATTGTAAAAACTGTGTAAATGCAACCAGAAATTGCAACATTTTAGAAAAATGATCTAACTTACCATAAAATTAAGGCTTCAATAGTGATACTAACTCAAAGAGTATAATGAATTAAAGTTCAGGTGTTGATCTTCCTGGCTACAATGTAAACAAAGCTTGTGCAGTTACAGAAGTGGCTTCTGAGCAGTTCCATGTGCAGATATGTTTACAGGTTCACACAAAAAGAATGTCACCTTACAAAAAGGTTTCACCCTTCCTCCCTCTCTTCCTTGAAGTTGGTTTTGTTTGTGGAAGAAGTTTAAAGCTTATTGCTTCAAGTCTGGTGCAGTAAGTACTCACAGCCCTTTTTCAGATGCATACACTCCCAAATGTGCATTTAGTCTCAGGTGCACTAAAGCCCTCATCATTGCCATCTCTTGAAGAGCAGGAAATTATTTACTGAGTGAAAGAGGTTCTCCACAATCAAAAGGAAGACACAAAGACAAAATCAGAAATCATGTTCACCTATTAGAGACCAAAATATGAAACAAAAAGCAACCAATTGCAATATAACCACTTAGAAAGCAACAAAGCATTTTTCATCTGTAGCACTGAACGTGTTTTACAAGCAAAGCCAGCATCTTTATGCCCATTTTTTAAAAAAGTAGCTAAACAGAAAGGCATGTGGAGTTGAAATGGAAGGCCATAGCTGACATGACAAACAGGAAAGAAGACTCAGATATAATCAGTGGGTAATGCTGTCTTTTTAAAGAAGAAATTTAAGGGTGTCAACTGGGCATCCCCACCATCAACAGCAGACAGCTCCCAGACACAATGTGGTGTAAGAGGCATACCTTGGAAAGACCACCTTCTCATCTGGGGTTAGACAGGGTTCAGAAAGCACAGACCACATAAGTCACAATAATCTCCAGGAGCATCTTTGTGTATTTTTCAGGAACTCAGTAACAGCTGTCAGTTTGACAGCACTTTGGGGATGCAATGGAGCAGGTCAGGCTGATGTCTGCTGAGGACACAACTGGCCTGCAGAATTTCAGCATAAAACCAGTGAAGCTGGTCTCTCGGTCAAAGGTGAGATAAGAACTTTATCTCTGTGAAGAAAGTTTAGTATATGTAAAAAACATTTTTGTGCTAGCTTTTTCCATGCAATAAACTGCAAATCAGCCCAAGAGTGATAATATTTATAAGCTTATATACAGGCACAGAAGCATCTGCACACAATTTTCAAATAGGACGCTAAGATTTGTCACTTTAGCTTGCTTCTTAATGGCTCTTTATAGCATTAATCATAAAAGTAGTAATGCTTCACTTCTATCGACAATGTACTTTAAAGAGTGTAAGAAAACATCCCCATCTTAAAAGGACAGAAACACAAGACATATTAGAAGTTCCCTACTGGAAGGGATTTCTTCCCTTTTACCCCTCATCTTGCTCCACTATTTTTAGATGCTCCTGTCCTAGTCCTCATCAAAAGAACAAGAGAACTGTTTTCATAGGCAAAACCTGAAGTTCTAGCTTCTAACCAGAACTAGATTTGTTTCACTTAAATTGTACTGGCCTAATTCATCAGGGGCTTGCTTTCTCACTCAGCTTTTGGACAAGCATCTCAACCATACACCCACTTCAAAAATCCCCAGAGCTGCAGCTTGGCAGTCTGATAAGCCCCCAATCTATTACTGCAGACATCTATCTCTGAGAGCCATCTTGCTCATAACTATGGCCTCATCTTCCACTGGATAAAAGCAGAAAAACCCTTTGTTACTTGTCCTTTGTTCCCTAAGAGTGTGGTTTTCTTTCATTAGAGTTTCCCACCTGCAATTAAATCATCTTGATTTTCAAAGCTACATACCAGGGATGAAATTTCTAACAGCCTATATAAACTGAAACCAGTCAGTGATTAGCATACCTTTATCTGACCAACCACCATGTGTGTCAATTTTTCTTTTAAATCAAGCAGTGATGAGGAAGATGACTCTTAGGAATAAGCAGGATAAAGAAGCACACGACTCACTCTGGGACTTTAATCTTTTTTTTATGAGCTATGCTGGATTACAGTCACTGAGATTTCTAGAAGTATCAGTATGCCATTGCTCGTGTGAACAAATTATTATTAATTTCACCTATCTGCCTAATTAGATAGTCACTGCTCACAGAAATATCTCGAAGCCTCATTTTCAGCTTTTTGTTTACAATGCCCTGGGAAGGTAGCAAACCTTTGGCAGTGTAACTGTATCTTGCAGAGGGGTAGAAGCTGACAGACTAAGGGAGTCATCCAAGGCCACAAAACAAAATCTACTGCCAAGTCAGGGTTGAACTCAGATGACCTGGATATTATTAAAATCTTCTGTGGATTGATCAAGTAATTGATGTTTTCCATTTAATCTGGTTAGCTATATGGCACACATGGTGCACTAAGTACTTGAGTTTTCAGTGGAACAACATGTTTTCTATGTATGTGAGTTAGGTGGGGTTTAAGACTAGAAAACAGCTCCAAGATAATAATTGGGGGGTTTTGTGTTTTTTTTTGTTTGTTTGTTTGTTTGTGGGGGTTTTTTGTTTGTTTGTTTTTTTGTTTTGTTTTTTTTTAAGTAATTTATCCCACATTTTCATTTTGAAGGCTTTGCTTAAAAGCAAATTTTTGTAGTTCTGATGATGGCTGCATAGGGGACAATCTGGGTTGCCAAATGAATTTTGACAGAGTTGCTTTTGTGAGGCAGCCAACAGAGAAGAGGCCAAATCTGATTTAATTTCGATTTAAATACCTAGTGACCAGAGGTAAAAAAAGAGAAATAGAAAAAAAATAAAGTGATATATAATATAAAGTATTACAGAAAGCCATGGCCCTCCCAAAACTTCCAAACCTTCAAATACAGAGTTTAGGATAAGTTCCTTTCCAGGAAACAGCTGTCCATGAGACCATCAATACCCACCCTTAATAGATTTAATTTACAGTTAAGGTGTCAACACTCAGGTCTGGCCTCATGAAGGAGGGACCAGAAAGACAAGGAACACATTATGAATAAAAACCTCAATGAATATCTCTAAAGAATCTGTGACTGAGGCACTATGAGATCAGAATAATCCCAAACAGAGGAGGTGCCAAACAGAGTGAGGAAAAAATATCTACTGGCCTGTCAAAGAGCAGAAGAAAAAAATATGAGAGAATTCAGCAGATGTGATTGGAGATTAAGAATAAACTGAGACTGACACACTACTGTGAAACACTCAGAATTCAGTGAAAAGGACGTAATATGAATAAAGACAGATTTATTTTGAAAACAGAGATGGAATAAAGTTACTAAACCTGTAAGTTAGGCCCCATCCTGAATCAGTAACTTTGTTAAATTCTTGATTCTGTTAAGAAGAATTTGCAGCTTGACTATATCCCAAACTGGATACGCAGCCATTCATTTCTCATGGCAACAGTGCTGACATTCTTGCCACCTGAAATAATTTGTAGTTCACCTTGTTAAAAGTTTGAATTGATCTCTTCAGAGAAAGAACATAAGAAAACAAGCATACACAGAACAGAAAAGTCAATAAAAATCACTCCTTAACTCTGCTTGGAGACATAGCACAATGTTTTTCATGTACTTGTGAGAACATTTAAGTTTTTGTTCTTTCAGATATTGTCATCATAACAAAATATTTTTGACTTTTCTAAAATTGCCAGGGTCTCAATCTCTCAGGTGACTGAAGCACAGCCACATCCCACAGCAAGGATAACAGTACCATTCCACTCCTACAGCTCTAGAACAGTTAACTACCACCACTAGTTTTATTCCAGAGTTCAATGAATGCAGTTCTGAATGGGTCTGTCTCTTCTGGGTTGGGGCAAGAGGATGGAGAAGGAGACTCCATTGAATGCTCCTTCCTAAGAATTTCTGTTTGCCTGAAAATCCTTGGACCCCCACTGATTGAAACTTTTGCACAGATTTTCAAAGCCTGGAGGAGAAAAAAAGAAGAAAAAGCCTTAATTAGTAGCTTTGCAAAATGACAGAGGTCTTTAATTTTAATTGATTTGCATAATTTAGGCTTAATTTTGTCTTTCAAAATGCTTTCCAAAATTATATGTTATATATTTAAGTAGGAGTTGTGAGGAAGGCTAAGAATAAGAGAGGTTTAAAGCTGTGAAGCCGGTGAGGGAGAAGCCTGGCTACTGTGCAAACACTGGCCAGCAGCATGAGTTAGCGTACACAGTGATCCTGATAACACAGCAATAATTTTCATATCAAGATGTAATCTGATATTTAATCTTTTACTAAAGGCAATTTGTTCTACTTAACTATCAAAAGCTCAGAGCTGAGGTAAGGTTATCCACAAGTTATTTGAATGGGAAGTTCTGTTGCTGTAGCAAACAGATATCGGAGTTTGGGTTCTGGTTTGCATTAGCTGCACTTCCCTCATCTTTCTCCAGCTTCTGCATTTTGTTGGAAAGTGCCATCTTCTCCTCCTGGACACTTGATTTTAATAAGGACTGGGATGTTTGTGTGCTTCTTCAAGCAAGATCCCAGTGCTCAGAACACTGGCATACTGCACATGCTGCTTATATCAGCTCCCCACTGGTCACCCCAGAGCTCAGCTGGGAGATACAGAGAGATTTTCCAACTACTGCACAGACTTGCAATTAATGGAATCTTTTTTATTGTCCTTCGGTTTTCTACTTTCTTCTCCCAGAAGTAAAATGTACCCCCAACACATGTGGATTACCAATTCTTCAATCTCCAATGGGTTTTTTTTAGTCAGGTGGCTTTAACATTAACTAGAGAAGCTATTACATATTGACTTCAGTCGAGTAGAAGTGATTTTAATTAACCTTCATCCCCTGTTAGGCTATGTTAGGAGGTCAGAGGGAGGAAATTCAGCTCATTTCCACCTTGTTCTTCTGTGTCAAACATTTATAACAGTAGCAAAAAGGGTGTGTGGTGAAGAGCAAGTCCTCTGATGAGCAGATATATTCCCTGCTCAAGATGAACTGAACTGGATATTTTTGCAAAACACTATCACTGGATGTAATTGTAGAAATACATGTTTATTCTATTTCCTAGAGTTTGTAATGTCTGGGATTAAAAAAAGCAGGTGGAGCTCTGCCCCTGTAATTAACCTGTTTAAACTGGCAGCTTTATGGCTGCTAAACAGAACTCTGACTCTTAATCAGTTCACAAAAAAACAATTGTTTACAGTTAAGCAGGATAGTCTGGGATATTGATGCTGGGTTAACTGTTCACTCTATCACAAACTTCCTTGTGCATCACTGGTCAAATCTCTGAGACTTTGTGTGTCTTAGGTCAGTGGAACAAGGATAAATAAGGATTCCTTATTTCTGGGATGGGTAGTGACAAAACAGTCAGAGGTTTCTTGATGTGCACAGGCATACCTAGTGTACATTTCCCTTAAAGAAGTTAAACCAGTTTAAAAAAAAAAAACAAAACCGAAAAATGAACTTATTAGTATTTCCAGCTTTTCCTCTTTGCTGACAGCAATAGCAAAAATACCAGTGACTGAATGCACTAGCATCCTCTGCTTCATCCTTTGGGCTCTTTCCTGTCAGTTCATGGCTGATTTGTGTATGAAGCTTCAGAGCCTTTTAAGCTTGGCAGGAGGAATAGTTGCTTCAGTTGCCTGTGCAACCCAGAAACTTTTCATGGAAAAAAAATAAATTGAGCTGTCTACTCAGCTTCTCACTAGACCTCCCACCTCTGCAGGAGCAACAGAGTCTCTAAGACCAAATAGTTAGAGAATACTTAAGGGCCAGCCTTTCACCATTGCAGAAATCCAGGTCTCTGTCAGAGTTGCTATGACTCTTTGACATCAAATTTCCCAAAATCCCAAATAGCCAAAACCCTTACATTTTTTCCAAAGCAGAGGAAGAGGATTTGGATGGGAGCATTCAGCTACACAGCTGTCACATAGCAAGCATATTTGGCTCCGTTGTGCTTTTTTAGTTAATATTTTCATTTCACAGGTTGAGGACCAACGATGTCCTTTTGGAAAACACAACTATTTCTCGAGTCTATTTCATGTCCAGAGGTCAAAAATTATCTGCTAAATTCAATTTCATTGACTTCTTTGATTTACTTTCATGGATGAATATTATATGGAATTCCCCAATCATCCACCCACATATCCAGTAAATGTCAATTATATATCATACCTCATATCTATGTTTTTATTTTGCCCTTGTAAATCAGGTAATCTTGCTTTCTCTAGGTGCTTCCCAAAGACAAATGTTTGGCTGATGAACCATAAATGTAACGACAAGTAGTTAGCATTCCTTTTCCTTGACAAACAAAACAGAATAGAGGAAAACACCTGTGTGATGGTGGGCAGATAATAAGTTGAGGTTTCTATTTTTTAATTGAAATTCCTCTTCTGTGCTTGAAATATTACCCAAAGTAAACATCATTTCATTTTCACTGCCACCTGCTATCTCCCCACCATGAACAAATAGTTTCATTTTAAAAATTCTGACTGTGTCTAGAGAAGACAAATGTCATCAGATTATAAGACTGAGGGCCTGATTTGATAATGAGCTTCCCCCATTCCACATTAAAATACTAAATAAGTAAAAATATTTTGGAAGTTATTTCTACTCTTTAAAAAAAAAAAGATGCATTCACTTTCTCTGAGCTAGACTAACAGCCAAAATGAAAATAAAATATATACTTTTCATTGAGCTATAAGAAGTGATGAGTTGACCTCCTTCCTTTGCTATTAGAAGTCTTCAGCTGTTGTTGAATCAGTAAAATTGCAGCAGGCCAACTCAGATCTATGTGTCTACAGCAAATCTGAGTATTTCTGGGGCAGTGAGATTCCCAAAGTTCTCCCAACTGAAACAGCAGCTTAAAACTTTGCGAGAGAGGAACACATCTGATTTAGCAATATATTTAGTCCTGTTTATCTCTCTTTTAGGCATATGAATAATCGAAATGAATTAGCGTGATTATGACTACTTTTAAAGTTCAATATGTATTTAACCGAATTAGTTAACTACTGACTGAATCAGGACATGTGCAAAAATGGATCTGGATTTTCTTTTTATTTTCTTAGTTTAAAAAATATGGAGGAATCAGCGTGAAAGGGCTGGCTGGCTTAGCTCTTGAAACCTTCAAGGAGAGTTCACTCTGGAATACAGCAGGTTTCATGCATGAAGTGTCTGGGAAAGACAAGAAACAGTAATTCAAGGAAAAAGTCCTCAAAATATATTTCTGAAACACTGTATTTTTTTTCCTCACTGTTATTTTTTCAGCATTTTTAAAATGCATGTATTTAATTAAAGAAAGAAAAAAATCTCCTTTATCTATGATTTTATCTTCATAAGAAAGGGATTTCTGAAGCTGGATTGCTGCTGCTATTTAATATCTCAAATCATAGTGTAAATCCAGTTATGACATATTTGTTGATTACCTCATCAAAATGTAACTAAAGAGAAAAGCAATAATCAGCTCTCTGAATGCAAGAAACGTAACAACCCAATAGAAATATCATATATTTCAGGAATAAAATCAACACACTTTTTTTAACTCACTTTCATGCTAATAACCAAGTGGTTCTTCAAAAAAAACCAAAGCCCTTATTTGTCCTTAAATTCACAACATTTCTCTGACATAGTAGACAGCAAAGGACAAATGTTAGTAACCACTTGTGAAAAAGACAGTATGTGAGATTTTACTTTCATGTGCATTTCATGCACATTTCCACATGCATTTCTACATCATATCTCATCAAGTGCCTTGTAGAATGCCTCTTAGTCTGTGTATCTCCAGTCTGGCTATCAAGATAACAGTGAAATCTGTGCTAGATGATACCATCTGCAAACAAACTCCTCTCCCTTCATCCACAACATCAGTCATTCCTCCCTAAAAGCCACAAATTTGAGCCTGGTAAATCCATGTTGGCTTCTTCAAATTACCTTCTGGTTCTTTAGGTCCCCAGAAACAGCTTCCATCAGGATATGGTCAACAGTTTTTTGGAGGCTGAAGGCCAACTGATTAGCCTATAATCCAGACTGTACTTGTTGCCTTTCTTAAAAAATGGGAAGGATCTTGGCTCCACACTTTAGAAGATTTCCAAACTCACACGCTGGTGCACTAAAAAGTTACCTGTGTTTTTCTCTCGCTAAAACAAAATACTTTATATTTTTATATTGAAGTTAGCCTTTACAATACCTATTTCCTTGTACTGTTAGTCCTCTTATGCAAACAAGCATAACTCAGCTAGATCTCTCAAGAAACAAGAGCAGTTTCTTGCATATGCTTATTATTGTTAAGAGCTAAGCATAAACAAGAAGTTGACTATGGGCCAGCATCGTGCAGAAAGCCTCATAGTTCTCTGAAATGCAGGACTTTGAAAGTGTGATTTGGGAAACAGTACAGCTCACATATTTTATGGACAGGACATTCTGTAGGTGTGACATTCATGGGCATGTGCCACACAGTTCATACACACTGCAGATATGAAATTACAGAAGGAAACATGATAGGAAAATCTGGTTTGGATACCTAAAATACTGTCATCCAGGACTGTGGAATCTCCATCATCTATGGGATTTTAATAGAACATTGTCAGTCAAATGCCTCTTGGGAGTGGTAAGTACATTCAGGTAAGGTACAATAGATAGTGAATGAAAGTTCATATTTAAAAGACTTATTCAGTTCCACTCCAGTTAAATCTTTCTCATCATCAGAACTCAGTCATGAGATTCAGCAGAAAAGGGAACAAAATTAAAGTAATGACATCATATTTCCAAGAAATTACCCACTTTCAGTTCAGTTAGCTCAGTAATCCCCCAAATTAGTGCTGATAACTGATGTGTTTCAGGTAAAATCCTAAAGTCATGAAGTTAGTAGTTTCCCCAAAGAAGTGTTTTTATTTTCCAAATCTTGAATCAACTACTTCCCTTACTGAGTCTCAGTTTCTGTCACTCACAGTTTACTTGTCATATGCAGCTACAGCTGGAAACTCAGTTCTCCCTCCTTTTCAGTCACAAACTCTTAGCTCTCTTAAACAGCTCCTGCCTTTCTAAGAACCACAAAGTAATTACTCAGTTCACTTGATTTTAGAGGGGATGAAGAGATTCTGGTGTTCTTGTTGAAAAGAGCTTTGAGAAGACAAGGTGATGTTATTGTACAAGCTGAGGGACAAAGCATGACAGTGTTAGCAGATAAAGAAGTGGCTCCAAAATCTGATATAGTTTGTGTTCATCCTGCACCAAGACTGTATTCAAGGCATGTATCCAGACATATCAGCATTACAGCAAAAGGTGTTAACGTAGTTTTCTGGATGTTACAAAACTTCAATTAGGTCTCAGAACAATCTGTTTTATCTATATACTGAACTTCAGCATAGACCAGTCATTGTGCATCAGTGGTATCAGAGGTGAGGTTTTGCAACAGCGAAGTGCATTTCTGAATCTCTTTGGGTTTTAATGCTCATTGACTTGGACAGGTAATCAATTGCTGCATCTCCAAAGGCCCATAGATATTGACTTCAGTCTCCAAAAGACTTTACAAAGAGTCATTTGGGGGGGATACTTTCACTTCAAATTGAATTGTGGACCATTAAATCTCTCTAGTAAAATACTGGAACAAACACTAGATGTCAATGCTCCCTCTGCATTTTTAAATAGAATACAAATTCTCCTGGCTGAATATGAGGTTCCTAGAAGGATCCCAGCTTGCTCTTTTTCTCTGGCAGATTCTTTAAACTGTTATGGATTTTATTTCCTTTACAGACAAAACATATTACTTCTACAGTTCTCACTCTGCTTCTCCCATAAGACAATAACAATACCTCCTTAGCATTAGGCATGAATCAGCTGTGCAAAGTCCGGAAGAAAGGAGGAGGAAAAACATTACAGCAATAAATTAACTTGATGCTTATCTCTTGGTTTCTAGCTTACACATCTGATAAAAGACCAAGGGATAAAAAATATGGGAAAAATTTCTTTTAAACAGTGTACTTTTGTTACGTATTACCTACTTTGTAGAGCAGTTTAGATTTTTTTTTTTTAATACACTGCTGAAAAAATGAGTGATAATAACAGAATCAGCAGAATTAATAAACATGAATGACTCAGCTTGTTTGGCATTAACCAATACATTGGAATTCCTGCCCTTTAGACTGAATCACAATCAAAGAATCTATTAGGTCGGAAAAGACCCTTGGGATCAAGTCCAACTTTCAGTTGACCACCACCTTGTAAACTAGAACAGGGTACTACATGCCACATACAGTCTTTTCTTTTCTAAACACCTGCAGGGACAGTGACTCCACCTCCTCCCTGGGCAGCCAGCTCCAATGTTTAACTAACATTTCTCTGAAGAAATTCCTCCTGATGTCCAGCCTGAAACTCTCCTGGCACAGCCTTAGGCTGTGTCCTCTTGTCCTATCAACTGATTGTCTGGGTGAAGAGGCCAGTCCCCACCTGACTACAACCTCCTTCCAGTTAGTTGTAGATAATTAAGACACTCTCCTTCTCCTCTCTCTTCTGCAGGCTAAACAACCCCAACTCCCTCACCTGCTCCTCAAAGGTCTTGTTTTTGCCAGATCATTTCTATGAACTGGAAGTCTTCTATATGTCTAACAAACCAATAAAAAGGATACCAAGTAGCTGGCATAAATAGAATTTAAAAAAAAAAGTAGTGTTCACAAAGAAGATTGTAGTAATTCAGAAACATAGGCTCTAGTAAACTTTTTTGACCCATTGATAGTTCTTAGGATGTTGTACATGAACAAGGTTAGATATTAAAACACATACAATATGAACACTATATAAATATTTTAGCTAAGCACATCATGTATGCTCCTCTTGTATGCAATCTATTTACTGTGACATATTTATCATGTCCAAGACTGATCCACCTGATAAACCATCCAAACCTGATATTTTTATTTTAGTAAAACACTAGTGTCTCAAAATCCTGTGTAGTTCCAGTTTAGGCCTGCAATCAGCATCTTCCCTGTGTCCTCAGCCCTCCACCCCCTGACACTGCCCCTCTGCTTCCACGCTGAGCCGGCCCTGCATCAAGCCAGTATTTGTGAGAGGTAGGATATGAGCATCTGCACCATGGGCAGGTAGGGCTGAGGAAGACAGGTCTGTGTATATCAGGTATAAATCGTTTACACTAGACCCAGGATCTTCTGCCCCATGAAAACCTTAAAACCAGCCTCAGAATATGCAGAGGTACTCCCTGCTCCAAAATTAGCAAGGAATTACTAGTACCCTAGGCAGGTGCTAATGCAATGGAAGGGCCAAGGGAAAGGTGCGTTGGAGATAATGGGTTTCAAAAAGGGCACTGAGACATTCAAGCACTGTGAAGTACAAAAAAAGTTATTATCAGGAATAAAACTACTTTGTCATACTGAAGTTATAGTGGTTTCAAACAGAGCTGTTAAGAAGCGTAGTCCCACTTTAGCAGAGACACTAAAATAACTGTAGATAGATCAAAAGGCAGAGAGGCAGGCAGGCAGACATGCAGAAGCAGAGTCACACCATTAGTCCAAACACTTAGGGCTCAATTAGTTTATATTTTCAGAGCAGCTAATCCACATATATTTCCAAATAAATCAATTTACAAAGAATACTCTTATATGACCAGCACGCATCCCTAGAAGTACAGGATGAGGAACCACCTCTGCCTGCAATCCCCATCTGAGACTGGATTCAGTCTCTGGATCCTTCCTCAGCAGTAAGGTCCAAGGCTGCAGACTGTGAAGGGTGCACACAATGCCTCCTTTACACTTCTGGGAAGAGGGAACACACCCTCCCAAAACAGACCTCAATTCCTTGTGAAGAAATGCTTTGCATCCTCATCCACATCTCCTCTCCTCCAGGACTGCTCTCACTACCTTGGCCTTGGGAGTTTACATGGTTTCTACAGGGGGCTGGAGATACACCACTCATCAGACCTGTGGCCTTCATCAGCTACATGAACTCCAGGAAAGGAAACACCTTTAGCTGGGAATGCTGCAGAGCCTATAGCTCCTTTCAATCTATAAATAACATTTGTAATGTTGCACTGAGAACAGAAAATTAAAATGCTCTCAATGAAACTACCCTCAAAAAAATACATCCAAGGAGATTTATATGCATTTAATAATATAAGTATTCCTCTCAACAAGAAGCATAGCAAGTGTTTAAACCTACCAACCTTTTTATTACCATGTTATTTTGTTTTTTTCTGTTTTTAAGTGATAGTATCTGGTTTTCTTTTGTACACACCTCCCAAACTCTATTTCACTAGTGGATTTGTCTTGTAAATTTATGGTGGTTGTGATTAACCCCTCTGTAAACTAATTTATCTCTATGGTCAAAGGGGATTTGTGATCTCACTACCTGAAATAATTTCCTGTTCTTCCTGCATCTTGCTTTGCACTCTTCTTATTTCTGCTTGTACTTTTCACCTTTTCCTTCCAAGTCCAAAGGACCTTCTCTTTTCTCCAGCTAGCCCCTTAAATTTCTTCACAATTCTGACACCAAAGATTCGCCAAAAATTTTCCCACACAAATCTCTGCCACCTCAGGTTTGCAAACTCTTCCCAGGAGTGGGAGAACTGGAGCAATCCAAAGCATGGCTGTGGGAAGGAAAGCTCGTGTTTCAGTTTCCCTCACTGTACCAGCAAGAAAAAAAATGATTTGCTGCCACACAGTGATAGGAAAATCCAGCCTGGATACAAGAAGCAGCAGCAAGCAGAGTAATTTTGAAATGTACCTTTACCCAGGCAACATCAAAGTGTTTACTGCCCCATATTTCTGCTTCCTTCCACACCCTCAGAGCTGCTCACTTATACACATCTGTCTATTCATTAACATCTAATTAAGCTGTACATCTGCTGCAGCTTTACATCAGCATTGCATCCCCCCACATTTAAACTGCCTGAAGATTTCTGTCTTTTTTTTCATATTTGTTTCCGGTGCAGAAAGAGCTAAAAAAGCTTTTTCATGCTGATCGACAAACAGAAAGAAAATAAACTCTGGGTTTTGAAAAGGATTAAAGAGCAAAACATGCTCCTCATCCAAAACCAATCTCTCCTCAGGGATGTGGCCCAGAGAGGCAGGGAGGTTTCTTTTAATTAAAGGAACAATGAAAAAAGAAGATTATCATAGCTGTAGACACTACAGTCAAGGCAGAAATTGGGTAAAATTAGATCTGTTTTTTTTATGCCATGAGAAATAGTTGCACATTATCACTTTACCTCATTTATTCTGCTGCTTGTTTCCAGCCCATTTCTACATTCACAAAAGCTAAGGCAGTGCCAGAGATTAATGGTCAAACCCAAGGTGATTTCCTGCCTAGATTTCACACTGCCCCTCAGCAGGCATTACTTAGATATCTCATCTACGATGATACTCCAGAAAGCCATGGAAATGGAAGATGAAGCAAGCAGTTCCAATGCCTGCTAGCACAGATAGGCTTGCCCATTCTCTTTTTTCTGAATATAGATAGATTTCTTCTCTGAATTACAAAAGAGAGATCTCAGGGAATGATCCTGGATATTTTCCAGTCATCCCTAAATATACTGGTGCTTACATGCTGGATTTCTCTCTCTCTACCAACATTTTCAATGCAGAAGGATGCTTCAATTTCAGAAAGATGTTAAGATGCTAAATCCCAGACCAAAAGAAAAATCCAGTAGCCAAAGAAGTTTACGACAAAGCAGCATGCAGCATTTAGCCATTACTGTTATCAGAAGTAACTGTATTTTCTTATCCATATAAACAATATCCCACTGTGTTGTTTCAGCACAGAAATATCCACCATAAAGACAGAATTCCTTCACCAAAGCAAGGCTGCCTGCCTCACTTCTGACAAGCAAAGACTTCCATGAGGTCCACAGTTCTCAGAAAATACTGCATACACTGATAAAACTGTTTAGATTCTGGCTGTCACCACTCAGGTTCTTCGACTTGTTGATGCTCCAGAAAAACATGATGTGTAACTGCTTTGCCAACAGATCTCCATGTTAAGCATTTAGATACGTGATCACATCTATAATTTTCTGAGATTCAATTCAAATTCTCTGCAGGAACACAGTAGTGCATTTTGTACATATATGTCAAAATTATTTGAAGACTTCAATACCAATAGGATGTGCAAACTACATGTGAAAGTCCCATGGACATATTTCAAGGATGGAGGTCTTTTTCCTCTCCTCCTTTACACAGGAGGCCAAAAATCTTGTGTAAATGACTCCTTGGGACTTTTATCTTATTTTGAGCGTTTAGATATCTTTCATAAAGGCACTGAAGCTTGATTTAGAAGCTGCCAGTGAGATAACCCATCATAACTGGAAGAAAGTTGTTCCACTGATTAACTGCTCTCTTTTAACTTATCTAAGTCTAGCTTCCAGATCCTGAATCTCACGGATTCATCCTTCTGACAGAAATACCACCTACAATAAGCCATCTCTTCCCACGATCACCTCTTAATTTCTCTTTGATGCACTAAACTAATAAAATTTTCTGTTTTTCCCTAGAATAATGTATTTTTCTATTACTCTTTTCTCAACCCTTTTCAATCCTTTGTAATTTTTTTGAAGAATGACTATTAGAACTCAAAACAAGGGTGTGTCATTAGTGCCAGAAGTTCATGACTCATAACAGCAGTTATAACTCTCACTTAAGCAACTGAAACAGCTAGAAAGAAACATGCTAGTCCTTCTTCATGCCATGACAACCAAAAAAGTAGTTCTTCCTTGTTCATATATGATATTTCTCAATCAGTTCTTCAGAAGCTGTATTGAGTCTTAGCTGCATCAGACTGCCCACTCGTGTTCACTGCTCTGGTGTTGTTCTGCTGCTCTGGTGCTCTCCAGTTAATCACTCCAAGTATGAAACTCCAGTTTCCTACGACTGACACACTTTCTGCATACCTGGTAATACAGCCATGTAGGATAAGGACACAAACACATTTGGGCTGATGTATGAGCTTGTTTACTTCTGCAAACGATCCAGAGCAGCCTCTATTTCCCATATTCAATGTGTCATTGTTATTCATTTACTAATTCTGTGTCATCAGAAATACACTTGTGGTATTTACAAGTGTCGTCCTTCTAGATCGGACTTAGTCAAGAATAAACAATGTCAGCACCTGCCCAGAAACAAAGTTTTAGAGCCGTGACTCAAACTTTGAATTTACTCTCACTTAGTCCCTACCCTGCTTCTGTGGGCTCTCTTCATTTTGTTTTACAATAATTTTCTCATCAGAACACTGTGTCAGTATATTACCTATCTCAAAAATGCCTTGGATATATTACATCACAGAGAAACATTCGCTGAACGCATCCGAGACCTCAAAAACTGCACTCTCTGCTTAACAGAATCTATCTTCTATAAAAGCATGCTGATGGCATTAATCACACTGTCATTTCCTTCTGCTCTCCCATTTGTGCCTTGCCTTGATTTTGCCACAAGTAGACACTCCATGGTTTCTTGGGCAAAATTGCTGAACCCTTTAAATCATTAAAACACACATAATTACATACTGGAACATTCCCATTTTTTCCAAGATTTGTTTTAAAAAGTAACCCATGTCTAAGGAAGATCTTTACCCAATATTTTCCTTTATTTTCCAAGAAAAGTACTCAACTTCTGGTTTCTAACACTCTTTATGAATAATATTAAAATGTGTGGGATTTCATTATTACTCTAATCTCCAATATATTATTACGGCATTCTTTTTCTTTTGGGGTAGTATATATTTTTGAGTATAGATTAACACTATAGCTTTCTCTGCATCCTGAGACGATGTTCTATCAGCCTGCATCTGTACAGAGATATAATACTTATTTTAGCAGAAACTAGGTGATTCTACTCCAAAGTTTACTTGAAGTTTGGGGCAAGAGACCGTAACTCCCAACAGAGAAGAAAGAAAGCATTCATGGTAGTTCTTGGAGATGCTGAAACTTTATTTTACTTTCTTGTGCACATATTTCCAATTTTCCTAATGGTATTTTTTTTTTTTCTCAGACAAAGGAGGAAGTGGAAGAACATTTGAATGTCATTATAATTTTACTTAATATGGCAAAGTATGCTTTTTAGTTGCTGAATCATACCTCATGGTAAAGCAGAAGCTGTTTACAAAATCTATAACTTGGACCAGTCAAAAATATTTTTATTGCAAAGAGTATGTTTTCAGAAAAAATTGTCTTCAATTGAAAAAAATGTTTTATTATTGAAGAAAATAAGCTCCCAATTTATTTTACTCAATCTCCTTGAATATGGAATTAAAAAAAAAAGAGGAAGGAAAAGATACTTTAAGACTTTAAATCCCTTTTTTCAATTGCAAAACTGGGAAAAAGAGAAAAACACAAAAAAAACAAAAGTAGAGAGTTTACTCAGAAATAACAGTAATAAGAGAAATAGTAAGAGAACAGAACTAAACTTTTCTTTGAAAACTTTTCATGAACCATATTTCTGTTTTTGATTGGCTCCAGTTGTGTCATCCGGAGCAGGAGCAGGAACAATCACCATGTGATATAATGGCACACAGTTTGAATGGTAAATCACTGGGGTGAAACACGCAAATTAATATTAGCTACATGAGGGAAATGGGTTGAAACAAACTATTCATCAAACAATTTCAAATAATAAACTAATTAATGCAAATTGTCATGTGTTCATGGAGAAATAACGAATGCAAAAAGGGCAAATTTCACTGTCAAATGAATTGTTCTCGGGGAATAATTCATCTAGCTGCAGAAGACAGAAGAGGGTTGAATGCTAATGGGTAGGAACAAGGAGAACACAGCACAGAAATGGAGCTAATTCATACACAGCAGTAAGTCTACAGATTTCTTGGGAAAAATGGAACTAGGTACTGCTGAGTCTCTTGAAAAATAGGATGCATCCTAGGTTTAAACCCATGTGTTCAATTTCACAAGATTAATATTTCAGACTGCAGGCTCTCCAATAAAGTGTCTTAAAATGAATCTGCAACACATAATAGAATAGCTCTGGTCTCAACTTTAAAGGAAATGAGTTATTAATAATACATGGATATGTAACTATTTGTTTCATTCTGTGAAATTTTGTAGAACCTCAATAAAATAAAATGTTTTATTAGAATAATTGCATAAAACAAATCCTGCAGAGTCATGATACATTCATTTCAAATACAATCTGTGCTTTTCAGACTTATTTATTTGACAGCGTTGTCACACCTACTTGTTGGACACTTCAGGCCCAAAGAACCAGCTCCTGTTTCAGTAATGCAGAGATGTCAGGATCATTTTGAGTAAATTAGGCATTAAGCATCTCCTCAGGTTTTCCTGTTTCATTCTGGCAGAGCAGTAATACAAGCCCAAATGTATACGCACAGAGACCTGAATGCACAGCTCGTTTCTTTCTGGATCATATTGATTAATTTTGGAGAAGGGTTAGAGCGAGGTCTGTTGTCATTGATTTCCGAGATAAATGAAGAACTGAGCAGCAACATCCTTCTCAGCCAAAAGATAACACTTAAATACAGTGCAAGGAGTAAGCAAATTATTAGCTTTTCTGAAGTATCAGAACTGCTTTTAGATAACATTAATTTCAAATAGATGAATGTAGATACTTTGCCCTTTCAAGGCAATCTTTTTTCTTTCGGCTTCAAGTCTTTGCTAGTTATAGCCCCAAAGGACATTATAGGATGCTTCACTGTTTACTACAAGCTTAAGTTGCTGTACTAAAAATATCTGATTTTATTCTGCATTCCTGATCAAATCTATTCTAACAAGGTAATAGTTATGTGCACACTCTTCAGCTGTCAAATATATGTTAAATGGTGAAACATTTATTAAATGTGAGTGCTAATGCCAGGAGAACCAGTTACTGCTACATTTCTGAAAAAAAGAACAGAAGAAAGCTGTTCAACACCTGCATACACTGTTTTGTACCAAACTGCTCTAATTAGCACATTTTGAGATATGATTAGAGCACTAGAGGAAGCTTTCCAAATGCCATTAATTATGGATGTGATCTTAAATTATTCACTTTGAATATTTTTTCTTGCTATGCCCTTCTATCTTCCACTAACTTTTTGTTGCATGCTGGAATAGTCCCAATTAAATCTCAAATGGAAGTTTGTTACGTTAAAGAAAAGGTAAACTGAAAATTTATCAACTTTTGTTTTTCCTAAGGTGCTTTTTCTAAATAGGGAGAATGTGGGTAACAGTCAATTTTTTTCCTATTAAATGTTCATCATTCTCTATCTCAGTCTATACCAATATTGGAAGAGTGATACTTATACAGTCATTAAGCATGAATATTTCCATCTTGCACTAAAGTAATATTATGGAATGCAACAAAATATTCAAGCAGTCATTCATCTTTACTCCTTTTAAAGATTACTGTACCAAGTGAGTCATCCCAGATTCTGGTGCATCACAAGTAGTATCACACGTGGAGTTTAATAGCTGGTGACCAAATGCTATGTGTGATTTTGCTTCCAATAAATGGTGCCAAACCACCTGCATTAGGAAAAGTTTAAAGAACCTTTTCCAGGCTCACACGCAACCTGACCTGTCAGGAATCTATTGTTGCAAAGAAAGGAGAATAGAATTAGGAAGGAGAGAAAGAGAGGCAGGGAAGGATGAAGTCATCACATAAGAAAAACAATGAGCAAAGCTGGGCAGAATATAACATTTTTGTAGCGATAAAGAAAGATAAGTCATATACATCTGTTTAAAAATAAAGCTCACATTTACATATAATACATAGGGACATAGTAAATGGCTCCCACATATGTCCTCTTGACTAGGCAGAATAGGCAAACAACTGTAGCACATGCAATGACTAAACATTGCCCTGGATTTTACCTTTTTTCTAGGTTAAAGTTCCTCCTATAAAGCTTCCTCTGGGACCCATTAGAAACTACTAGGACGTACTTATTTTGTTAAAGACACTGATAAAAATCCAGTGAAAAGGAATGACAATTCTCTTAAAAGCCGTTTAACACATGTGGCCGTGAAAAAGAGAGAAGATGTATTCCAAACCAGAGTGCTATCACTTCACACAATAGCCACATCCTTCTTATAGTTTAACAGATTTGGAGTCGATTTCTGGATAGGAAACCCCAAAGGAAAACACATCTAGGAGCAATCATTCAGAAGTCTGTTCTCCTGCTGATCCAGTGATGTTTGGCTGGTGTCATGTGCAAGCTGTCGATCTTAAGGATAAGCGGGAATTACCTTTGCATTTGGCATCATTAAAGCTCTTCAGAGAGACTGTTTCTGACATCCTCAATCAATACCTCATGTGGCTACTATGCTGCTCTACAGCAGTGCCTCTGTGCAGCAAGCAAGATGCTTTCTGCTACCTGGAACCTGCTCAAAGTCACCGTTGAGTTGGCAAATATCTATGGAATGGATAACATTTCTAATCAGTCTATCAGCAAGAGGGAAATATCATGAAAAAAATCAGGTGCTGAACGAATGCTGTCCATATCACATAGATGCTCCTCTCTAGTTGCCCCAGAATGAAACATGAGCAGATGGAGTGAAGTGCCAATGGATGAGAGAGACTGAACACCCTCATATTTGACAGATGCTCCTGAAGGTCTGGAGTGGGCCATCTCAGAAAGCAATCACTGATGTCCATTGCATTTCATATGGACTTTTTTCAATTAATCACCAAAGAGATTTGCTGTAACCATTTGCTGTGGAGTCCAGGGGTACTAGCAGTCGTTTAAGAGTTTCCTGGGTATCTTAGGACACCTTGTTCATCATGCTCTTCCCCCCACTCTCTGAACTTCCAGGAAAAGTCAGTGTGTCCGAAATCAAAGGTAAATAATGAAGAGCAGGGGCAAATTGACTAAGGAAGAGAAAATACAATAAAACACCTATCCTTTCTGGCCAGAGAAATCCTAGCAATCCATCATAAATAGAATAAACACCAAAGAAAGTAAAAATAGATGGCTCAGGAAGCCTTCAGCCAGGATGTGTCACATATTCAGGCCAGACTACTGGTGATCAAAGGCAACGGTATTTTAGAATACAAAATGTCAGGCTTTATAAATCTGATTTCTGTTATAGAAATCAGATTTATAAAGCCTGGTATGGCTTCAGATTGTTTTCCTAGCAGAATATTTCCTGGTCACCTCTGCAGGTACAGCTCTTTGGGCCACCAGAGAGGTTATGGGAATGTCCTTTGCTTCACTGATGCAAGGTCAACAAGAGCAAAGAAGGAACATGCTACAAGCAACAATATAGTTTTCCTGCCCATTACACATTTTTCATCTTTTAATGCCCTCTGCACATTCTCAAGACACGTTCAGTGCCATGCAAAAACTCCTAGCTCATCATCAGACTGTTGCTAATTACTGACAACTAAAGAGAATATTGTAATACATGCAGGCATTTATAGCCAGTTACTACTGAAAAGCCAGACTGACAAGCCCTAGCCTGAAGAATAAAAACTTTTAAATTTGAGGGGACAATTGTTTGTTGTTTTTAAAACTCTTCCCCAGCCAGCCAGCCTTGAAGTTATCGCCTCCAACACACCAATTTGCTGCTGCAGATCCAGAAAAAGGAGAATTGCATTTTATCTTAATTTGACTTATTGTGTCTCAGTGAAATTTACTTTCTAAAAGTCCTTCAAGGCAAGAAAAATTTCCTTAGGGAAATGCCATCATCACCATTGTTTCCCAACTGTTTTTCTAATTATATAATAGGTGACATTTTCTTCCTCCCCCTCCCATGTGGAAGCAGCTCTCAGGCACAGCAGACAGGAATGCTGTTTTACTAGTGACATTTTTTTCACATGCTTACTTTCATCTCAATAAAAATTGCCCTTCATATTTTCTACAAACATTAAAGAACTCCTGGTGAGTTTTTGTCTACTCAGATTTATTTTTGTCTGTGTACTTCAGAGCATGTTACAGTCATCATTTGCTACTGCTTGCAATTACAGGAAAGAAAATTGTGCATCTGATATGGAATAAAGCTACAGCAGCTATAAAATACATTGGCCTTTCTGCCCCTTAATCTGAGGACAAAGGAGTTTTCAACCTTTTATATGAATGCTTTGCCAGACACACTAATTGCCAGTAAATAAATTGAGCCTCATCTTGTCAATTACAAATGTAGTGACTAGCTCTACATTTGCTACTATAGCATTCCACATGCTACATACTGTACTGAAGAATTTCCTCCCCTCACAGCAGTGAAAGTCACCCCAAAAAGTTGTTTTTGTGCTCAGGAAGTGACAAAGGCTACCAGGCACACACAGATTTTTGGTAGACCGAGTGTAATGGTCTATGTTTGAACAGGACTGACTAAGATAGCCAGGTTACTACTCTTGCAGGAAAAATCAATTTATGATTTTCTAATCATCAAAACTGTGAAGTTTGGGTTTATATTTCATCTTTAACAGACCCAACTTTCAAAATGATCCAGTGTCCCCTTGTCCCAGCTTGCATAGCAAAATTAGTGTTGGCTACCAGGAGTAGAAAGTTAAGAAAAAAGTTAAGGCACACTAACGACATAAAAATGGTGATAATTTTAAAATTGCAAAATCCAACCTTTATGCCAAAGGGAGCCAGACCCTGGTACAAAACATCTAATATGCTTGTACCTCAAATAGCTAAAAATTTATGTTTGTTTCTCCTTCTATAATGACTGGACACTGAGGCACTGATACATCTACTGCTGAAGAAGATGATCCTCTGCCCATTGAGTCCATGGGCATCAGTTGGATTCTTAATGAGGTAAAGGTTAAAAAGTTGTGTCTCATTAATGCTAGGACTCATTCAGCCCTGAGATCATAAAGGGATATTAAAAGGTTCAACTGCAACTCTCTTGCTTAATTTTAGCTCCCACCACACCAACCAGAATGGTGAAGTATTTATATAGAGGCATGAATCAAGTCTGTCTAACATCTTCAGAGATCAGTGACTCATTTAATGGCTGACCAGGACTACAAAAGCCTAGATATTTTAAGAAAAAAACCCACATTTGTTTCCCATGTGGTTTTGATGGCAGTGGTTAGTCTGCAGCTTTAATGAGAGGCGACAAAAGCCATCAGTTTTATCTCAGCATTGACTGAGTCATGGATTCCTGCCAGTATTCCCAGAGGATTCTGAAGGACAAGGAGGTGTGCAATTAAAGCTAGCTGCATCATGAAGTGCAGTGAAAAAACAGGACCTTGATGATATGAACAGTTCCTCTTCAGTTTTCCCCCCATAAATTCATTTTTTTGGCAACATAGTTTACATTGTCTTATAGACACCATGCTGCTCTAATTCAGTGACAGTTCTAATTACATTTCATTTGAGTGTAAAATTTGAGCCATGTTATGAAAACTCAAATAATATCACAGGTCATATTAGCAGAGTTGCTAAATTTGTCATTTAGCAGAACCTCTGAAGAATGCTTTGTTCTGTATGTAATATTCTATTTCACTGATGAGAAATTGAAGAAAAGGATGAAATATGTGGCTTTAGAAAAATTCTAGCATATTTTCTTGGCCATGTCTGGGTCGCATAACAGAGTAAAGAGTGGTGAAATTACTTTTGCCATGATACAAAATATCAGTGGCAGAGCTAGAAGCTAGAGCTCTACATTCCTACTGCCTTTCCTCTACCTATCTGTAGATCTCATTGTTCAGAAGACAAGATTTCTGCAGTTTGCACACTCTGGGGTTTTGGTTTCTGGGTTTTTGGAAGTGCTTTTTGGTTTGCGTGCAAAGCAAATGCCCCAGCAACTGTGATAAGAACTCCATTTTCACTTCCTATGCTTTCTAAGCAATCCAAAACATGCTGGAGCTTAATTTTAAATACACAAGTTAGATTTGGTAATAGGTAGTTAGGGACAACCTTATTTTTCTGCCCTGCTTTAGACAATTTATAGCTATCAGAATTTTACAACATGCACAGTGTATTAAATCAGCATGCACTTCAAAGTATGCATACAAATACTTGATGAGCAATCTTCAACAGAAAAATTCTCTTTCCATTTTAAGTTTTTGGTGTCCAGCAGTGATAGCAAATTTGATACAATTGCAAAGCCACCTTGAGTGACAGGATTCCACAAGAGCCTCTTGAGGGCCAAGGGGTTTGGAGGTTAAGTGTGTCACTCAAAAAAATCTATATCAGTGAGAGTGTCATGAACACCCTTGCTGTCATTTATTTTCAATTTCACTGCAGTTTCTTCATGACATCAGTTGAAAAGACTTGAGGAATTGTTTCTGTCTGAAAAATCAGAATCAGGGAAGTACCTATATTCTGGTGACAGCCTTCTCCTGTAAAACTTTACATTGTCTACATTTCTTTAAAAATAGTAAACTGTCTCCTTACATGACATGTTCCTTTATTTGCTCATATATTCAAAAGTGAGCTGTACTAAACATGCCTGCCTTGAGTTCTTCACACCTTTGAAAATACATCTGTTAAAATAAGCAGTCTTCAAAAAATTCTGGCAGATATCAGAAGAGATGGATAGCCCCAGACTAGCTTAGATCTAGATAAGTACATTGATTTCAAGAAGGTATGTTCATACACACCTGCTAAAGTTCCAATTAACCAAAAGCATTCATCTGTGTGCATCACAGATAAATATTTAACATTAGAACTAAATGCTAACTTCATTTAAAAACAGTTTTCTTAAATTCATGTTGAATGAAATAGATGTATGTAGGGATTTTTATAGGTGTGGTTCTTGATCTGAGGTAAGGCATGATATAAAAATGTTACCAGGAAAAAAGGATCAGCTGACCAATGTACGTTTTTTCAATAAGTCTAAAGGCATCAGCACTCCCCTATATCTCAAAGGTCTTTGCATAGGCACACAGGTCCATCGTACAGACTCCAGTGTCCTCTTACCCCAAATTTTTCTAGCCCTATTCTAGAGCAGTTCAGCATTGCTGATGACAATAAGAGAATGACATACAAAGAATATATGAAAAAGGTAGAATATGGAATGCTGTTGCAATGCACACTCAGAAAAAAAAAAGTCAGAATGAAGAATATTACTTAAATTTCAAAGACAATTAATTTAGAGGAGGGCTCTTGGAATAAACATCCAAGAAGAAAAAATAAGCACAGTTTTTATGCTGATGAATTATAGGCCTGAAAAGTTATGAAACTATTGGGGTTTTTTTGTTTGATGCAAAGCCCTCAGCTGCTACTGGTACATTTAGAAATGTGTGTATCTGGCACAGGAACAGACACTTTACGCCAGTATCACAGTGTCTGGCTTTACAGACCACCTTTCCTTAATATTGCATTTGCCAGCAAATATTTTATTTCCAGTTATTCTGTGATGTATTGTACAGCAAGACAGGTCTGGTAATATAACAATGGCATGGTTTCTATTGAAAAAAACACACACATAATGTTAAAAGAATTACTGGCTCTCTACTAGTGCCTGATGAAAGCTGGAAGGTTCTGGAATATAGTAATACAGCCTGGAAATACTGCCCACAAGTTAGTGATTGACTGCCATTGCTGCCTTCAAGAAGTTCCTCCAAGGAAAGAACACTATTTCCCCCTTTGGGGTCTTTTTGTTTGCTTTTACTGTTCAGTTTCCATGAGGGATTATTTCTAATCTTAATCTTCCTTCTTTTGTATTCAGCCCTCAGAATATGGCTCTTAAGGTAGACAGGTGGTTTCTCATGTAGTGCTAAAGGAATGCATTGAAATATCTGTGTAGACAATCCAAAACCTGGTCCAGGCTCCTCTCTAACCCTCTCTAGTTACCACATATGCCCTAGGGCCTGCATTTTACAAACAGGGAAAAAAACCCACATTAAAAAAATAAAATAAAAATAATATTTCTTTTTTTGTCGTACACAAGGGTGTTTTTAGATATTATGAATATTATTATGCCAGTATTAAACTGCAATTTCCCATCTAAAAGGAAATATCCAGCTTCCTGTATTCCTAATCAGGGACCTGTCTTCATTTCAAGCAAAAAATGTTTGTAATCATTGCCTGCTAATAAGTATATTAACCTGCATGTCTGTTTGCATTATGATTTCTTTCAGCATTTCAGCCCAGTCAGCTACTGTATTACTAAGAAGGATCATTACTGATACAATACAATTTATGAATTCAGGGTTATTGCACAGATACAAGCAAGAATATCTGTTTATCTTAATTAGCTTGCAATCAGATAAAGGAATCAAAATGTGATGAATCAAAGGAAAAGCCATCACAAAAATGGTTCAGTGAATCATCCATAACAATAGGCAGCAACAACAAAGGAATACATTACTTGTTCAAACAAGAGTATGAGCACTAACCAGTCAAGCAACATGAAAAATGCAAACCAGAAGGCAGCTAAGTGTCCTGCTTAACAGCTCCCAGAAAATCCAGAGCTGGAATGAGAGCACATATTTCTGGTACCCAGCACTCCCTGCCTGAGCAGCCAGCCCTACACATGTAGCCACTGACATCAGTGACTGTCATATTTCAGGCAGTCTATGGTGACACTAATTCAGCTTCTAAGGCTTGGGGCTTTTTCCCAGTTTTTCAGCACTCTGAAAGGGCTGCTCTTCAAAACTAACTCCAAGGCAAGAAGCTAACAGGAAGAGGTGATTTCACCTCTAGGACCAAATAGAGCTGTTTTTACAGCAACTGACTTCAATGCTAAAGATGCACTATTGTGTCATGCAACCTGACCTAAAAGCCAGAGGTTCACAGTAGCAGCACAGAGACGCATAAGCATTTTCTAAATTTGTTCTCTTTGTACTAATACTAGGATAAAATGATTGATCATCCTCCCCACCTATTTTGCCTTAAGATCCTCTCCTTAGACTTCATGTTAATTTACGCTTTTTACAGTTTGTTTTACAGGTTGCTGATCTGTCTCTTCTACAAAGCCATGGCAACATTTTAAAAACTAAATAACCTATTCCCTGGAATAGGCCACTTAGGAAATTATTTAGCATAAATAGAGGATGTATCCCAGCAGAAAAGGACCTAGTCAATAGCCAGCTGAACATGAGCCAGCAGTGTGTCCAAGTGGCCAAGAAGGCCAATGGCATCCTGGCTTATATAAAAAATAGTGTGGCCAGCAGGACCAGGGAAATGATTGTTCCCCTGTACTCATGAGGCAGCATCTTGAGTGCTGTGTCCAGTTCTGGGCCCCTCACTGGAAGAAAGACCTTGAGGAGCTGGAGTGAGTCCAGAGAAGAGCCATGGAACTGTGGAAGGGTCTGGAGCACAAGCCCTGTGAGGAGTAGTCCGAGGGAGTTTATGTGTGTTTAGCCTGGAGAAATGGACTCCCAGGGGTGACCTTATTTCTCTCTACAACTGCCTGAAACGGGGGTGGCTGTAGCCAGGTGGGGATCAGCCTCTTCCAGTCCCAGGGAGGTCCTGGATGTGAGGGTTGCGGCTGTCTCCAGGCTGGGGTGGTGAGACGTCCTACCTCCCAGTTCCGGGAGGCAGTGCTCTCACTGAGTGGTCCTCTGAGACAACATGATCCAAACTGGGCTTCTTTCAGTGAATCCAATCTTCCCCACCTCCATATGATCATAGTCCATGCACATATATGCTCCTATGCAATGCTGTGCTGTTTTTTTTTCCTCTCATCTGTATAATGCACTGAATAATAAGCTTTGGAGAGTGCCAAGAAGAACTTTTCTTTGTGTAATTATTCAGCTATTTTCCCCACCACATTTTAGCATGGGTGCTGTTTTCTTCCTCCAAGCTAAAAAAGAAACAGTTTTAAAGCATGTGTCTGTTCTGAAAGGATGTGGTTGGGAAGAAGAGAAGTTTATTACAAAGACATTTGTGTTCAGATAGCCTAACAGGAACTCAGTATATTGCCATTGATTTTCAAGTGGTATAAACAAGGTCTGCCCTCAGACTCTTCATCTTGAGGAATAATTGTTTACTAGTTAGCCATAATGTAAAAAAAAGTTTAAATGGTCACATTTTAGTGGCAGCTGTAAGATTATAATTGACTTCTTTTGGTGTTTTGTTTTTTTTAAACCTTCTTTCAAAGTATACCATTAGAAATCTTTTGACTCTTTGAAAATTAATATCAAGCTTGCTGCTTAAATTCACTGTATTCCAAGCCAAAAGTTGTTCACAATTGCATTTGCCTGGAGCAGAACAGAGTAGGTTATGAAGTCCAGCTAACAGCACTACCAAAGACAAGAAAAAAGGAATTTCCGATTTGCCCACAGCAAAACTATTAACAGATGCCAGTGAAGTAGTAAGTTTTTTAGGCTCACACAATATACCTATTTGAGATCTAATAATTAATCATTTATTGCAAAATCTTATGTTACAAGCCCACTGGCTCAGTGGACTCTTGGACTTGATCCAAGGCCCTTTAAAACACTGCATTTTTTTCCTTTGAAGTAACTGTGTCTTTTGATACAACTGTGTTTTGTGTCCAGCCCCAGACTCCATCATTCCTGACACTCTCAAAAACTAAATTAATATTTTTTATACAAGCCTAACATCCTAGATAATAAGGAAAATAAGTGGTTGCCTTCAGCTCTTGCATATCCTTGTGCTTCCAAGTCCTATTGATCAGTGCTAAAGCCTTCTTCCCTTTAATACACTTTCCTACAGGTGCAGACTCTTTTGCAGAATAGCCCTTCAACCCCGTATGGATGTGTGCATTAAAGCCTTCTACATATTTAAGCAGGAGACAACTCCATGCTGCTTGTTTAACAGAAGAAACCAGCACTGAAGATGCTGAACCTAATTTCTGTATTGCTGAAAGCCTTCCTTTTACACTTTCAGTCAAGAATATTTGAGTTTTGTCCTGGGTAACAAATATGAGCAGGTATTTCTGAGCCACCGTTAAATTTAGCAACACCTATCCTCCCTCTTCCTCTTAATTTAAAAACTGCTCATCATTATCTATTTTTGAACTATCTACCCAGGTCCTCTTCCCATAAAAATTGTGTGAAAGTTTGGAAGGCGTGAGTTTGAAAAGATGTCAATATATTTTGTCATTCAAAATTCCAGTAGGAAGCTTCAGAGCATTATCAAGGTCCAAGACCTAGGTAAGCTGCAAGCAATCTTTATTTCTATCCTTTTCTTATCTATAATAAAACCATATTCTACTGGAAACAGAGTTGACTTTCCAGGCATATGTCAGGCTCAAGGGAAGCAATTAGATGTAAAGCAGGCCACCTGGTATGACAGTAATTAGACTCTAGATCTGTTGTTATTAGGACCCAAAGTTACACTGTGAAATTAGCTCCGAACTATAATTAAACCTGTAGTAACAACTAACTTTTATTTCTTAATTATTCTTTTTATTTTTTTTTGGAACCCAGCTGAACAGAGGGCTGAATGGCTCTCACTGAACTAGTGACAAGTTACATAGCTATTTCCATCTGTATTACCAGTAGGGATCAGAACCACCTTAGCTGTTATGAGTGGTTATTAGCACAAGTATCCCTCTGGCTTTTTGGCATCCACAGAGAATTAATTAAAAGGCTCAAACTGGTGTGAAGTTACCATTTCCTGCTGTCAGTTTAGACCCCATACAGGTGAGAAAAGGAATCCTAAGCTGTACCTGTATTACTATTAGCAGCTGGGTTCAGGGCATTTGGTGACTCCTCTCAGTGTACTCATTCACCATGCACAGATTACAGTGACAGAGCTTATTTGTGTAAACGAGTGAGATTCTTCCAGAAGAAATTGAACCAGAAGGTCAGATTTTCACCTATATCAGATGCACTCCACACCTGATATGGACATAAACAGTGAATTAAAACATCTCCAAAGCCTTGGCATAGCAGCAATATACAACACTAATTTTAGTCAAACCTGCATGCCCTAAGCTTTAAATAACATAAATGTAAGATCTTCAGCATCAGATCTTTCAATCCACTAAACTCCATTGCATCAAGTGTCTCAACTCAGTAATGAGAGGCAATAAGTCAGTGGGATTTATAGCACATGAAGTACAAGGAGTTTAAAAAGATATTTACATTTTCTATATGTGCATGGCACTTTGAAGAGAATTGTATAAACAACTACCTAAACAAAGTCCCAATGCACATACTCCTTTGTAATGCAAAGTTAGAACCAGCATATAATATACAAAGTTGGGGACATGAGGGATATTACTATTTTAATAGCATTTGTTGTGCCTAGGTGCTGGATTCAGAGCTCTGAGCTTGGATCCTGCCTATCAGGAGTCTCCTGTATGATCTAAAAAGTCTTTGTACACACTTGCCAGTAGTATTACTACTAGCATTAAGCAATAATGGCCAGGCTTTTATTCTACAATATCAAAATAAGAGAAGCAGGATCCAGTGATCGCTACTGATGGATTAATGCCAATGAAGCCAAAAGTAGCTCTGTCAGTGTATTCAGTGGGATATTCCCCTCATTGTCCCAAGAAAGGCAAATATTCTTGCAGAATACGCTGCCATCATATTCATCTACAGAGGTGTATGAGAAAATGCAGGGGAATGGACACTTGTGGAGGCAGAAGCTTGTTCTTCATTTTCAGGCAACCTCAGCTGTTACACAATACAATTCCAGATTTTCTGTGCATTAAAGGAAAAATTCTGCCATTTATCACTGTTAACTCGTGCTTTATATCAAAGGCTGTAATTTAGTAGTTTAGTAGAGCTTGGGACCAAAAGATTAAAAAAATAATGGAAAACTTCTGGGGTGGGCAAGGGGATATTTTAAATTTTTACTCCATGCAGGACACCTTAATTGGGATGCTCTGTATTTTAATCATTATAGCATAAAACCTATTAATAAAGCTCATCTGATCCATTCCTATTGCCAAAGCACAATTGTTTCCTGAACTACATAACCACATACTCTACCTCAGTATCATAGGATTTTATCCCCATAATACTTCTATTTAAAATAATGATAACATCCTTAGTTCAGGTTTCTAAACGGTGTTAATTAATCTAATTTTTGCTTTTCATCATTTACGCTCTTAATTACTCCTAATTTAGCTCCCTTTGGATAAGAGAAGTTGTATGATCTAATTCGCAACAAATAGGATGACAATACTGGTGCATGACTTCTATCTCAGACTTGAAATCTATACAATATTACTACAATAATGGCTAAAAGTTTTTTTGCATTTTGAACAGCACAAACAAATTTTTAGTACATACAATCCCTCTATTTACAGGAGAAGATTAAATGCACTGATGTCAACAGAGGACTCTGTAAAATCTACAGCAAAACAAAATTCCTTTTAACCCCACAGGTAAAGGTCCTCATTACGTTTTTAATGACCATTGTCATTGTATTAGAATCATATATTTACAAGCAGTTCCCCAAAAAACCGAAAACACATTGGCAACTTCTGTGAAGTTCAAAGAACATTGAAAGCACTCAAGCTTCCCTGATAAACTCGTTCATACATACCTTTTACCCAGCTGTATCTTCATTTGCCTACTTGGTCATATATTTTGATGCATTCTTTCAGACAGCTGGAATCTGCCTTTTACATTTTTACTTCAAAAGACAAAAGTAGTATTTTCTGACCTTATCATCAATCTCAACGAAATCCTTGCAAGTTTTGCAAGATGCCTGGACAAACACAACTGTTCCTGAGAGATCAGTTCTGGAGGCAAGAGACAAGATTCTGCTCAAGTGAAAGTCTGAAGTAGCATGATGGTGCATTGATTAAAAAAAAAAAAAAATTGTTCCAAGGTACTTCAAATTTCAGCTCCTGAACAAGCCAAAAAGAACATCCTGCATGACTATCCTGATGGAGATGGGGATAAAAAAAGCCACTTCCAAGGCAGCCAGGTCTCAGTTTCTCATAGATGCTACTCAGGTCCCTGAAGCACATTCAGAAATTGGTTGGCAGGTAATGCAGTGCACAGAATTGACTTATAGTATGCTCTCCAAGGGACATGAAACTGAGCAGAAGGTTAGAGCTATTCCCTGCACCAGCTAATATTTTTGCATGGCAGCTTTGTGAGCATCCTGCAGCATGGGTGCTATGGAATAGCAGTATATTATTAAAGCAAAAATCCCTAATTGAATGATTAAAGCACCTCACATATCTTGCCAAAACATCCATTATCAGAGTCCACCTACACTGTTCTGTACCCCCCACAGAACAGCTCACATCTACACAAGGCCTGTAAAACAGTGGCTTTTAGCCAGCTTCCTTCTGCAAAGAAGTGCTATGAGGAGCACAGCTCTCCACGGTAGAAATATATCACTTTAAGAGTTTGACAGTCTCCTCTGAAGTAGGTCTAATGATATAAATGAAGAGGTGAAAAAAATCAGACTTTCACAGCAAAAGGTTTTATATTTGTGTATGTATTTGCACATTCCCCGGCATCAGATGCCAGCTTAGTGTGAGGAAGAAACAAGACACCGAGGGACTGACATTAGCCAACTACATCACTTTGTTCCTGGGCTGCCTAGCCCAAGCGGAAATTAGAGTAGCTGAGGTTATCAAATTCCTACAGTAGATCTGAGACAATTGTTTGTTAGCCAAAGAGGGCTAAAAAGAGGGGATGACAATGCCTAAATACTGTATATTTCAACAACTCATAAATTTGTGTTATTTTTTACTTGATGTATCAACTCAAGAATAACTAGAAGCAAAATTGTAAAAGATTCTGTTTTTTAATATTTATTTTTCTACTGCATTTTTAAATTCAGTGTAATGCTGCATCTACAGTTTTGATTGCACTTTAGAATCATAAAAAGTTAAAAGTAGTGACAGTAAAATGACTTTTTAAACTCAGTCTCAAATGACTATGTGCAGTCTTCAGGTTGTCAGCTAAACTTCAGGTAATTAAAGTAGAATTTCAGCTTTTTTTATTTCTTTGATGAAAACTACATGCAAATTTTGAAATTAAGCAATGTCATGACTACAGGGACAGTGGAATTTTGAGGCTGCTAAGCAATGGCATAGAATGGCTCTTTCTTGGTAACAGCAAAGTCAGTCATCTGGTACACTGTTTAGAAGTCATGAATTTTCACCTCCCTGCCATTCTCCCTGTCATGACAAGTAATTCCTCACTAGCCATGGAAGTGGACAGTAAAATTATTATTGAATGTTTGCAAAGCTTATTTATGAATCTGGGTCATATCTCAGCCACAGTTATGCAAAGCACATTATCTTTCTTCATTTTCATAATGCTGCCATAGATGTACACAAAGACAAGAAAGAGGTGGGTTAGGCTGAGCATTTTCTGCAGAGGAATACCTGCCGAGGTCTCAGCACTGCCTTTGCTGTGCATAGCAACAGTGCTCAGCACTGATACAGCAGGGAGGCCAGCATCTCAGCTCTTCACCAGTGCATTCCAGCTGGAAGTCCAGAACCAATGAATGATGTATTAGACATATAAAATGGATCTCAGTGCATCACAAAGAGGAGAGGGGTTTTTGATGGGGCTTTTTGTTAAATTCTATTATTTAGATATTTTATATGCTTGCTCAATGGCTTAATACAGCTGCTCTGCTACTGTCTGAAAATATGTCAAGCTGTCAGGAAGGCAGCTTCCTAATAGCCCTTAAAGCATCAGTTTCAGAGCACATTATAAACACTACTAATCCCTTCAAAATCCCTCTAAGGTACACAAACCAATATCATTACTATTATTATTACTACTTTTTCTTCTTTACAGTTGTTGAAATTGCAGTAGAGAAATATGATAAGACTTCATCAACATTACAATGTGGAGGGTAGGTCCTCATGCAGCATAAAACTTGTTAATGCTGCTGAAATCAAAACAGGAATAAAACCATTATATTTTGTGAGAGCCTACACTTACAAAATGAGAGCTCCTTAATTGTCATAGTGGGTAATTTTATAAGGAGACAGGGAGCTTACAGAGTGGAAATTAATTGCAAAGATTTATATCTTACCTACCTAACAGCTATTAAATAACATTTCAAAATAAATAGCATTTAAAAACTTTTCAAAAGAGATTGCTGTGATTGCCCCAGAGATGTTACCCAGCTGGCTGCAGCTGTGACACACTGGGGACCTATGCTGTGCTGTACACTTTTCCTTACAATGGAAAGGTGCGTGAATGGGGCTCTAAACACACTGAAGGGTTTCAGAAAAACAGTCTCATGACTGTGAATATAAAGGAATTTAATAATTAAGGAAAGACAATGGAAATCACCTATTGGGTCCTATTTTATGGTCACTGGCAAGCTACATGCAAATCCTGTTTATCTCTGCCCCATAGACATTTGTTCTTACCTAGCTAACAAAGGTGGGTACTGGTTCTCTTCTTGCAGTAAGAAGCAGCACTGCAAGGGCCAGGGCAGAACCAAGTATATCACGTTTGTATTTTCCTTCCCTGCCTACAAGGAACAATATGGGTGAAGTAGAAGTAAAGAATCAACGATGAGTGAGAGCCAATCAATGAGTGAGAATCAATGGGCTCAGAGCAGGAAAACAGTGGTGGGGTCAGAGTGGGCTGATTGTTCCATTTTTCTAGGTTTCTACAAGGGAATACAGGGGTAGTGAATTGGGAGCCACTCCTGTCTCTAAAAGAATTTGAACAATGAAACCTGACTTCTCTTTTCCCTATATATCCACATAATAGGAATATATATCCACATAGGAATTCAGATTTTTCCCAAAATCCAAGCCACAATTTGGGAGCATCAGTTCCTTTCAGGGAGATGTTCAGTCTTTGTGAATGCTCAAAATAATCCTTCTTGAATATGTAGTAATATTATAATGTATTAATATCTGTAAATAACAAGTGACACAAGAGAAACCCTACATAAATAAATTTCTAAGCCTGTCACTGTATATAACTCAGCTGCTTTACCTTATGCAACACTAAGTGAGTTTTAAAGCCATCAGAGTGAGTTAGTGGTGATGATATAAGGATGTATAAGGAGAGAAATTACTCCCTGCTCTTTGCTGGCCTCCTGTACTAACCAGCTGCTTTTGGATGAGAAGTGAGACCTGCACCAGAAAAATCTCGTAGCCCTTGCAGGTTTGCAAAGACAGCCCTTGGAACCTGGGTGCACAAATGTCCCAGGACTGAAGCCAAGTCACACTCCTTTTGAGGAAGCCACTACCAGTCTTCCCATAATAATAATTTTTTGAGTGCTAGCCTCCAAGGCAAGGTTTAAAATCATTCGATCTAGAAGCCAATGCCTCTAACCTGACACTGACTGCTTGTTCTGTCCGGTGCCTTGGCTGAGAATTTTACAAAAAATTTTGAAAAAGGAAAGCTTTATATACTCAAGTATTGCTTTCAAAACAAGAAGAGCTCAACTGTCTTGGAAAAGACTTCATTACTGAATTGGCAGAGGCATCACAGCCATGGGAATAAATTTTTAGGTAGGATGAAGCTGTCTCTTTGAATCATAAATTGACTGTAAACAGAAAATCACACACTACAGTGTCCAATGATCCTCTAAAGAACACCCATCTCAAAACACAGCCTGTCAAGTGTCAAATACATTATTAACTAGAAGTAAAAACTCAAATAATTCCTCCCTAGACTCTCCTTGGGAAAGTAAAACTTTATACTGTCCTTAATACAAAGTGCTTTACAGGCACAGTACAATCCTATATTAATGCACTACCTATCAGAACTGATATTTAAACACCTTTCCTCCTGTATAATTTTGAAGCAATAACAACACTTCTAACTTCTATGGCAACTTTATCCAAGGTTCTCTGAGTCATTTAAAAGCAATAACTAATTAAAGCTCGATGAGTTAAAGACACAGTGACAGCACTTTCTACAAGGTAAATCAGACAGACTCGAGGTGTCATACAGGGTTGTGCACAGGGCAACAGACCTGGAGTCTGGGTCCCTGAGGTATCCCTGTGCCAGTGCCCTGCATTAAACATCAGATACCTCACTCCCCCTGCTACATATGGTCTCAATGCTCAGCAAATTCTCATTACAACAAAGACACCGTGAAGTGGGGTTAGTTTTTATTGACAGTAAATGCACATTATTATCTCCAGGTGTTTTTGTTTTGTTTTAATATGCTGGGGGGGTTTGCATTTTACTGAGATGATCTTCCTTTTTACTAAACAACCAAAGAAGTAGAGAGTTACCAGGGGCTGCCTACATTAGTCTCAAATGTCTTTTCAGCATATTAAAGTGTTTTCAATTACCTCCTAATATACCTCCAGGGAGCCTAGGAGAATGGAAGGATTAGTAGAGTAATGAGTTTAAATTACTTAAGGGTTTGGGGCTTTTTTTTCTCCCCTCCTATTATGTGAGTTTGTTGGATTAAATCCTAGGCCAGAGATATTTGACAGTACAAGCCAGGTTATAGCTGATGACGAATCTTGATCCCAAATCAAGGGGTTGCAAGAAAATAATATAAAAAAGCAAATTGCCCTTCCATCTCCAAGATGATATAGTAAAAAGAATATGGAAATCTACTGTATTTTGCACTGATTGAACCAATAATTCTGTTTTAGAAGTTTCTAAAACTGATAAGACTTATGAATGGTAGAGGAATTTATTAAGCAGGAACATCCATGAGGAAAAGAGGGCAAGTGATCCATATTTGCTTTATTGCATCATGACATAATAAAATTCCAAAACTCAACCAGCTGAATCAGATATCATAGGGGAGTGAACTGAGGTAGCTGATATTTGTGTAGTTCTCTGTGGTAGTCACTCTTATGGCTATTACGACCCAAATATTTGAATATCCCAAAGCTATTTGATGTATTTTAGCCTCAATGTCATGATGAAGTGGAGAAATTTAATTTTTATTACATTCAGGAATTGGAGATACAAAAATCACACTTTAAAGTTCACACTGAAAGTTCCAGAAGACCCAGAATTCAGCCAATATCTCCTGAGCCCAACTTATATTCCTGATGGGCCAACAGTCCACACAAAGCAATAATGCCAAAAAAACAAAAATGAAAGTACCAAAATGAAAACCAGCCCCTGATTCTAGAGGGAAGTAAACACATGCTTTACAGAAGATATTTATCATGGCACAGTCTTCCAATTTCAGTCTTAACCTTTTCTTATCTGGTATATTATACTGTTGGTCCTGCCTTTGCTGTAGGCTGCTTTCAAGTCTTTCCTTCTTCCTGCAGTTTTCTGTTCCACCTAGCTATTGTTGAAGGCAAATCTAATTTAGCTGCCAAGTTAACCTTTCTGAACCTGAAAAATTAGGCTACATAACACTTCCATCATGGTAACTGTCAATATCTTCACCACAATTTATGCAATTTCCTTCACACTGGAGCTTGGCTTCTATCCTAAATGGTCCTGTGAATTAAACATGGGTTTGTTGATGACAGTCCTAAAACCACTGATTTTTAGTTACTGATGTAGAATAAGGATCCAGACATTTTGCTTGGCTTCTACATTTTTGAATGATTACCTAATAAAAGTGGATTATAAAGTGTATCATATTCTCAGCAACAGAAAGTACAAACAGACCTCACTGTTCTTCAACTCTATTTTCAACATCACAGCTGTATCAGAATTTACAGATGTCCTCAATTCTAATGTGTCACAAAAAACACTGGGGACCATGAGAAATCAGTGAAAAAAAAATGTGTGTGAAAAATATTTAAAATAAAAATCTCAATTGCCTTATATTGTGAAAGAATGTCAAACGTACTGTAGAGAGCTGTTGGAACTATGGTAAGTTTGAATTTTTCCAGTATCGTTTGTTCCTCACAGAAGTAGTTAGTCAAAATGTAAACTTTAGGAAAACAAGGTTTGGTTCTGTTTTCTCCTTCCTATCCCTCCAGATACAATACTGAATTTCTTGAAAAATATTCATGTCAGATTCTTGAAGAGATCCACAAACTTGCATTAAGCAGAGAAACAATCCTGTGTTTGGAATTCCTTATGGTCAGGCAAACCTTTAATCACAAAGGAGTCTCTTTGACTGGTATTGACTACATGCAAATGTTTGTGTGTGCATATATATATATNTATAAGTATGTTTATTTCCATGGTTTTTTCCCTGACATTTTCATTTTTTTTCCATTTCTCCTTCTCCCTCCTCAAAAAGAAAAAACTCTACTGGAAAAGTCTTGCTTTATTCCTACTAAAAGAGGGTAAGAAATTATGTGGGTAGGCAAACACCTTTTTTTGTCTCTGCTCTTGTGAGAACCTGACTGATTTTTGATCTTCTTCATCCACTATATTAGCTGTCTTTGCTAACAGATATAATGACTACTGTCAGTCGAGAGACAGCATTTTTTCACACTGATACTTTCATAAGACTGAGGAATCATACATGAATATGTGTAGAGATTCAATTTGAAACTAAAATCTAAAACATGTCAGATATATGAGATGACTAGAACAGGATAAACAAAATTATCACCGAAATGAAAACAGCAAAAATGTATCAAAGGCACAGCTTCATAAAAGTGATCCAAACATGAACAATCTTAAAATGGAGACATTTCCCAGTAGTTCACCACTAGAATCAGTTCAGAAATCAGAGCTGAACAAGAGCTATAAGTCTCATACTGTACCCAGAAAACACTTATTGCTTTCACTGCTGATGTGGTCTCTCACAACAAACTTAACCTACAGGAGGTATCTATACCTTATGACAAATGCTATGAAGAATGGCTAGTGTGTTTTCAAGGAGTCTTCTTTCATACTCCTCCTTCTCTTCAGTACCATTAATTAGCACACTTAGGGCAGTCTCTATGTGCTTCCCAGCCTGGGCAAGACTGTAGATGGACACATCCTAGCTCTGCTAACTCTAGTGCTAAAATCCTGTCTGCATTCACACACAACCCAGAAGTTAAAACGTTGCCTGCCATAGCAGGATTCTACCTTCAAACTTCAAAGCAGCAGCAGATGGTTTGGCTGGAGGTAAAATGCTTCCCCACACCCCCAGGATATTCTGCCTGCTAAGAGTTGCTACCCAGAGGCACAGGAACCCAGAGGTGTGGAAAAGATGTGCACATATAGCCCAAGTGCCCTCCTCCTGCTTTTTTGTAAAATGTGTTAATGTGAATAGGTTGAAAGTTTTAGCCTGAAGAAAATTAAATACATTATGTAAAATGGCAAATTATGCAGATTCATACCAGATAATCAGTTGGTGTGCTTTCCACTAAAGACAGCTAATGTCCAAATAGGATAGTTTGAACTTGAACAAGTAAGTTCAGATTGTTCCCACAGGGCATATCACTTCAAACTGCTATAAAACTACCTTGTGATAGCCTGCAAAAGTACTGTTTCCTATCATGCTCATATTTCAACCTGTTCTTTTTTGCACTTTCAGGGACCCACCCACCTCCACCCTACAATTCTTTTATTTTCGACAGACATACTAAAAGTGGGTTCTAAACTGTGCCATAGCAAGCAAAATACAGTGCAGAGAGAGCTTGAAACCCATTTCTGATGGGAGGAATTCTTTGAGCATTAGCACTTTAATAAATTAAGGTACTAATGACAGGTTTTGGCAATGAGGAGCAGGAAGTAGAAAGTAGAAGGATGATGCTACCATGCTTGATGAGAGAAAAAAAAAAAAAAGGAGAAGACAGCCATAGGCCCAAACAGTGCCTTCCCCCAAAACAGTTGAAATTTCAGCTCAGGCTGCAACAGGAAAAATTCCTAATTGTTCCAACACACCAAAGGGAGCAGTGGCTCTCTAAAGAATGATACACAAATTTGGTGGGAACAACTGGTTTATTCAGTGTGGAGGAAATGGAGGAGACACCTCTTTGTGGTCTTTAACATCATCATGAGGAGAAAGAGAGGGGTGGATCTGATCTCTTTACTCATGTGGTCAGAGATAGGACTTGAGGAAATGGCATGAATCTGAGTGAGGTTAGGTTTAAGTGGAATATCAGGAAAATCTTTTTCACACATAGGGTGGCTGGGCACTGGAACAGGCTCCCCAGAGAATGGTCACAGCACCAGCTTGACAGAGTTCCAGAAGCATTTGGACATTGCTCTCAGGCACATGGGGTGAGTCTTGGGGTGTCCTGCACAGGGCGAGGAGTTGGACTTTACGATCCTTGTGTGTCCCTTCCAACTCAGCATATTCCATGGTTCTATGAATTCAACTCCTGAAACTAATCCACTGGACTCTGACCTTGAAAATTTCTACTGCCAGAGAGAACTTTTGTGGAAAGTCAGATAATTTTCAGTACCTGTCCCTCCTTTTCCATCATTTGTTCTCTTTCTATGCAGGATGTAACCACTGCAGGAACAAGAAGTTTTTTACCACATTTACACTACACGCAGTAGTGTAGAGACCTAGTTTAGGTTGGTGCTTTGTGTTAGTGTAATCCTGTTTCCAGGTATACAACACATGACTGCTCACATCATTCCCCAGTCAGAGCAGAGCGAAATGGCCACCATTAAAAACAACTGATAGCTGTGAGCTTGCACAAGGCAGATCCCTTGGACAATAAGGTATTGCTTTCCCAAGACTTAACAGAATCAAACTTGCAGGCTTGTGAGAAATCTAGGCTCAACCTGGATGATCCAGGCCTCAGGTCTGGGAGAAACCCATAACCTGAAGAGCCCTGAGAGAAATGACATGGAGCCCTAGCTTATTTCCTGAGAAGAAATTTAAACCCCTTCATGGCAGCAAGCTCTTGACACTCTGGCCTCTAAATCCAGAAACATCCAAGCTGGGCCCCCAGTGGCAGTCCCACCAGCTGAGTTCAGAGGAGAATTTGTTGTGGACACAGCAACTGAACTAAGGCTGTGAGAGCTGACAACTTTATTGCCCTAAATTATCAGACACAGCTGAGCAGCAAACATGGCACAGACTGAACTGACACTTCAGCCTTTCTGCTGCTGGAGACAGTTTCCTGATGAAGTCTCTTATTCAGTAATCACAAAATACAAGAAACTGGGGACTCTTTTTCCTACTTCCTTTAATAGTGCCACTAAGCTTGTGCCTGTTTAATGGGCATATTGATTTTTATTCATGCAGGGAAACTGTAGCTTTTTAAGAATAACACTTTTTTTGTTGTTGTTTAGTTTGAGGGGGTTTTTTTGTTTTTTGTATGGATTTGAGAGGTTTTTTTATGTATTTTTTTTTTTTTAATTCTTCCTAGCACTGCAGGTGCCAGTACCAGTGCATTATCTGCTCTTCTCTCGACTTGGATGCTTACACAGGGAGCCCATATAAAAATCCAGACTTATCAGGCAGGATTTTTGGCACACATACCGTGTAGAGGTCTGTCAGTTGTACTCTGCCATTTCAGAGTTTCTAGATTGTTCAGATGAACAGTCTGACCACATTTATCTTCAGGAAATAAATGTAACATCAGCCTAATAACTCCCACCAAACCTTCTTTCACACAGACCCAAATTGCTTGTGTGTCCCTCGCTACAGAGATGCATTTTTGTCTGCTCTTGCAACTTATAATAAAGAGAAATATTGTATTTGTCAACAATCAGCCACTGTATTGTTCATAGATTAGTTATTTTAGGGTTTACAATTGATCCTTGGTTATGAGAGATAACCTCTGTAAGACTAACAGTGCTAACAAACATCCTCTGCTGTGCACTGTGAACTCTGCAGAGCACTCACAGCAGGGTTCACCATGGCAGCTGCCAAACAGCTGCATTTTGATCCAGGATCTCATTACCTTTCTTGCCCCACATTGGTCCCACCACAGATGGGAGATCAGGGAGGGATGAAAAGTCTCCAGGTGCTCAGGTAGGCAGCTGATTCTTCAGACAGAACTTTGAGATCTGATGAATATGCAGTGTTGGTAAAGCAGGGTCATTGCAAAGACAAGTATGGATAACAAGGTAGTGGTTTTAGGGGTTGTTATTTTTCTTTGTGAAGATCAGGGAACAAGAGTGCATGCATGGCTGCATTTGGCTGTAGCAGCCCTGCAGAGCCAAAAAAGACTGCACAACTCACCATCAGAAAGGTTTGCTTAAAAGCACACACCTCTAGTGATGGGAAAAATAGTTTCTGATGCTTACCTGCCTAATACTCCTCAGTGCAAAGTCAACACAGAACTGCATTACTTTTCTGAGTGAGCCTGCTCATAAGTTCTCACTCACATTTTGTATGCATTTTAACCTCTTCTCAAAATTAGAATGTGGGAAAAATGTTTCCCTTAAAACAAAGATTAGAATTACAAAATTAAACAGTTCTAAATGTCTTTGCTATATCAAACACCAGTAATAAGGAGGTTTGAATACCACCCTTGGTCTTCACTGCTTTGTTAATACCAGCAAATAAAAAAGGCTGAGTATTATTATCTAGATGTAAGGTTTGCTAGATTGCTACAGCTTGCATCATATAGCTCAACCCTTACTGCAAGCTAAAAACCACATGAGAAGCCTATATTTCGGCAAGTGTCACATTTTTGCTTACTTTGCTATTTTTTGTCCCCCAGTTTATATATGATATAGGTAATGACTACATTTTATCAAAACATTTTTAAAATTTAGAAGGATTTTTCAATTCCATTGGATTTTTTCTGAGTGACAAAAAACTAAAATAAAAAAACATTTGACTAAAATACAGAGCAAATGGAAATCTTCAGGAGAAAACATTTTTCTCTACAGTTTCCTAGGTTTCTTTCTGAAATTAAATGTTATAATAATACTGGGTCAATATGAAGAATAAAAATCTCGTAAAACTTCATAAAATGAAAAGTGGGCATTTTTTACCTATTCTGTTAGTGTTATTTACCTACATTGCCTCTGCTATGTGTCTTAGTCTTATCAAAGCAGATTGAAAGCACCAATATGACAAGTAAATTTCATTCCTTACAGATTTTTCACATGGTCCTTCATTCCCAAGATATTTACTTTGCTATTTAATCTCACTTTTGCATGTTAAATCAATATCTGTATTGGCATATAATAGGGACACACAGTACCAATTATTGGCAAATTAGATCCTGACACAAAGCACTGGTTCCTAATAAAAGTGTTGCTCATGGCTCTGTGTACCCCACCATATAATTAATAATTTTGTGTTCTGGCAGATCCTGGCAGTTTTGACTTGAGCTTATCATCGGTATTTGTAATAGCACAGGAATTTTCTATGGGCTATATTATCTCACATGATTCCTGTGTGAAGAGCTGCTCAATAGTGCAGTAGCCTTTCTTTGCCTGAGTAACAATGGCAGTACTGATTACCCTTAATAACATTATTATGCTGTGTGCACAAATCAAGCACGAAGAGCAATCAGGTGGAGAATTAGATTGTTTTAAAAAAACTGATTTTTATTCTTGCTACATGTCTGCTGAACCTTGAAAACAGTAATGAGATGGCCTTTAAATTGCTACTGCTTTGATAAGAGATGAGAGGTGCAGCCAAATAACATTTCTTCCAGTTTGGTAGCTATAGCTTGCAGGCACTGCTCTGCCTAGAGGTTACTTAGAGTGGAAGTTATGGAAGAAGGACTTGAACTGCATATGTAGTTGTATATATGTAAATATATAAATATATAAATTTTTTAATTGCGCATTTTATGTAGAAATATGGAGATATTAAACCTCAATCAGTCAAAAAAGTCTGAAAGGAAATGAAAGGCAAAAAATCCATTAGTGCTGAACTGGTTCTGGAGAGTCGACATAGTACTAGATAAAAACAATACAAAACAAAAAGTGAATTTGATTTTGTTTGTGTGCAGCCATCTCATAATATAATCCATTGCTTGTAAAGTAGTTTTTCAATAGCCATGCAGAATGACTGCCAAGGCTTTTCTGGTTCTTTTTGCACCCCAAAATGTCTGGATAATGCCACCTAAACTCAAATTGTGGACCATGAGCAGATTGTCCTCCTTCCAAGGGATAAAGCCTTTTTTAGAAGATATCTCAAACATTCAAACACAGACACCCCTCAAAAACCTGAAGCCTTCTATATATATTGTTTATAGCAGCCACTTTTTTTAATTTAGCCCTGTACTCCCAAATGACTGACTGGACGTGGACTGAAAGCAAATTTAAAGACTCAGGGCAAGGACAGCCCCTGAGAAGATTCCAAGTGACTGCTTCAGTTTTTCAAGGGAGATTTGGTAGTCATGGGAATTTGAACCATATAATCCAATTTGAATAAGCAAGCCATTCAGCAGCTCCCTGCAAATATAACTCATCCTTGTAAAAACCTGTCCTTATTGGTTTGGACAGTATTGTCTTCTGATCCATTCCTTGTCTGGTGTTATTTGTGAAGTGCCTGATTAATGGCACTGTCAAATATATCCTTGTGATTCTTTGAAGTACCCTTTCATTTTACTCCCCTTGCCTTATTCAACGCTTCTAGGGGGTTTTTTTGCATTCTTTCTTACTTATGTTCCATCTCTTACAAATCCTTTCCAGGCAAGGTAACTCAGCCTTAGGCAACATACTTGAGCAAATGACACAAAAAACAGAGGTACTTGGTCTAGAAAGCTAATTAAATGATGACTGTTGTTGGATCAAAAAAAGGCATAACCTAGTGCAAATTACAGGAAAATTCTATATTCTAAGAGGGAAATTGGATTAAAATTAACCAGAATTTTCCACAACAGTATCTTTAGGAAGTTATTATATTTTCTGGTCTATTAATGTGCTACAATTGTCATACCTAGAAAATACAAATCCACCGTCATCAACCCATCATGCATGGCTGAGGGATGGAGTTTCTCTGCTATGTGCATTTTCTCATGTTTTAAGTGTCCAGGGATTTACCAGTTCAGTTGCCACAACAGGGCATGTAGCTGCCAAGTTTTTGTATGCACAGGGTACCCCACCTGTCTTTGCAATCACAGAGATCGGGTGCACAGGTAGGGATGGGAAGAATGCCTAAATCTCACTGGCTTCAAACTTTGCCTCCTCCTCAGCCTGTCCAGTTCAGCAAATGATCCCAGATGTCCTTGTGGCTGCAGTAACTTGCAAAACTGAGACACCAGGTGCTGGGTATGTGAGAGCAGAGGAGATGACTCAGAAGATGCTTCACTGATTGCATAAGTCTTCCGGATCTGCTGCCAGCTGGCAGAGTGTAGCAGCTTCACAAAGTTTCACTCACTGTGCTGCTCACTTCTAGATTGGGAAGAGGGGACTGAGGGCAGCATCTTTCTCCTCTCAACATGAATTATAAAAA
>VWZS01009947.1:517571-683783 GCA_013397075.1 Rhabdornis inornatus
GTTTCCACCCACCTCACTGCTGATGCCTGTCAAGAAGCAGAGATTTCTCTGGAGACTAATGCTATTCAAAGCGTTTTTAAGTTCTTCACTCCAATTTATATCTAAGGGTCTGGGGAGGAGGTCACCTTTTCCGGCTAGAAAAGTACTAGACTGCAGCACAGGAGATCCTCTCAAGTGGGTGAGACAAAAAAAATAAGGTGAAGCATTATTATGAATTCAAACAGTAATTCCAGAGCTTCTTTATTCCTTGACCAAGCACGGATTTGCCATTTCATAGTCAAATTAAAGGGCTGTTTTTCCACAAGTCTTTAAAAAAACACTGACAGGTAAGCAGACCTGACCTTTCCCATATGAAAAACAGCAGAGAATTAAAAACTTTTTTTTTTTTTAACCAGATCATCCTCCCGCAATAACAAAAACAAGATGCCTTCAGGTAGTATGTTTTTAGACTGGTGGGATATAGATCCCCTGAAGACCTTTGTCATCAGTGTGAATGAGAACAGAAATGGGACATGATGAAGACTCACATTCTGGGCAACTTTCTCTCCATTCTTAAAGCCTGAATACTGACTATTTTCCAAACCTCCAGTTTCCCTGGAGCATCTCTGTAATAGTTTTATTCAGAAAGTCAACCTTCAAAGTATCAGTTCAAAAAAGGTTGCAGATGTTTTGCATGAGGAGATTGATTCCTGTTATTAATTTCTTTCTTTGATTGAACATAGCTCTGGCGTGTCTCAGTTCCCTCTTCCCTTCTCCTTTTTCTTCTTATAAATGTAAATTCACAAACTATTGGGATACAAACTATGCTGAATTGAACCACCATCATCTCTCTGCCTCTTGACCTAGCCTCTGAAGTCCTGGTGTCTGAGGAGGGAATAACCAGTAATTTTAATTTATTTGAAATAAAGGGAAGCTTTTCTAGTCCCTGACATGATCTCTTCTTTCTTTCTATTAAAGACAAAAAATAAATCTATATATAGCTGCTATATATATAGCAGCTATGAAATACCAAGGACAGGACACTACACACATAGGTGCTCTGCACCTAAGAACTGAATTTCTTTTGCTTTGCAATTTAGTGTCGGTGGCTTCTGCTTGCCTATCACTGGACTGCTGTAAAAGTTCTGTATGATTGTAAATATGCATGAACTAGACTCAGAAAATAAGGTACAGAGAGAAGTGATCTGTCCCAAGTTACTCTAGTCAATGGCAAAAAGTCACAGAAGAAATGAAGAACCTTGACTCCCATTCTCCTGATTTTCTTCACCATTCAGGTCAAAACAATAAGCTGTTCCTGTCTGCAAAGCTCCTACCAAAGAGGTGGATTTATCTGGGCCATTTCATACCACAGTAGGCAGGAGCCTTGACTGCCTCCAGTGCCCCCAGACCTTTGGCACTCTTCTCACTGCTTGCCCCAGTGCCAAGCCACAAAAACCTGCTTGTGACTGAAAGCTCAGGAATCTCAGTGTCAGCTTACTTCTGCTTGGCTTAGCAGTCACAACAGGATCTGAAGACTCTGCCTTCCAAACCAGTGCCTGCATCTATTTGATTATGGAAAAGCATGCAGAGGTCCAGTTAGCAAAATATCCTAGCTTGTCTAAAATACTAATGGAGTAATCCATCTACCCAGGGAGAAAGGCGTTCAAGTATAGGCTGCTTAGTAGACATTCAATAGTTTTAACCCTCAGTGGTGAACAAAAGTCAAGGCTTCATATCTGATGTGTGTGCTTCAAACCATCTCACCTCATCTCACAGGATGCAGTTGCAGAGAGGCAGAGGAACACAGAGCACGCAGCAAAGAGTGCATGAGAGAAACTAAACAGGATCTGAGATCTGCTTACATGTGTCAAAACCTCTTTTTAAAGGGCTGTCAGTCTGGAAAAATAATGGCCTGGGAGGGGTTCAATACATAAATCACGAGTGATATATAAAGAAAATGTATTAAGACCAAGTGCTCCTTGTCTCTTCCACCACAGGAACTAACAGGAGCCAAACAGGGATCCTAGGAGCCATGCCCAAAGCAAAGAAGGGTGTGGTTTACTACAGGCAGCAGATCTGTGAAACTCCTGGACAAAAGAAGCCAGACTGGATGCTAGACATTTATGTGTGCCGAATAGAGAACTGTTAGAAAAAAATCATTAGAGATTAGGAAATGCACTAAGAAATAGGAGTCATATTCTGAAAGAAGTCAAAGGTCTGGAAAGTAACAGGAATAAAAAGTACTAAATGTTCACTCTGTTCTTGCTCATTTGTAACCACCTTGTACTGCTACAGCTAAAAACAGAGTACTGAATAGATGAACGTTTTGTTTGACGAGTATGGCACTATTCTGTTCCATTCTTACACCAATTTTTTTTCTATTCAGTCCTGCCACAAACTGCTTACAAATATTTAGTTTTGCTGTAATAGGATGAACATTTTTGGGTCTGGTCTGAAACCAGAGTAATTAGGAAAGCATTTCTTCTGTTGTGGGGCAGAACACTGAAATCTCATACCATTAACCATCACTGAAACCTAACTACCTCTGAGTAGTTTCCTCACCCACTGACCACAAGACTCCAGAACCTGCACCACTACTCAGTCATGTGGACAAACACAACATTTATGCTTGATCTCAATGCACCACCATTCAGTTATTCCCATTAACTAGTTATCTTCTGTAGGAAAATAAACATTTATATTTATTTAACATAGTACACCTACAGGCAAACTAGTCTAACAAATTGAGAGACCAATATTTACTGTTGGTGTAAAGGCAACAAGGGTGAAGGATTTTATTCCCCACATACACCTAATTCCTGGCTAACATGCTTTAATGAGATTGTTACAAGCAGGTGAGTGTAATTCATTTTTCATATTCTCCCTCACCTCTCAGACTCTCTACTGAGTTTGACAACCAAGAGGGAGACAATTAGCAGCTATGGCGAGGTGAATGCATATTTTATGAGTTAGCTGGCAGAGCAGAGACACTCCTTTTTCTTTAATGTGTTTAGACAATGAACTGTGGTGAACTTGAACTGCTGACCCTGTGCAATAAACCAGCATGTGGTATTACCACCCTCTTGAGCCCTACTGCCTCAGAAGACTAATTTTTAAAAGTTGACTTTAAGCAGTTCTTTAAGGGGGAAAAACCTAACAATCATAAGACTTGTAGCGAGAAATCACACATCCAAGGGCTTTGCTTGTTTTTCCTTAAAGATAGCTACAACGGTACTATTAAACCACCAAGAGTGAATCTGGACAACAAAGCAAGTTAAATAGTTTTAACAGCACATTAACTTCAGCAGTTCAAATATCAGCCTGCATTTTAGTCTTATAATGTACAGATATATACAATATCTACACATACCACAGAGGCATGATGGATGTTCTTACAGAACTGTGATGGTAACACCAACAGGTGACAAAACAGTTGCATCCTAGTTTTACCTGGGTGAAGGGAAGCAAAATGCAGCTGAAAGAGCTTAAAAACACAAACTCTTGTACACTGAGGTGGCAGGGTATGAAACCTTGAAGCAGTAGACTATTTTCTTTCCCTAATAGGACTATATGTTATGATGTCCATTTCATCTTTCATTCTAAAGAAATATTTTTATCCTATTGGAGTGAGAGTATGTGCTATAGACTGTACTTAGACTGTACTCAATCTAAGTTCAATATTAATGAGATAAAAGTTTCTTGTTAAATTTTGTTTGATCTGTTAGAATAGAAGATATTCTCCTGGTACAATTCAAGGCACTATTAGCATTTTGAAAACTACTGTCTCCTGGATATTTCAAGTGATGAAGTATAGATCCTTGGCCCACATGTGTTTGCCTTTGTCCACAAATACCTCTCCAATAAACTCTAGGAGGTAAAATTAGAAGCATTGTGTCACTATTTTGAGGTCACTTCAACTAACTAGAACCATCAGATTTCTTTGAAAACAGCTTCAAAATTAATTTTATAGATGGGACTAAATCCAACTGATAGGAACAAACAGGTCTAATCTCTGAGAAAGTACAGAATTTGAAAGAAGTTCTTCTTTTCTTTCCACTGCCTCCACATACCCAGTTCCCTTTGATTTTTTTATCTTTCATGTCTCCCTAGTGACAGTTCCAGTAAAACATTCATTTGTTCAGGAAACTTCACTGAAATGAAGTTTCCCACTAATATCGGGACAGTTTCAGGCAGCAGACAACTTTTCTGCAGAAAAGTACTGAATTGGTCATCAGCTGACTCATGCATTCCTGCTCAGCAGGGAAGCTCATATCACAAACAGGACAGCTTTATTTATTTTAAAACATGGCAAGCTCCCTGTTCAAAGCAGTAGCAACATAAGTAGATAAACATGTGAGTGAAAGTGGGCATAGCAATTCCTTAAATTATTATTGAAGTATTTGGTTGTGCCTCAGCTCCTTCTGGGAGCCTGGATCTCTCCAAAAATAGTGGGTGGGATTTAAGAACATTACAGGAATAACCTTCCCCCGAGGGATAGCCTGGGTAACTTAAAGTAAATTAAATCTCTAAAATCTAGTAGAGGTCAAAAATGTAGAGTTCAGCAGAACAATGTGCAAAAACTGCCTGGGGTCAGAGTAGCTGACCTAACAGTATTCATCTTTCATGCTGGTTTTTTTTACAGCATGTACTGTTTTCCCCTTCATGCAGCAACACCTGAGTAATGTTGCATCCTTGCAATGGCAGCAGCTATTTCTGGCTAGTGAGCCTGTTCCAAGTGGGCATGAAAGAGCTCATGAATGGCTGAATTATTTGCCTGAATGTTTTTAATCAGCCCTGGCAGTCTGTTACAATGCCTAAGCACTAAACAAAAAAAAAAAAAAAGGAAAAGTAAAGATGGGTGAGGAAGGGTGAGAAAAGAGGATGCTAATGATAAATAACCTGTTTTAGAAACAATTCAAATTGGCCAAAAACCTGAGAACAAATATCCCAAGATGTCCTGCTTTAATCATTTCCACTGTGATGTGCATATGCTGTAGAGAGAATATTTACAAACTCAACTTTGTGTTACAGTCATGGAATTATAAGCAACTGAATCCCATCCAAAGTTCATGAATTTAGTGGGAATTTAGCATGTGAACATGGGTAAGCATTTGTATAAATGCCCTAATAAATAAAAATTGTTCCATGAATTATAACTTCAGGTTTTTAGCACATAAAATACATCTATATATTTTAGATATATCCATAGCAAAAAACCCTCCACAATCCAGCCGAACTTTCCAAGGCAAATACAGCTCTACAATTCATTATTCATCAGTGGGAACAGTCCCTTCCATACTGCTGCCCCATGCTAATTAGCTCTTTCATATACAGGGCCCAAGTTTTGATCAGCCTTTTCAGCCTCTGAGGAATCACTCCCCACACGCAGCCCTGCACAGGCAGCATGCAGAGGCTGCAAGAGCACACAAAAGCGTGGCTAAAAGTCACTCCCTGACAGATGAACTCCATGCCTACAAACTTGCCCAAGCACGCTGAATTTATTACTGTGCACACAGCTAGACAGGGTTTGCTCCTAAGGCAAACGAGGAGCAACTTAACCTGCCTGACCTTGCATGGGAGAAGTTGTGGAGAGCTCCCATTAACTGAACTGGGGAAGCAGTAACAGAAACCCTGGGAGATTCAGGAAGGAACGGCCTTCTAAACTGATATATCTGCTGAAATTACTTGCCTGCTTAAAAGCAGATGGGTCAGCATACTGAAGCTGACTGTGTGCAAGACCTCTGCTCCTCCAATATGAAAATTCCAACTAATGCCAGCAAAGCACCATTATCCCTACCCAGTACTCTGCTTAAGATCCCACAGGGTACTTGCATATGAGTTTTTCACTATGAAATAGAATGAAATGCTAACAAAAATACAGAGCTTTGATGTTAAAGAACCTATGTGGTCCCCAAAGGAATGACTTCTCATGCTACTTTTGTCTAATTAAATCCATGAAAACTACCTTTACTTTCACTTCTGACTGGGCACTGTTTAGGATTGAAAATGTGCTCACATATACTGGCCTAAAAAGTTACAGACACTTCCAATCCAACCTCCTTAGTACGAGGACATTTGACTAACTATTCGGACCCAGACCCCTGTCAAAACTTAAAGAACAATCACATTATTTAAACAGGCACAATTATTACACAGCAATTACACACAGATATTCAGTAACTTTATCGCTCATGGAGGTAGAAATAGATTTGATTAATTTTAGGGCTACTTGAACTATCTCTGAAGGACTAAACATGTTAGATACAATTCCCTTAAGTACTTCAGAAATATTTTGAATTAAATAGATCAGTCTATCCATGCTATAGTCAAATCTACCATCCTGCCAAGTTCCTCCAAGAAAAACACCAACCACTGCTAAGACCTTTAGCAGAACACCACATCACTAAGTCTGTATTTCCTTCTTTGATTTAAAACTGCCTTTCTGATCTCCCCTTGAAATCTCTGCTTTATTTCTTCTGCTTTAAAATCTTCAGAATAAAAGTAAAGGCAACCCCAGAGGCTCCAAGGGTTTTATTTTTCATTCACTCCTCATCTTTGTTTTCCTGACACAGCTGACAGCAGATTTGGGTTATCAGCTATATACTTCTGGATTATTCTCAAATGCACAACGAAAGAAGAACACCCATCAAAGGAGAGAGGTGAAAATGCCAATCTATACAGTCGCAATGCAACTGAGGCTTCTGAACTGAACACGTCTATATTCCCTTCCGAATTTAGAAAAATGTGAAGAATGGAAAGATATGAAGACCAAAGGCTACCATAAAGTTATATAAGAATTAGAGCACAAGTCAAGAGCTAAAAATGAGACAATGGGGAAAGAGTCCAATACCATTAAAAGTATAATAGATTAAGGATGGTGGCTTAGTGCACCAACTTCAGCTTTTCTTTGGAATGGATATGGCCAGAATAAGAGGATCCAGCATCCAATAAATACACAGACACTCATTCTAGTTGAAAGGCAATGGAAAATAAATTTCAGTTTTATTCAGCCCCTGTCCTTAAACACTTTACCAGTTGCCAGGAAGGAGTGATTACCATGACAGCCAGTAGCTTTACAGACTAGTGGCATTTGAAGCAAGACAAGCTTTTAAAATTTGTTTTGGGTGGTTTGTTTCTCCTTGTTTACCAGGTGGGACAAAATGTACTTGCTTTGGAAAAATAGTTTAGCCATTGGGTCTTGTATTTACAAGGATACTTCCCCTCTGCCTCCCAAAACACTGTGATTACATGTCTTGTTTATCTGATTGACATAATGATGTCAGCTTAGAATATGGACACAGAGCCCTGCTGTCAGCAATTGCTGAAAAGTTAAATGTGGGGGGGACAGCATTACCCAGCTACTATCAAAATGTAAAACTTTAATATTTTTAAACTTTCAATTTGGTTATTTATCTTTGGGAGTCTTAAACTTGATTGCATTTTGCTTTTATTACAATCAGTCCCCTAGACACAAGACTTATGTCTGCTCCTTACCTGTTTTGAAATCATAATGCTGACTTTAAATCTGTGAGACCTTAACAAGAATCAAAATGTATTTACTCTAGACTTCTGCTTTCTGCTCCTTGAGCCAACACACAAGCCCCGACTTAAAATTTCCCCCTCCTATAGCTTGGACAGCAACTACATTTCATTTATTTATTTGTTTCTGTAAGGTGGGAAATCACATTTAATCACATGCCTCTGGATGTCAGATCTTTAGGAAAAGAGAGGAGATGTGGCAACGTGGTGTCCTTTTGATATCCATCTTGGCTATTGCTGGAAACAAGTTGTGCAGGTGAAAAGCTCACAAGAGAAAAGGCAGTAGCAGAGTTTCTAGAGTATTTCCCATCACATTTATTACCTTTTTCGAGTATAAATCAAAAATAAAGGTTTATTTCCTGATTGCTTTCGTTTATCTCAAAAAGAATAACAGAATATTTAACGACAGCAATATGTCTGGCTGAAATAAACACCATCACATTTCATCTCATATTTGGACAGCTTTGCCTCTCCCAGTATTCTATGTGGAATACTCTATTTTCTTTGCTGTAGGATTATAATGTTGTTTCCAGCACTGATAAACTGCCCATGAACTGCATAGCTGCAAGGTCATGGCCCACAAATTAAGATGCACTTCTTCCCTCTGAAACTGTGAAAGGTTCTTTTTCCCTTCCTTAATCAGTTAAGAGCTGGCTGGGCAGAGTCCTTTAAGGTGAGAAAATCAGTGCTAACCAGGAGGATGGGACAAGATCACTTCATGGGTCCTCACCATCTGTGTTCCTGACAGCTGACGCAGCAGATGAAATCCGTGGCACTGCACCTAGGATAGGTGGTTGGATACTAATGCTTCATGGCAGACATTGTCTCCATATAATTAGAACCCAGGCTTATGTGAGCTAGGAAACCACCAGTAGTCTAATTAATTGTGGCAGTTAGCACATGCTTCTCCATTTCCCGGTAATTAACTGGCAGTGAATCTTTTTTTTTTTTTAACAATTCACTTTTTAATTAAAAAAATGAGTTTGTAGAGATTCCACAATCCCTACCAACTAAGACGAAATCCTCCAGAAGTAGAGGATGCTTTTGCATATTCTGATAAGGTTGCTTATGTTACATTCAGATCCAGGCAAATTGCTACTTGTTCCCTTGCAGATACAATAAAGAATTTACAGATATTTTGTGGATTTCAGGCCAGAGGAAAATGGCCGAAAGTTTGGATTTGAAAAAATTTGTGACTTAAGTTATTGTAGATTATTTATTTAGATAATTTATTTATTTAGGTATTTAGATTTTTCGATTAGAATTTCCTTAGAGGAGGAACAATTATCAGCTACTTATCATCCTGAATATTTTCCATGCATTGATTGGATACACTGTGATCTATGTTTTAAGAGGCCATTCAACTCAGAAATTCAGGACAAAGAAATTTGCAAATAAATATATTGTGATAAAGGAAAACATAATCATATGATGGATGGTTGGAAACTATTACAGCTGGCCACCAGGAAATCACCTTCTAAACCGCTTTCTCAAATACTTTCTCACAGAACAAAAGACTCTTCAGGTAGGAGGAAATAAGACATTCACTTATGACAGTAAGTCTGCTCCTGTGTGAATAAAGGTGAGATTTTTTTCACTGTTGAAAACCACCCCTGTTCACTAGCTGCCTTTTTTGGAAATTACAAGTCATACTCCTACTTGCCAGTGTCTGACATAACAAAACAGCTTCCTGGTTTCTGTGGGTACTTGGAGACTAGAAATGCAGCTAGAAGCTACTTTCCCACTTCTACAATTCTCCAGAGCACACACCTCAGAGTGACACTCTGATCTCAAAGTTTTGCATGCTCTTCTACTGCAGCTGTTGTGAAAAAAATTCCCAAAGGGTTTAACTGAAGACTTTGAAAGCTTTAGATTTGTTTTTCAAGGTTCAGTAACAAAAGACCACAGCTGAAATTGAAATGGGTTCTCTTGTGTGTTTATTGTGGCATATTAACCAAACCCCCCAGAAGAAGGCTGGCTGCTGACCTCAGCTTCAAGGTGCATCCACAAAGACACAGGCAGAATAGACACCCACAGGCATTGCTGTAAAATCCTCCATCACCAGGGTTTACTTACACTACGGGAAACTAAGGCTGACATTGTATTTTTCTTGTTACTGTGCAGGCTATTTTGAGCACTGGCTTCAGTGTAACAGTGAAGGCACCCTTCTTCTTTGTGTCTTCCTTAACTCTAAAGTTTATTATGGGCAAGAGGTCTCCCCACATAAGCAAAGATCTTTGAAAGATACAAATAAAATCCCTCTAAAAGCATTAAGGACTGTCTGATTTAGGACTTGCATTGTAACACTGGACTTTGTAGAATTCTCAGAAGTTCTTTTTTCTCTATCCTCCATTCCTGCCCTTTCCTGAGCAGTTCACCTTTGCAGAGGATTGGATGGGCACTGCTCCAGCCCTGCTAATCACTGACACAGACATGCAGAGCACAGCCCCTTCCTGCTGTGCTCTTCCTTCTTGGACCAAGAGATGTTAGACCTAGAAACACTTCCATGCTACCAGTCATGAGTGTCTGGCTTGGTTGCCACATTCATACTGCCTGTCTGCTTCCAGAGCTGAGAAAGACTTGGTGCTGAGTTCCCACTGCATCAAAGAAAATTGTCATTTCACCTCTGCTTGCCTGAGGGGGTCAAACTGAATGGTCTAAAATAGGAACTTTTGTTTCCTGCTTTATATTTGCATGTCCATTAAAGAGCAAAATTATTTTCAGGAAAGGATTCGAAGATTTTCTTACAGTCTATGAAGAGCATTCTCTCCATTTCTATTTACATGTGTGTGAGAAAGGATTGCATTTAGTCTGCAAATAACATCTAAAAGTGAAGCACTCAGTTCTGGAGCTTGCCTGTCTCCTTGGAATGTATCTCCCTACGGGTTAGAGACACAGGGAAGCCATGGAGATGGATGCCTGTCCCTGCCCTCCATTTCTCTCGGCTGCAGTGGCACCACGGAGAGAGAAGGTTGAAGTCATTTCTAAGGCCGTGCAAAACACATCTTCAACTCTGCCAGTTTGATGTAATGTGGTCAGATGGAGCTGTCCAGGTGAGCATGGCAGTGATTTTACTATGAAGAAAGATTTAAGATGAAAAGCATCAAGAAGATGAAGGCAAGTCCTGTGGTTGAGACTTGAATGGCCTTTGATTAGACTTCCTTCCCTGAATTCGAGGAGCAGAGTGTATTTGGAACAATGTCACTGTCAGCGTTGCAGTGGCTTGCTACTGTGGAAGTAAATTGACATATTTGCATGTGAAAGCTCTCTATTATCATCTCCGGGCTCAGGTTGGATTGAGAACTAGCAGAGCTAGAATGAAAAGAATAGATTGCTCTTCAACAGCAAAAAAACCCAAACCCCTCTCTTGTCCTCTTTCCTCACCCTCCAAAGCAGCTTTAAAAAAAGGAAAAAAAGAAACCTACCCCAAACATCCTTCCCAGGTGACAAAGACACCCGGGGAAAGATTTTTCCCTGATCAGCCCTCTAAATGCTTTCTCCCAGGGTTTTCAGATTGTGTGAGCCTCAAGAAGGAAAATAAAACAACAAAGTTCCTGATCTGCAAATAGACCAGACTTTGTATTTTGCTCACTGGTCAAGCTGGTCTGGGCAAAATACTTTTTTTTTTTTCCCACCACACGCATTCACTCTGTTTCAAGTTGCAAGGATCTATGTGCAGGAGACATTAAACTCATATGCCCTCTGTAACTGCTCACCTTAACATCAAGTATTAATTTAAAGCAAAGACCACTTTCCCTTTCTTCCCACTCCAGAGGACAGCTCAGCACTATGTCAGAGACAACTTGCACAAAGACAACAGGAAAAATGAGGCCCTTATTGGGCAAATACATCATCCTCTCTCAATGAAAGCGACCAAGACCTTTTCCGAGAGCCTAGACAACAGCTTAGGCCAGCACCTCTTCACTTGCCCCTCCCCAAACTGGGAATTCCTGCACTTAAAACTTCCTGAGTCAACAGCAAGAATTTCTGGCCAAAGTCATGAAAAGACAGCACATGTGTGCTTTACAACCTGTCATGAAACTTAGTAGCCACAAAGAACTGGGACACCCTTTCAGGAAGGCAACCAGATTTTCTAATCTAACTGGACGAAACAGCAAGCCTTTCAGTAACAAAAAACTATCACAAATTAAATCCCGCCAAGACAACATTGAATTAAAAAATTTAGAAATCTCTAAACTAGGTCAAAGAAAAAGTGAGAACTACTCACCATATTACAATGAACTTCCACTGAATTTTCTGAAATTCCTAAACTCGGAGCTTCAGACTGTGGACAGATTACTGGAGCTCCTGAAGATCCCTCTCATCAAGCACCCATGGAGGACTAAAAGAAATGAATTCTGACTGCCTGCTTCCATATATTAGCTTCCTAATTACTCCTTTTACACCTTTCAGGTGCAAAGGTGATAGCAGGCATCCACTTTCCAAGTGTATTGCAATTATGTGCCATAGCAACCCCTCTAAAAGCTCCTGGCATAATGTGAACAAACACAGGCCAAGGTTACTGTCACAAACACAACAGATTGCTGATAGAAACAGATAACCCCTAAAACAACTTTGTGTTCTGTTATTTCAAAAAATTATTCATTAAAATATGGTGTTTATTGCTCCAGATCCTGTACCATCCTCCTTTATTATCTAAGTCAAGCTGCGTATCCTCAGTTAAGAGCACTGTCTTCCACATGTTTTATTCCTCCTGGTAGTCAGCCATGGTGAGCTATATATGCAAACAATATTTATTGGGGGCTTGGGGATTTATTTTGCTTTTGCCAGGATTACTGTGCTTTGCACAGCATGATTCTGCCTCAAGTGCTTAGCACCTGCTCAGTTGCAGCCAGAGAGCAGCTCAGGCTATCCATTCTAATGTCTTGTGACTAATGCTGCTCATCTGGGGTGCTTGAACCAAAAACTGGAAAGACAGCACGCTATTTCTTCCTTTTACTGGGGAGATTTTTTTCCTATCTTAGCAGAACATACTTGGGATATTCAGGCGAAAAATGTTAAAACAAAGTGAGAAAAGAAGAAAGAAAGGGGTTGAGATTTTCTTCCATGAGAGGTCATTCAGAATCTTGTTTGAAGTAGCATTTCTTTCTCCCTGTCATCAATACTACACAAGGCTTTGCTAATGTTTTTTAGTAAATAAGATTGGTCCAGATTACCAAATTTTTCCTAATATGAAGGTAAAGTCCTCGAGAAAGGCATGATCTGTGCTTTTACTCTCAAATTATTAAGGTTATCAATGTGAGAACCTGGCCTAGCCATTAATACAGCACCTATTTTTCAAGTGATTCAAGCACCAAAAACAATCTTCACTCTATCCAACTTTAAAACCAAACTAAACAAAACGCATTCACAGTTTGGAGCATCTTTACTGATGAGGAGAAAGAACTGTCTCTGAAAGTAAACTCAACCCACTTTACATCTGAGTTCTGTATACATCCATCATTACACTAAAACAAACCCTGGGCAACTTCATCTCTACCGACCCCACTGATCATATTTGCTTTCAGTTCCCAGATAAATTGGGTATTAGATAAAGCAAGATTTATAATATATAAAGCAGACTGCCCCTGAAAGTAACATCTCCAAAAACATCAATGAGCATTCTATCAAAAGTTGAACAGGCTGAGTTTTCTTCACAACACAAAGTTAAATTTTTAATAGATTTGAGGCTCACTTCTTGTGCCAAAATGAAGAAGTATCCAGCCACCTTGCAGCTTAACTTCAGGCTATATTGCAGCTGCTTGAAGACTCTGGGCCTCTAGTAGAGGGCTAAATTTTTCCTCGTTTAGACGGACCTTCAGTGTACCAAAACTGATGTATTTAAGTTAAATACACCCTCTCTGGTGATTGTCACAAATATTAGTCCCATTCAAATACCTAGACATCTAGCTAGCTAAAATGAAGACAGATTTGTGTTAAACATACCAGAGATCTCTTGAAGTTATCTTAATGAAATATTTGGAACTGACCAAAGGTTTTCAGATCTGACCTTAAGCTGAACCTTCATATCAGCCCGAACCCAAGTCTTTTAGAAATACTTGGAATAAACATCCTTTCAGGCTAAAACTTCAGTCTTTCATGTTCCTTTTTCTTCCAATTAGTCTGAAATCAGAGTCTTTCACATAGTATAGGTGCCTTTCATAGAAGGAATGGTATAACCTTCTGTAGAGGGGAGTTATAAAAATCGTGTGGTATATACTTTGGCCAACACCTCTAAGACACTGGAGAGTGCTCTGAAGGTTTAGGTTCCTCTGCTAATAAGTAGAAGTCAAAGTAAAAATTTTTTAAAAACCACACAAAACAAAAACCACAAAAAAACCTCAAACCATCAACTGAGTCTAGCCCATGGAGATGGGAAATAACGGTAGGTGGTATTGATCCTATAATAGGACAACAAAAGATGCTAATTGTCAAAATTGTAGGATTAGACCTACCAAGAAGGGGACACAGCCAGTAAAGGTTTTTGCCATTTTTAATTCTTCAGTAGTAAGTATCTGTCCCCAGACATATAGAACAGATTAAAAACCAAGACTAAATGAATTGGTAGACATGTATGTTATTATTTAGCTAGGCAAGGTAAGGTTAAAGAACAGCATTTGCTGTTATGTGCAGCAAAGATGCTGTTATTGATTAGCACTCCTGTCTCATATGAGAGTGGAGCAGAGTCCCACAGACTGAGCTCAATGAGAAGAACAAAGTTGTGAGGAGCTGTGAGGTTCAGCTGCTCCCACCCCAATCCCTCTCTGCAGCACAGTAATCTGACTGATCAACTCCAACCCTAACCAAGCTGGAGAGAGAATCCAGAATTACATGCAGGGTAAACGTGTGTGTGTAACCAAACTTCCAGAACAGAAGAAAGTTCATTTCTACAGCAATATAATACCAACAACATGCTTGATGCAATGGCATTTGCACAGGACAGGCAAGAAGACAATAAGTATGTGTGCTTTGGGGAATGATTTTATGGGCTGAATGGCTCTGCAGGCCTTTGATATGTTGTTATTGTTAACTGGTTGTTTTATCTTTGGTTTTAGAGTGTCACTGTGAAATACCAGCAAAGTAAGTGAAGTACAAACTTAGCACAGGACCTTGAATCAACATGTCTAATTCTTCCCCTTGGAAAGAGCGCTCTCAGGGTTAAGAGGCTGCTTTAGTCTCCTTGTATATTCATTTTCTTCTCTGATTAAATTGTCTGTGGCAAATCAGAGTAAATGTCAACATGGTGTTCTCTTTTAGTCACTGTATCACTAGAAACTTTGTACTCTACAGCTGACAAAAAGAAAGGATATTGTGCTAACACAATGTTTGGCAGCAGTGACTTACAGTGCAGGTCTCAGGCTCAAATCCTGCCATATGGTAGGTTTGTTACAGATTATACCTTCTAGACACTGTAGTTGCAATTCAGTCCACCAAAAAAGCCCTCAGATGGCGATGATGATGCTTCCTGCAAACATTGTCTAGATCGGAAACTCTGCTCCAAAGAAACACTCAGCACCATATGCTGAGTTGATTATTGCCTCTTGCTTATGCATGTGCTCAGTGTTCATTTTTAGGAGTCAGTAGACATCAATCACTGGGAACCTAAACAGAAACAGGTTCAAGGCAGATCACACATACCACATTTACCCACACATCCTATTCTCTTGGGAAGTTTAAGGATGAAAGGTATAGATCCAGAAAGCTAGAAAGAGTTTTGCTAACACACACAGTACTCACTGTATCAAATATTAGGAGCAGATGAGGTTTAACACAGCTGGGAAAAGGACCCAATGAGAGTGGTGGACCATGAAGGGCTGTAAGAAGCAAAGAGAGAAGTGAGGATGGAGCCTAAGAAAGCTGGTAAGGACATAGAGAGGTTTTACTACCTCAATATAAAATGACAGATTGACATGGCAGATTTAGAAAAACTTTCCCTTTATACTGGTGTGTAAATAGCACACTGGAAGAACAGAAGGCCCTCATTCCTCTCTAAACCTGAACAGTGTCATTTGCACCTTGGTCACACAGGCAGATAGCTTGAAGCTCAGCATGTGCCTGAACAGTAAAGCAGGAAAAAAAGAGGGACACTGAGTGGCAAAAGGACTTTTTTCTGGGTGCACAATCCGTCAGTAGCACAGAAAGTATCTGGGCTCCCTGGTGTCCTCATCACTAAGTGGTGGTGCTGCTCTGTGATTTGGGATCACCTTTAGTTTAAATGTTTAGGTGTTTGAAACGCCTCAAGTGTCTTAATGTTTGAAGTAATCCTGAGGTAGTCAGATCAGTTTATCAATTCTGAGTATATTCTTATTTCCTCCCCAGGAGCTCTCTTATAATCTCATATCATCTCATATCATGCTCCAAAGCCATCTTTTGAGGAGTCTCCAGAGCCATGTGGTTAGGGATGAGCCAGGACAGGGTTAAACCTTTATTCTTAGCAAACATGTAGTCTAGTAATGGAAAATGTAAAGATAAAAGCAGCTGCCATCAGCACATTTTCTTCCATATCAGCACTTTGATGCTGAATTCATTGTGGTTCAGAAAGAGCTGGGCCTGGTTGCTTTTCAAGGATGTAATGAGCAGTGCCTAATATGCTCATTATGGTAACTGTTACAGACATATTTCTGCATCTGAGCATATCATGACACCACAGCCGGTCTTACGTCTGTGTGCACATGAGGCAGACAGCTGCCAAGCAAACATCCTTGAAGTATATGCATCTTTCCAGTGGGTAAAATGGACACACATTGGTCCATTCTCCACTCCAACAGCTTCTACAATCTCAAAAGTCTGCTGCTCAATGCCTCCCTCTCCCCCACGAGACCCTCATTAAGGTGTACACGTGCAGTGGCTTCAGGCCAGCCTTCTGCTCTGCACTCATTAGCTTATTCCAGTGCACTGTGATTGCACAGGTACACAGCAGATGCCATTATTTGAGTTGGCATTTACGAGCAATTAAAACACAATAACTGTAGAGCTTGTCAAGACATTTTCTCTTCCTGGGATTGCTTGGGTTGTTTCCATATGATAAGTGAAAATAGCTGCAATCCCTGTTGACAAACGTTGACACATCACCTAATGCACTAGTTTCTTTGCATCTTGAGGGTTTTTGAACTTCCCAATCTCTGTCCATTTGCAATATGTTTCACGGTATTTTGGAAATGCTTTTTCTTCTCAGAAATGAGTCATTTGTTCCTTATCTGCCCCACTGGTCTTAAATACTACAAGTACAGAATAACTAAGTGTTGCTGTTGTAAACCCAGCCTTCTAGGGTTTACTTTTCTGGCAGTGAAGTGTATATGACTGGGTTGGCTTGTCTTTTTTACATCCCATCACAGATGTTGTGTAAAATCATGTGTATCTTACTCCCCACCCCCTCTGAACAACCATCAGAGATGTGAAAGGTTTATTTTATTCTTAATCAGAACATACTTTGAGGCTGATTATTTTTCTCTTCCATAGTCTCAAGTAATTTCTTACTGCCTCAGTCCTCAGTAAGAAATTTTGTCTGTGGGAGAACTCAGACATCTTGTGCTTCTAGGTACAGAAAACACACTCAGTGCTCCTCCAGGAAAGCTTTAGCACCTGAAACTCACCACTAGAATTCAGTGTCCTGAATTCAGCCAACCCTCATCACACAAGGACAAGACTTATGCAATACGTTCTACATTTTTCTTTATTTGTTTCAGCCAATAAGACTGCTGAATGTGAATTGCTTAATTGTTGCATTTGTTATATAAGTGCATCTAAGAAAGAATGAATGAAAATCAAGTCAGACTTTAGAGCAGAGAGTCTCATTCAGCAGTTCTGAGATAAATGGAAATGAAAGCAGGAACCTCCTTCAGCTCCATTGGATTCTCTGGCTGGGCCAGGAACAGAGACAGAGCTAAGAAAAATATAGGTTTTTTTAAAAAAGTAAGAAAATAAGATGACTCCTCACTTATTTTAATTAAAGCACTAAAGAGGCCCCTAGGTCCAGCTGGATCCACTGAATTGTCATCTTCAGTTTCTCAGCATAACATCAGTGCTGCATCATTTATGGAGGTGTATTTGCTTAAGAGTTGTCCTCGTTAAAATTCAATTACATTGAAACTATATAATCCCTCATTGTAATAACCTGATAAAAAGCCCTTAACTGCCACACCACGTGCCCATTTAGCAAGGAAATTAGCTCAGCAAAGCACAGAGTCCTAATTTAGCAATTAGGGTGCAGTTTGTATCAGGCTATTTCAATAAGATTGGGAGGCAATTTACAAGGTAGTTTTGCTCATTGCCAGCTATTAAAGGCATGTCAATAGTGAACAGAATCCACAGTGCACATCTGCATAGAAAATGTCTTCGAACATTTCTAAGAGTAAAAAAGCTGTCCTGGACAGGATCTTCTGTTTGTGGTATATTTGCTTAATTGGTGAATTATATTTTCTTTCTGTGCTAAAAGATGAAGTGGATATATGTCACGAGAATGTATTACATGATGAACTGTGTTCTTACAACACCAGGGAATTGTCCTTGATTTTGAACTACTTGATTTTTTGAAAGCTTAGATGTGATTTTTAGGGTCAATTCAAATTCTCCCAAATGTACCTTAGAAATATTGAGTGGAATATAAGCTTATTGACTGCAGAAGAGTGTGCTGTGGATTACATGGGGTTCTGTTAGGATCTGCTTGTGGGTCTGGATGACTTTGACAGATTTATTAATCATAAGGAGATCATAGTTTGTAGAGCTTTCCACACCTTGGCTTGATGGGGAAGCTAACTTATGTCTGTGCAATGAACTCCCATTTGTTGAGAGGTGACACCAATGCCATGAACTGTATTTCTATAAGGTCCAAGAGAGTCAGCGTGGTATTGTTGACCTCCTCTCTTCGGCTTCACAGGTCTTCACAGACCAGGTAACAGAAAAGCACATCTATGCAGCTCAGTATCCACCACTATCAGCAGCAGTAGCTTTTAATTACTATGGTGTATGTGAAGCAGTTGACCATTGCTTCTCAAAGCTAAAAGGTCTCCTAGAAACAGAGGTAGTGATGAGCTCCCAAAGTTTTCAACACAGAGAAGCCTACTAGTGCCCTTTGCAGGTGTAGTGAAGTAGTAAGTTTCAAAGACCATAGTTCAAGATAGCTCCAGCTGCACATTGAGGAATTTTCAACTCAAGATTGATGGGGAGAAGTCCAAGGAAGCAATGATACCCTGGTATTTAGGCTCCGGCTCCCAGAACAGTCAACATTTACTCGGACTAGGATCTGATATGATCAAGCCAAGCTGGTCATACAGTGTCTTTCCACTTTGTCCTTTATTAGGCTGTCCAGTAGATGGCTTCTTTCCTTGTCTTTTTGGTGGGGTTTTTGATTATTGACTTTTTAAACAATGTTTCATGACGCATTTCAAAAGCCCTTTCATGGGAGCCAATCAATAGAAGAGAGTTCTTTCTCCCTGGAGCTGTTTCCAACCCGCAATATTGCAAGGAAGGTGGCATGAGAATGCTTCAGGAATGAGGATACATTTTCTGAGGTTATTTAGAACATTTTAAATTCATATTCCTTCTAGCTATCTTTCAGTTTATATTTAAAGTTTCATTTTGGTCCCTTGCTGTTCATTTTGTTATGAAGTGTTAATGGTTCTCTAGAAGTATACATCTTCTATTTGTATGACTGATTTTTATCTCATACTAAGTCTCTTTGCCATGCTAATGAAGTGAATTACTAGCTTTAATTAATATAATTACTAGCTTATTTTCCTTGGTATTTTTCAATAGCAGAATTGAAATTCTATTTGTTATTTATAAGTGTTTATGTAGAAACATAGATAGACTAATAGTTGTTCTGTTCTCATGTGCAATATCAGAATAAGATAAAGGCTTACCAGTAATAAACTAATGCTGATCTACCCAAACTAAATAGCTAATTAAATGAAACTTTTGTGCATATTTAGCTACACATTCCTTTTTTATGTGCAAAAGTATTATTACATCCATAAGTACCCTTTTATCACAGATAAGGTTTTACATGCAGAATTATCATACATGTAATTTCTGTTGGGAGGCAATGCTAGTATTTTTTCCCTTGGAAAAGTTGAGTTTCTTGGCAGACATGAATTTGACCGAGCAGGGACTTAGTAGTAGACCACACATCTCTTGACTTTGGGGGTCCTGTATTATTCACAGAATTTAAGCTTCCATTTTAAAACAACTAGGTAACACAACAAAATTTTCATCAGCCCTTGTAATTTTAGAAATACTCGTGTCAGACTCTCGCTGTGATTTTTTTGCTCATTTTCACATCTGAAACAATCACAAATAGGAAATTGCAAGCTGCATCTGCATGATTACGTGACTTTTGCCAGTTTTCAATCAGGCCATTGTGGTTACACTATGAACCACTCAAAGTACAGAAAACCTGGGTCATCAGGTGGACAGACTTGTTTTGACACAGAAGAAATCGTTTATCAATGGCTCAGTGAATTCCTGTAGCCACAGCTCTAGGGATCACAGATGCTTAGAATCTCTGCTGAGCTCCTGTGATGATGATGATGTGTGACTTTTGAGCCTTTGCTCAGGATATTGCAAGATTTAAGTGATGTTCTGTAAAGTTTGCAAGTGAAGACTAGAAAGATATAAAGCAATCTGGAAATATCTTGTCAGAAGTCATATAACCCACAACTTGTCTTGACTTGACAGGCTTTTTACGCATTAGAAATTCTCTATTCTTCTGTTTTCATTGTTCTAAAGGAGGTTGCTTCTGTTGCATCCATTCCATGACAGGTTGGAACTGACTGATAACATGATCTCCCAAGCAGCAGCAAGAGCAGGTTTCTTTTGAGGGTGACAGCAGAGCTAACAAGGCAGTGACTTCACTGGCAAGGACATGGCCCCAAAGCATCTGAAGAAGAACAGAGCAGGTCTGGTCATGGTGGCCTCACACAGGCAACCAGGACACTAGGGCAGTCAGAGAAGGAGTTGTGATGCCTGTGGGTACTCTCAGTCTTTGCTTCCAGCCTGTATAAAGAGCCCAGGAAGAGCACCTCCCAGCTCAGAGGAGGCTCTCAAACCACATCAAGTGAATTGTATTTACCTTTATGTGCTACTGTGAAACAGCTTCTGCTCTCCAGCCTCCAGGCACTACATAAACAAAGAGAATGAGCAGGCAAATAACTACAGGCTGACCTGTTAAGAACTGCAAGATTTACTCTCCTACAGACATAATTAGCATCCAAAGCATCTGTACAACATAGTCCAGTCCGTACAAATTACCAGCACATCATTGACTGTGGTGTCAAATACTGCCAGTGTGGTGTAAAATACTGCCCTGACCTTGGGCAAATTGTTTTCTTGGCCATGTATATCCTACCTTTTCTACCTACAAAATGAGAAGAGTTTATAACCTGAACTCGTGTGTATTTGTAAATGGCTTTGAACACCATGGGTGAAAGACAAAACTGAAGGGAACACTCAGTGAAAGCTAGCACTTGAGAAGATGTGAAGTGGAAAGTTCTGGAACATGGGCAAGTGACAAGAAGGAGGAAGGAATGAGAGAAGACCTATGACTGTGCTTGTTCACTCTGATGATGTGCATCTAAAAAAGGGACCAAAAAAAAGGAACAGAAAGGAAGTGGTAGGCTGCCAAAATGGGAAGGCCTACCTGATTACATCAAACAAATGACCTCCCCCAGTGATTTATGGGCTAATCTCTCACCAAAGGTGCAACTTATCAGCGAGTAGCCAGTACAATTAGGGCTGCTCCATGTATCACTCGAGGTGCTGGCTCCTCGGCAGGACTGTGTCACACAGTCTGTTATTGCAACAAATGAAAAGTTTGTTTTCATTTCCCTGCTTCCACCTTTCAGAGGAATTGCTGCTCAGGGCTGAAGAACACAGGAAGCTTCTGCAGCCTAAGCAGGGATCTGCTTAATTGATAGGTTTGAGCCAAAGGGGCTGTAAAGAGAGACATAAGGTGAGAACAGGACTCAAAACTCTATGAGCAGAACAAGTAGTACACCCAAAAATGGAAAACTAGCATTTGCTAGGGAACAGTCATACTAAGAAGGAACGTGATCTACTGAAAACCAACTCAAGCTCACTTTCTGTGTTGTCCTCTCTTAACAAAATAGGGCCTGAAAAATGGGCAGTTTAATGTTCTTGAATTGGAAGAAATGGGTATGTGTATTTACAGTTTAACAAATTAATGAAGAATTAATCCTCTATGATGCATAAACAGTGAGTCTTAAAATGCTTAAGATACTATAAAAATAGTAGCACAAGTAGCAAGGGATCTATACAAAATTCAGTCTGATATTTTAAAGCATAAGGGAACCACTGCAGCAGCAGTGAAACAGTTAGCTCTCTCTATTATTGCTATTATATATGACCAAAGAATTGGCTGTAATTTAAAAGACTGTAACACCTGGTTTACATTCCCTGAGTTAGAGAGATGAGCTGCTTTCACAGCTTACAGGCTAGTGGTTACAAATTTTTACCATTTGTTATGGTTCCTGAAGAGATATTCTCAATCACATGCCTTTTGTGGAAGAGGTTTGTCTTTCTAGGATGCTCTGAGACCAAAATAATACCATTAGAAAGTCAAGACCTAAATCTGTATATAGGGAGAGTTTGGATGATAGTTTTACTTTACGGAGATAAACACCAGCCTTAACAAAGAGCAGAGTTCCTTCTTTACACTTTCTTTCAGCTTTCATTAGTATCTAAATCTGCCAGTCTGGAACAGTTCCTTTGTCAGAGAAATATAGCCAAAGAGATGATTCAACTTTGTGCTGTATGTGAAGCAGCTCAGAGCTGCAGTACTGATGAGGGAATCAATACAAGGGCATGGATAACAGGATGAGTGGGAAGTCTTTCACACTTTGCAGGTTTCCCCTGGGAAGTGTGCTGCTGAGGAAACGATTGTTTTTATAATGGTGTTCACTGCAAGCATGAAAAATTATGCTGAATCTATCCTGCTTATTCTTACACTTCCATACAGCTTCATGGCTCCTTATGATCTGTAGAGCAGATCAAAAGGCCACCAAGTGCATAATGGACTGTCAGCAAAATCGTGGGCTTGAGAGAGGTTCTCATTGCGCATGAGTGGAAGGAGCAATTTTGAAGTCAGCAGGATGAGGGTTTTGTCTTCCATGGAAACTAGCAGGTAACATGGACCATATTCAGAAATAAGAGCATGATACAGAGACAGTGCTTATCTGAAAGCCTATCCTACAGGAATTGTTGTGGATATTTTTTCTGCCTAGTAAGGGAGGAGGAAAATGTCCATTTTTGTTGCAAATGCCTCCCAGTCACTGACTTTTTCCTGGATCAAAGGAATGAGATCTTCCTTTGGAAGTAACATTTTTTCCTGTTAATTTTTGTAAAGCAAAATGGAGAAATCCAGGTTCCTTTTTTAGCCTGTATACTTCCAGGTTTGAAAAGATTTCGGGAAGTATCTTGTGGTTTTAAACCAGGAGCTGAGGAAAATGGGAGCAAATCTGTTCTGAAGCTATAATGGTAAAAAAGGAAGGGAAGGAGGCAGGAAGGGAATACAGACATAACTGCCTAAGTGTTAAATAACTTTTAAGTGTTTAAACTATTGTTTGTGTTTGACTTCCGTTTCCATGCATGTCAGTTCACATCTGTGTCCTAGTTCTAATTCTGCCCCTAGGACAATGGGTCACTGCCAGCATTTCAACCCTTCTGTAAGGTGATTTTCAATGGCTGCCTCAGCAACTGCCCCCTCCAGCTCAGAACAACTTTAGGGAAGCAGAAAAATTTAGTATTTGAAAGCAAAGCTATGCTGTTTGCTCCTGAGGATGCGAATCATGCTAATCTCTGAATGCCTGATATAAGGTGCTTCCAAGCCTTAGTCCACCCTCCATGCTTGTACAACATCCACTGTTGTCCAGTTGGATGCACAGAAGCCACCTTGGGCAGAATTTAGCCTTGTCATTTCTGAGACTTACAAGTGCAGATATCTGCAAATATCTTCGCGAGTAAGTCCATAACAATAAAATGATCAATTATAAAGTGATGAATTAAGGAATAATTCAACAGATTTCATAGCAAAAGAAATAGGTTTACCCAATAAAATACCCAAACATATGTTTTACTACAAGCAAAAGAAGGAACTGACCACATACCTCAAAATTAATTTGTGGAACATTGTGTGGTAAGATGTTGTAGGAATCAAAGAAAGGTTCATTCAAAAGGAGTGAAAAACATTTATTCAACTAGGTCATTCAGGGTCTATTAACCTTCATGGTCTAGATATAACCTTCAGCTCAGCAAGTCAAAATTTATTGGCACCTGGGTGGGTGTTTTCTGGGAAGTGAGCCATACCAACACTACTCTGATCTGCATCAGCTGCTAAAGATGGGCTAGGGGCTTAAAAAAGGTGTCAATCTGACCCAGCACAGTTGTGCTTGCACACTGTAGTTCCTAAATTCAGTACTAAATATCCTTACTCTCACCAGCTCTGAAAATGCCAAATATAATATTGCATTTTCCTCTTTCTGCTGCTAGACAGCTGCTGCTTTCTTTCTCCATAAAGAATTTTAGTATGTTTTGGCCACCTTTTGGGCTGGTGTCAGGGCTTCTGGTCCTAAGAGTAACAGGAATTATTCAGTGTTGGCTCCAAAGCATTTGCAAGCTGGGTTGTGTTGTTTATCCTCCACTGTACTAGGAAAAGATATCTTTTGACTGCTGGCATTTCAAATACAAATTACTGAAAAGAATCCATGTCCTCAGGGAAAAAACCCAAACAATTAAATATGTGGTCCTATAATCTTCGGTAGAAGATGGACTATCCATTCCATTAAAGAGCAAAGGAACAGCTATCATTCATACTGAGAAGTGTGGAGTGGTGTAGCGGACAACACTACACCAAGAGTAAATGAATTCTTTCTTACTATTTAGATAATACTGATTTCTAGATTACAGATCTACTTTGTGGGCATGGCACGTATGCACTACTTTCAGCTCATATCAGCATACTGTTGATCTCTGGACTGTCACCTCCACACACTTGGAAGATCACAGTGCATAGAGGTGACAAATAGTCCCATCTAGTGAAAGTTAAAAACTGCCTTTTTCTTATTTGATTACTTCTTTCTTGCACAGAGACACACTGTGGCACAGAACTAAATGAGCATTAAAGTGTGAAATTAATTTCTGATTTTCAGACAAAGGGGAAGATGGGACCATGTAAGAACAAAATATATTCACAGTGAAGAAGACACTTCAGAATACCTCATGTTGTCCTCCAGAATGCCTCATGTTGTCCTACTCTGTCAATGCCATTGCACGTACAGGACCACCAGTTCCTCCCATTAAACATCTCAGACTACATGATCAGACTTTGGTTACAGTCAGATCTCACTCCAGCTCCAACTTCAAAACCCTTCTCTGGAGATGAGAGGATTCTACCACTGACTGCAACAACAATGAAATGTAGATGTGGTCTAGATTAAACCACCCTCAGATGTGTGTGGCAGGAAAGATCGCAGCAGTGGTGCACATCTGATTTTGGAAATGAAAACGGTTTGGACCATTTGGGGCAGAGGAGATTCCACAATCATGATTTGGGCAGTTTCCATGACACTTTCCACCCTATTTCTTTGTCAAAGAGGTTCAGCACTCTTTACTTCAGACAATAAACCCATCCTTGCTTATAACTGAGAGGCCAACTTTGGTGTGCTGTTAATCTTTTATGTGAGTCAGGCTGTGAGACATGCTTCCAACACTCCTGATTTGTGTTCAGTTTGTCTTAACCAAATGTTTTTATTTAAGAGTAAAGAAATTAAGTCAGGAGCCCATAATGACCATCCCTGGATTTTTGTAGTTTCTCTCTGAAAATGCTGTGAGCTTGACCTTCCAAAGCAACAATGCTTTCTAAACGGAACAGTTGTAGCCCATTTCCATCTGGATCCATATGAAGTGGATAGAGAAACAGAAAATAAGCTCACTGCAGCTGTGTTGACTCAAATTGCTTGGCCTCCAGGAAATAGACTACACTGTCATTCAGAAAATGTTTTTTGACAGCTACTCTGATCATCCCCATCCACTGAGGAATTATGCGTCAGAGCAGTCATTCCCACATTTCACTGGTAAGGTCATTCATGCAGCTACTGCTGCTGATTTGATATCGTCCAGATTTTACTTTTCCCTTCCTTGTGAAGCTGGTGCATCTGTGCACACACTCTGGGATCCTGTAAGATTAGGGAACCTTTATTTTTGTAGACCACTGCCACAGTGCAATTTCCTGCATTGTCTATATCAGGAAAAACAGTAGTCTCCCACACTGGTCCCACTCAAAAGCATCAGCATGTCTGCCCACTGTCTGCACACACTGTACTCTTCCCTCTGAAATTCCAGGCTCAGAGATGCCTGCATAGCTGTCTGGTGACTGCATAGCAGCAACAGAGAACTAAGGCTGACTTCTTAGCAAAATATGAGCCCTTAGAAAAAAAAAAAAATGGATGGAGCGTCACAGTGCACTTTCCCTGTGATAGAATATTATTGATCTTGTTTTCACTCTGGAAACTGAGATGGAAACTGAAAAATTCATTCATGCTTCTTTACCACAAGTAATGGAAGAGTTAAACAGAGAAGCCTGATATTCTAATTCTGGCTTTTGCACCTGTCATCCCTTCCCTCCCTTTCCTGTTCTAGTCAGAATTTTCCTTCCCTACTGTCTGTGATAGGTCCCAAAGCATTCTGGACACTGAGGTGAGAATCTGCCAATTCACAGTGTGCACAGGCCCATGCCAAGCACTTTGCTAGAAGCCAGAAGAAAAAAGCCTGTACAGTTTTGGGTTTTTTTATACAAGAAGCCCAAGAAAAGCCATACTATTAGAACACCACATCCTTCTTTCCTGGCATGGCAAACACACTTCCCATGAGGAGAATCTCACACAAATTTTAAATCCAGCCAGAAAACCTCCTATGTGATCAGAGACAGGTGGATATCATATATGCAGAGCGTGCAATGAACATAGTTAATCTCTCCTTTTTTTGAGCAAGTGAAAAAGCTATTAAGAAACACAGCACAATTTTCTGTCTGAAAAGCTATTTTTTGCATACATAAAACAGAACAACTCCATCTCCCTTTAGAGTCTTACTGGAAAAGGGCCAGTGATTTCTCATAATTAAATACAATTGTCTCAGTTGTATGGACACTATCAATAAAGAGCCATGTTCCTCCTGCAAAACTCATCAATATTTTAAATGCAGCAAACACACTGCATTTTAAAAAATATGTAACTATCACTGTTATTGGGGGACTACCTTTTTCTATTTTGAGCTTTATCAGAAATGAATTTTTGTAGGTTTCTTCTGAGATCTCCTTCTTACAAAATGTGTTTTGTTAAAAGTAGCCATGAAGGTAAGCATTTTCTTTGAAAATATTATCACCAAGGTTTTTAGAGACCTGTGATTTGCTTTTGTTCATTCAGTTTCATCACTAAACCAGTGTCTCTCACCATTTATACTGCACAGATGCAGTATTCCACACAGACCTGGCTTTGTTTTAATGCCATGTAATGCAAATTTCCTCTGAAGTGATTTCACTGTAGAAGTCAACATCTCATATAAATACAACATTAACTAGCCATATACATTTCTAATATCAATAGAATCTTGTGGTTTGACAGTTGATCAGACTTACCCTTCTACATCTAAATTTATTCATGGTTGCTATGTCAGTCCTATCTCAACCTCTGAAGAATTTCTTCACTCTTTTTTATTTTTTTAAATCAGGACTTTGCTGATTCCATCAATCCCTATAACCAGATGAGATAAGTTTTAGCTATACTACATATCCGAATATATGGATTTCTAGCACTGTACAGGTTTCCACACTCTCTGAAGCTTATATAAAAAACAAAGTCCACATAGTTACAAGCTTTTGCTCAGAAAGCAAGATATAATTGGGATTTGTCATGTTGATGTGGAGAGGTCTATAAAGAATGTCAGAAATATTCAGTGATTCTCTTCAATTTATGAAAAACATCCTTTCAAAATCTTTTTTTCTTTTGTGTTAGTCATGTTGCCCTTGTATTTAACTGTAATTTTCATTCTTACGTGTTTGCAGTTTGTACACAGAATGAAACTGCACTGAATTGAGCTCCAAACAATTTCAAGTTTACATAGCTACAAAAACTGCATAACCCAAGAGGCAATTGCATTTACCAAATGGGTGTATTTCATAAGAAGAAGCAAGTTCTACTGCAGAAATGTTCTCCCTCATGTTTTAGCGTCAGCTGCTTGCAATATGATGGAAAGTAGATGTCTTGCTACCAAGAAAACATTGCCTTCTCAAAAGGCAATTAAGTGGTAAAATATTTGGAGTGCACTTCAAAGGACTTGAGGTAAAGATTTTAAAAGAGCTGTGCATAAAAAGAAGAACATATCTTGTGAATTTTTAACACAGGAAAAGATAAAACAATTGTTCCAAAGCCCAAAACACTGCCTTACAATCATTTTTTTAAGATTATGAGGTTTCGTTTGCCATGTTTTATTTTCAAAATGCATCATTAATTCAAGCAGCTGAATTTTTTTTTCATTCAGAACCCTTTTTAGTGCAGGCACTTCATCTTCTTCTTCCCCTTCAAAATAGACACAGAACAAAACAACTCAGAAAGTCAGTTTGTTGATTATACTGATCGTATCTTAGAACTGATAAAAAGTCCATAATATTTTCAGGTTTTTATGACTTTTGATTTTTAATTCTGGCTCTCTGTCACCTCCCAAACTGAGAAGAACTTTACTCTGAGCAGAGTACAGGAGTGTAAGATTTTTCCCAAACTAGCTGAATCTAGATTGAAATCACTTCTGGGCTCTATTTAGTTATTTGCGTGCCTGGCTTCAAGGAAGCTTAATAAATGTCTGCATGTAAAGAGCAAGAGAAGCAAAAGTGAACACAATTCAGCAAAATCCCAAAGCTAAACAAAGAACACAAGCAGCTCTCCATTCTGTTCATTAAAAACTTATCTTTAATCAACCTCTCAGTCTACGGCCCTCTCACACCTCTCTAGATGGCCCCACTTATTTCTGTGTGCTTTTTTTTGTGCTTTGTTATTTTGAGATTCTGTGTGCCATATCTCTGCCCTGACATCAGGCATCTGAGTTTTTTGAAAAGAGACTTAAATTTCAGCAGTATTCAACTCATGTAATGTTCAACATCTGCAATACAGATGGCTGCACTGAAGACAGTTTCCCTACAGTCTCCTCAGTCACTGGACACAAGTGACAGTGAAGATTAATTACAACATCCCGCTCAGCTATAGATGTGTATGTTGCAAATGTTAGCATTTGTCCAGATTAATCCTATCCCTAGGGTCTGACTGAAAAATCTGTCTTTGATTCTGTTCTTGTTAAACATCATTTCCATATCTATTTCTTTCCCGCTTGCTGTCAATGGAAGCAACTTTCCTCTCCCACTCTCTTTTCCCTACTCCCACTTTTTGTGGACACACACAGCCAACGTATTCTGTAGGACCTGGGCATGTCCTGGAACACAGGTCATTGACAAATTTTTATGAGCAGCCTTTTCACAGACAAAAGGACCTCACATCTTCCTGGCAGGACACCAAAGTACAAAGCCACTGAGGGGTTTGCCACTTACACCACACGTGAGCTCCATCCTGAGCTGAAGTTCAAACCAAACAACTTTTCCTTTTCCCTTGTTGAATGTGTCATATTCAGAAGCTGAGATGCAAAAAATCCAGCTGAAATATTTCATTGGAATTTGATTTAATGCTTTACTTTCTCAAATGTAATTGTTTTGCAAAATAGCTAATACGATAGCAAAAATCCCACTATTTACTTTTTACCAGATACAACTCCCCTATTGTCCCAGAAAATAATGTGTGCTACAAGGACTGTTGTCTGTCCAACACTAGAGACAATGGGATGGAGATTTTCAAAGCTATTTACAGGACACTTAGACCTTCAAAGTTTCCATTGAAATTATTTCTGTAGGGCATTTGTTTCACTGCTGGATTAATTCTTTTGAATAATATTAAGTCCCCTCTAAGGCCTCCACTGAGCTTGTTCAGGACAGGTGGAATATTAATATTATAGGCCCAACCTATATAATTATTGCTCCAGGGATAAATGGGCAAAAATTGGGCCTACATAGAAATAAATGTATTAAAAATGTGAAAATGTGTCTCAGAAGAAAAAAATTATCTTAGTTTCCAAGATCACACACCACCTGTTTGAATTTCCCTGCTGGGATGAGCAGAATCCCAAAGTCTGCTGCTTCTACTGCCCTTTATGATTTGCTTTGCCATATGCAAACACTTCCTCCCACACAAAAAGGAGATTTTTCCTCCTCTCTGTTTCATTTATTCCATTTTTTTTAAAAGTCATAGTTACAGATCAAAGCTATTCTCTTGCATTTGGAAAAAATAAAAACCCTCATTTCTCTCTGTTTATCCTTATATGCATATATATGTATGCATATATATAAATACATGGAAAAAAGTGTTATTCAATTTATCTGAGAATTACTGTTACAGTACTACTGAAAGAGAAAAAAAAATGTTTTCACTGTATGAAATTGTTACATATTAGTATTCATGTTTGTATAGTGGGTCCCACTACAGGTTGTGCAAGCCTCATTCCTAAAGGTCAACCTGAATGTCTCTACCACAAAGCTCAATTTTCAGTCTTCTCCTGAAGGACATTTCTGTAACTCTGAGTTCTTTATTATGTATGACAACTGAGTGACCAAGAGGTGCATGTGTTCAAGTAAGGACTGCCTCCACTTCTCAGTCTTATCTCTCAGGTTACAAATTTTACAGCAGGTTTTGGCAATAAATGAACTGAGACTTCAACAATTGAGCTGAAGCGTAAGGATGTGGTAGATAAGTCTGAGAAATCCAAACAGTCTGCTGACCTTGGAAGTGAAAAAGTTTTGTAACCCAAGTGCATTGTTTGCATTCTTTATGCATTAACACTGATACATAAAAAAACATGAAAGAAAAATCCGTTGGATGCAGAATGCCCAGCTGAGTTCAGGCACATTGCATATAGATTAATAATTTGGATGTCCTTCAAAAAGTTCATCCGAAGATTTTACAAACCCCTGGGTTAAAGACATTCTCTACTCTTAAAAGAAATGCTCTTTCATAAACCACAAGAATTTTGGTACTTTTCAGGCTTGTCTAGGGAGCCCAGATTACACATTCAGAGGAAAAGGCAGAGGGTGGCCCCAGATGCTGCTCTGCTCTGTGGTCCAGGGCTGACACCCATCCAGATGAGTTAAGGGTGCTCTCTCTCCTCTCTGATCACCCTTCAGATTGTGAGGGTCACTGCTCAGAAGTATGGGACACATTATGGGATGCAGGGGAAAAGCATTTCAGGACTCCACAAGACTCATTATGAGATGCTTAGGTGACGAACCAAAGGTGAGGAAAGGGATGGATCTAGGTGACTTGGGAACACACATGGGAAAACAGAGGAAAAAGTGAAAAAAAGGGGATGATTGCTGATATACAGATTGCTGTTCAGTGCACTTTTATGACTGTGCACAGTGCTCAGCAGAGTCTGCTTTATGTTACTAAATTCCCTTTCTAAGGATTTTTCTATTACATGTGCATATGTGGGGGTCTAAGTGACAACAGCTGGAGTGGGATCCCGGCTCAGAGGCCCAGGTGTTGGTGGTGCAAGCAACTGGAGGATGTACAAGTGTGTAAGAAGTACAAATCCACGAGTGAGTATGTGAGCTTTAGTAAATATCAAGCCAGGCTTCCTGATGAAATGGCCTGGGGATCAGATGTGCTTGTGTTTCTGAGAGGGAAGCCATGCAAGGATCTGGCTATCAGAGAGGCCAGGAGAGTCCTGGTCAGCCATCAGTGACCTCTCTGCATGCACACATGTATTTGTGTATGTGCATTTCTGTGAGCAGCAGGGCTTTGCCAGCAGCTGCAGAGGGGCTCTGGACCTCAGGTTCCTATGTCCAGGTGCTGGGATCTGGGGAGGCTGGGATCCAGGGGGCAGGTGCTGCCTAGGACCAGCTGATAGACAGACACACATGGTGCAAATATTCATATGTATACACACGTATATCTCCTACTCATGGACCTTCCTCCTGATCAGTCAGACAGGGGAAAAAAATGAGACTGCTGAGGCTGGTTATGCTTGTGCCAGTGCTGATTAGCCTGCCTGGGCTGATCTGTGTGTCCAGATGTCTATGTATGTGCTCTCTATGTGTGTTTCTGTGTGTGTGCCTACCGGGAATCCACGCAGAGCTGGGGAGTGTGGAGCTGTGACAGCCTCACCTCTGTCAGGTCACTGGATTTCACAAGTAAAAACACAGAGACAATAATTTACATTTGTTTTACTTGTGAAATGGGACTTGAAGTAAGAAACTTACATTTCTCTCTGAGTTTCTCTTGAATCATTACCACTCCTGCTGAAGGTTTTGCCAGCCCAGCTTCTGGAGTGAAGAGTCTGCCACACTCAGTAATAATAATATCAACATAGTGCTTACATTGCAATCTCTGTCTGAAAAGCTCTTTGAAAACATCTGGTAATTAATTCAATTAATTAATACAATTAGTCTGTAAAAACACTACACACTTCTCAAGTCATCCACTTATAAAGCATTTCCCTTCTAACTTTTAAGAACTAAAAATATAATTGTGTTCAATTCCCTTAATACCTGTCATTCTTACTCTGTTCCAATTAAGAGCTTACATATTCCTACCTAACAACTAGAAATAGAGAGACAGTGTGAGAGGAGGGAAAATTGTTTTAGGGTATTAAAGAAATGTAATTAAATATTTGTTCAGGAGTAATTGTGCATAAATTGCATGAGAATTAAGTTTCATATCATTAGTACATCTTAATTAGTGTCTTTTCATGATCAATGTTTAACTCAATTGTTTTGCTTTATTTTAAATTAAGTACTTCTTTGTAAACCCTTTACTTAAAGCCATTGCCCATAACATTTTCTCTTGGTACTAGAACTGATATTTTTGATGTTATTAAATGTCTGCAGGTGCTCACTACACTTTCCCAGTCATAACAGCTCAACTCATTCCTCACAATAAGTGTAATTAATTTTAGTATTTCTTGCCTTAGTTTTTAGAATATTTTTATATATCTATATTAAAAAATACATGAGCGAAGTAAACTTGTGTACTTAGCTGGAAGCAGCAGTCTTCTCTAACTTTTGGACATGAAAGGTTAATTACATCAGGGGAAAGGCAATGCAGTATTAAATAATAGAACAGGAAGATGTGAATTAAGCCTGAGCATCTTTTGATCCGTATGATGGAGCACAGTTATAACAGCTGCATCAGAGCTACCTTGGCTGCTGGAGGTCATCTGGTCAAATATTGCTAAATTATGCAGGAACATGCAATTTTATGGATAATAAAAACACTAATAGAGTTTTGCATAAGCATATTGCTTCCAAGGAGGATGACTGACTCATTATCTTCAGAAACATGAAGTTTTTGGCAGCTCCTAAAAACCAGATTTCCATCTGTAACTAAAGTAGCAATTCAAGATAGAAAAGTCTATGTCTTGGTCACAGAGATGGTATAAATTGCCATTGAAAAACCTGTAGGAGGACAAGTAATTTATATTTAAAAAAAAAAAAAACAAACCAAAAACAACAAACAACAAACCAAACCAAAAGCCAAAAAAACCTCGCAGGCCAGTGTACTCAACATGAGATTTCTCATGTTTCTCTTTCCACATGCAACTTTCCATATGTTAACCATACATGTCCATATCTCTACATTCAGCATGTCACATCTCCATTTCTATTTTTCATCATTTTAGTATGGAAAATTTGTAATCTTGTAATCTTGGTTCTTTACTGAAAAACAGGATGACAGATAACTGCTAGCAATCATCTAAGGATACGTGTACTGACAGTTCTTATTGATGGGTAGTTTTGCAAGTCATTCTGAGCGTATAAGAACAGCTCTTCTGGATCAGACCACTGGTGCATCTAGCCAAATATTCTCTAAGAGAGCAATGGAGCCCAAGCTTTTAATTTAATCCATTCTCTTTGTATTTCTCAGTATCCACATTGTTTTACTAAGAATAATAGAAGCATAGCCCTGTTAATCTCCTCTAGTATCTTGTTTATGAATATGGGATCCATGAATCTGTCTAGTTTCTTATTCAGCATTTTAATACTATCTGCCTTTTGAGTTTCCTGCGCCAAAACTGTTGCAGTAATTTCAGTAATCATTACACCTAGTTGAAGAAAATAACACCTCCATGATCCAGCTGATGTTTCTTCATCAACATTTCATATTTAAGAAGTTCATGTCAATTATCAGAAACACTTTAAAAAGAGTAGCAAATGAATGTGATTTACAGTAGGCCAGCACCCTTTTGCCTGAGAACATTCGTTGAAATAATTGTAAAGCTGAGCCCAGATCTTGGAAGTCTTTGTAGCTGCTTTGTTGAGCCACTCTGTCTGGGCTGTATTTGAAAGGCACTGCACAATCACAGAGGAGGTGAGAAATAGGAGGAGTTAGGTTAACTGGTGGTTAACCACCACCACTTCTCTTTAGGTGGAAGATGAAACAGCCTTCACTGCATGCCATGCCCTCAGAGTAACAGAGCTTCTGCTGCAAACAAGGTGTCAGTGGGCATAAAGGAAAAGATCAAGAAGTGGATGTGTTAGTCAGTAATAATGGGACTGCAGGACATCATCACAAGGTGGACATGGGAGTCACAGATACAGTCTTTGGGTTATATCCAAAAAAGCTGAAACTAAAGGCCAGTCTGAAAAGAACTACTAGGACAAATTGAGACTGACAAGATGAGCTTAGCTCTTTTAGCTTCACTAAACATGAGGGTGAATTGAATGACCTGCATCTTATAGCATCTTATAGCCTCAGTTTCCTCTGTTTGAGAGTCTGAGAAATGCTGAAAATACACAAAGGAAATATTAATGAAGGAGAGAAGCTATTTCTGTTAAAGCAACGAGTTAACTTTTTAAGTTGAAGCATTAAAAAATTGATGTAAATTGGCTAAGCTAAAAATTAGGTTTCCAACAAAATTCTGAAACAGTCCTTCCATAGTAAGAATAGGGACAAAACTAATAGTTTTAAGAAGCAGTTAAATCATGTTATTGAAAGGGTAGATAATGAAGTTACCAGTAATCATTGAAGGCCAGATTTGGTGATCTGGGAATTTGTCTATTCTGAGGACTTTCTGACAGTTGATCCACTATGCTTATCTTCAAGGGGTAACATCCAAGGTTACTCACACCTGGAATGGAAACCAATATTGTTTAGTAAGACAGCAGAGCCTTCTGTGCAAACCTGATGGAGACAATAATGTGGAGGCAAGAGCAATGATAATCTCACCCCATTCTCCCTCTGGGTTCATTGCCCTGTTGCACTCTGCTTTGATTGCTTCAGTGCTAAACCTGATACCTGTGGACATTCATTCTAAAACTATTGTGACAGGTGCCTGCTTCTGTACAGACCTCTTTGAGAAATACTTGAGTGGCTAGCAGAAATTTTTCCTTCAAGAACTTTAAGGACCTTAAAAACTACTCATTTTATAAGAGCTGTTATTTCAATGATAACTAAAGAAAAAATTGAACATAAAAACCCCCAGGTATTTCTTTGGCCATTTTCTTTTGATTTACTTTGGACTTGAAAACATGGAGATGTGACAGAGCAAGAAAAATCAAGTTAGGAATATACTCAGAAATTAAATGACCAACCTTTATCTTAACTAAGATATCAAAAAATAAAGTTTTGGTAATCTTCTACATCACGTATTATATGCTGTCAGTGCTGTAAATATGTGTGTGTCTTTTCACACTCTGACATGCTGACATGTTAGTATTTTAATGGTTTCCTAAAATTTTCTCTCAGCCACATTTTCAGTTCACCAAGAACAGAAGGCAAGTTTACATATCTATATGATCAACATCCAGACTTTTCAGATATTCTATTGAAATAAATCAGGCACCATTAATGTGGTTCAAGGATGGTCATATCCTACAAAATGCAAAAGGTCCAGTAATTTTTAATGTAACACTCAATATTAAAATCTCAGAAAAGTACAGCACTGTACTGTACTGTGCTTTCACTTCACAAAAATATGGTTCAGCTAGGGACCTTAGACTGCTGAAAATTGGTCATTAAATCAATCTAAGTCATTTACAAGGCTCAGTTCCACTTTCAGAGTCAGCTGGAACCTTAGCACTGACTGCAGTGAGACCACAATCTATCAGCAGGTCAATATTAAAAAGCAAGTAACCAAAGCACTATTTTTAACACGTAATACTTGATTTACAAAATGGAGAACAGGGTGTGAAAGAAACGAGAACAAGATGTGTGTGCAAAAGTGTAAGAGAGATAGAGTTATAATTACCAATAGGAAAGAGTCATAGGTTTCTGAAGGTGATATTAATGAGAGAAATGTGAAGAGAATCTTTATATTTTGCCAGCGGAAAAATGCAGTGATTTTCTAATGGTAGATATTGAAACCCCATCATGGCCGAGTGGATTTAAGATACAGCACCTCCACGCAGAGGATAATCTCACAGTTGTGTCAGGCTGGGGGATGGTATAGATTCTCTGTTCAATACTTCAGTTCCTGCATTCTGCCATTCTGTCTATCAGATGCATTCACTTCCCTCTTTTGTGAGACATATAATCATTCCATTGTACTGTGCACTGCTAATCTCTTGCTGCAATTTCTGAAATCTGTGAAATCACTTTTTATGCAGTTTATATTTCAAATCTCTTCAGGGTAGATTTGTGGCTCTGTATAAGTCTTTTTCCCTTGTATGAAATGTATCAAAAAACAAGATGCAGTCACAAAATGTTCCCTTTACTGGATGACTGCACATGTTCATTTGATTTTTATCTTTCTGAAGACAAATGTATTATCACATTCTCCCAGGAACTTGTAGTGAAAAACTTGAAATACTTTCTTTGCATTTTTATAAAAGTTATGATAACATTCCTATGACTGAAACACAGCTCTGCCTTCTAAAATGGATGAAATACAATTTTCCTTATGCTTACCAAGATGTATTAGTAGGCATGAATAAATGATCTCAACAGCTTGAGCTACTGGAGTCACGCAGGAGTCCCATTGTATCCATACCTTAAGCTGTAGCCTACTAAAGGGAGGATTTTATATAAGCCTATTACTTCTGAAGTTTGTTGATTTTACACAAAAGCCCTCCTCCAAAAAAAACCCAGAAAAAACCAACAAAAACAACAACCACAAAAAAAACAAAAACAAAAACAAAAAGACCAACCAAACAAAAAAACCCACAAAAAACAAAAACCAAAAAAAAAACAAAAACACTATTACACTATTTTCACTTCCTCTTAGACACATACCCAGAGCAAAACCAAACACCTTCTGGACATGAATTGTTAACTTTTGTGAAGATGCCCACAGGTGATGGCATAAGCTATCACAGACTTTGAGGTATTATGTGCACGTTTCTCAAATACTTTAGACTCTTCCCCAAAATGCCTTGAAGACAAGCCAGCCCTACTGAGAAGGAGAGAGGCTAAGACCCTTTGGCATTGTGTTCTCATTGATTCTCCTGGGAAGCAATCAAGTTGTGAGTGTTTGGGCTTGTACCACTTTCCTAAACAGAGAATTACTACACATCTGAAGTAGATCTCAGACAGCCTAACTATATCTCTGTCTAAGCCACAACCTCCTCCTCCTCTTCAGGCTTCACAAAGCTCTTGAGTGTGGCTGTGTCATAGATGGAATTACAGATATGGACAGAAAGTGGATTTATCCCTACTTATGATTTCTGTAGACATAAAGGAATGGATGATGAAGATAAGGCAAAAGTGGACTTTGAACAGTTTTATCTTTCCAACAATATGCTTATCATATATTACACAATGTGGTATTTTAGGGGGTTTCTATTACATATCAGTATCTAAATCAGTCTCATTCTAGGTTGTTATTTCCTTGATGATTTCTGTATAGTGATCTTCCCCTTTTGGGGGATCCAGACCCTACCAGTATTAACAATTACTTAATGTTTGTCTCAGATGCTTAGGTTACAGAATAAAAAGAATAAACTACTAGTAAAGCAAAAACCATCATTGTTTTATTTCTTCTGTTGCTGGATCTCAACTAATTAAAAAACCTAATGTACTATGTCTACATAGTGGACACCTACTGGACGTGTATAAGGTGCAAAATCTTACAACTCACCTGGTATACTGAATTTTCTGCAGTGTTCTACTTTCAAATTTAACCAGTCCTGACAATTTGCTCCAAGTGGAAAATGCACATATTTATCCCAGTGACTACAAAGGAAATTCTGAGCCTTTAATGGGACCTGTGCTATTCCGTCATATAGTTTTTGCCCTTAGAAATTTGTCTTTAAAAACTTTAAACAAAGCAACCTAGGAAAGTTTCAAAATGGTCATTTCAAACAAAGCTTCCATAACTAATACGAGGAATTGCAGAAAATTATAGCCATTTTTAAATCCCTCAACAATTTTTCACAGGAAACCTAAAATATCAGCTTTCATTTAACTGACATATTTGATATGCTAGCAATGAATTTTTGCAAAAGGTACTAACTGATTTATGGTTTTAATCTGTGTACAGTGAGTGCTTTATGGAAATTGTACAAATTGTGGGCTACTCCTTAATACATCCCTAGCAATGATAAATTTAAAAAAAAATCAAACACATAAAACCCCACTCTGTTTCATCTTTTTAAGTGAAAATTAGCATGTGAATGAAAAAAAACACTGAATGTTGGTGATATGATGAAAAGCAATCTTAAATCATCTAAAATTGCACTAACAGGCAGAAGCTATTTGTTTTTTGTTGCTTTTTCTTGCTTTCTTATTATTCTTAGTATTCTTTTTCAGAAAGTTCAAGGTGTCCTGTCAGAGTGACAAGTGCAAAACAGTTGACTAATCCAGAAATATCTTAATGAATCAAAATTAAAGGACTGAATTACCTACAAGTAAGAAAAAAAAAAAAAAAGTGTTTCCTGTTGTGAAGAAGTTCAAGTTTTGCTAAAGGAACTTTCTGGAGAGGCAAAGATATCCATGTACAAGATTTGTCACCAGTAAGCAAATTTTTTCAGCAGATTTTAGTGGTTGTTTCAATGTTCAGTCAATGGTTACTCTCTAGGTAAAAATATTGTGCAATTTTTGAGTACATTTTGGGATTATCAGGTGTCAACAATAACAATCATGCACTGAAGTCCCTGGAGCAAGTAGTTGCTACCAGGACCAGTAAGTACAAAGTCACCAAAATACATCCTATATATATATATATATGTGTGTGTATATATATATGTGTGTNAAAACCCCAGGCACAAACCAAACCTAAAGGTTTTCAGTCCCAGTACACATGAAGAGCATAAGGCACCTAAGTAGCCACAATAATGTTAAATTAAGGTGAAACTAGATTGAAATAATCTTGATTGTCCTTCTATATAGTGGAAATACTTTCACCGTATCTATATTCATCAGAGTGTTGTCTAAATGAGGTACAGGAAAGAAAAAAATTCTGTAGGATATAAATAATGGGAAATAAAAGTGGAGTGTCTTATACCAGGTTCCATGATCAGCAGTGTGGACTTCTTTTGCAATTGTTTATAATATACATGACCAATCACTTCTTTGATGGTTGCAGATGGTAATGCAGCTGATTTCAGAGCACATCATCTTTGGCAGCCTCTGTCACTGGATTATGGTCTGCTTTCTTCTATCTACAACAGGTACCTGTGACCAAGGAGTCCAGAAATCAGGGTTAGCTCACTGCGACCCTAAGCAAGAACTCTTAACTGGATGATGCCCTCACTACTCCTCATTCTTGAATGAAAAAGAATTACAGGGATTCAGAGGCAGAAAATAGTTAAAGAAAAAAGCCTGATGGCTTTATCCTACACCACGACATCTGTTTTTCCTCTTCCCTTGAAAAGCTTGCTGCAGGAAAAGCAGCACAGGTTGGGTTTAATTGTTCCTGCTGTCTGCCATAAAATACATTATGCCATTTCTCCAACTGAATAATGGAAGCAGAAGCATGATTGATAAAGAGATAAGCCAGGTTAATTGGCTTTATTTCAACAAACATCAATTAATTAAATTAAACACCAGAGGGAGGGCATCTGCTCACTCTAGTTCAGCCTGGAGATCTTCCTCTCCTCTCTCTGCTGATCATGAAAAGCCACAGGGCTCCCTGGAATAACTCCAGGAAGGGCAACCTCATAACGAAATTATTTCAGAATTGTCACATGGTCTGTATTCTTAACCTTTTTGCAACTCAGTCAGCTAAAAGAAGAACTCAACACAGCTAGCCCTTCATGATTCCTCAGCTCTCTCAGCAGGAATCAAAAAATCAAAATCCCCTGGAAAGGAAACTGCAATCAATCTGTCTCCTGTAGTTTGGCTAGCAGGGGTTTTGTTAATTTTCTTTTTAATTATGGTCTACAGTCATGGAATACATTTATTGTTAAGGTTCATTCCATCCTCTACCTGCAAACGCAAAGCAAGATTGGTCATTTCTGATGAAAGATTATTTTTCATCATAACATGTCAGTCTAAATGAAACTTTCCTGCTTTTTGTTGCATGAACTTAAGCTTTCTTGGAAGAAAAGGAAGAGATTTCCTTCCTTCTCTTATTTTCTTTTTGTTTATTTTTTGTTTCTACAGGTGTTTGTGATGCTGTAAGAAACATAAAAGAAATGAGATAGCAAAATGGATGGAATTTTTGGTAGTGGTATGAAGATTCTCCCATGGCACAAAAGACACACAGACACACATATATGGCTGTATCCAACTCCATAAATCCTACATAAAATCAATCTGTCATAGATTCAAGATCATAGAAAATATAGAAGCCAGTCAAGAAGTCTTCTACTTCCCCAAATTAAGATGAAAATACAGATATGATCCCAGACGGATGCTGACCTATTCTGTTCCTAATTCAGTGTTTACAACCTCTCCTCCAAGACTCTGACTCTCAGATGACTATTATTCTCTTCTAGACCTTCTTCGAGCAGTCCACATCTCCCCTAAAACATTATGGATAAAAGTGAACACAGTATAGTCCAGACTAGAACTGAGGACACTGGGAGGGTTACTTTGAACATTTTGTACATGACATTTATGATTCTATTGAATATGCTACTTTCACCTCAATAAACAATACTGGATTACTTTCAGTTTGCCATTCCCCTTGCCTCAGTGCCAGCTATTCCTCAGTCCACTTCTGTGTAGCTGGGAATTCTTACTTTTGCATATTACCTCTTTCTTGTCCTTATTAAGCAGTACTCTATTTATTTTAACTCATTAATACAAATTACCACAATTTTAATTTTAAACCCATCTTTCAGTGTGCTTCCATCATGTCTCCTCTCTAGACAGAAGTTAAATACAAGTGATGTAATAGGGTTGTCTTTTTCATTATCCTAGGAAAACACTGGATAATATCAGATATAAACAACCAGAGGGGATACCACTTGATAGTATCTTTTCAGTTTACTTGTGACCCACTAATTATTAGTCCCACTTGTGCAGCTATTTTCTCTAACCTTGTTTATGTGACTGTTGTCGAAGACAGTGTCAATAATTTGAAGATACACAGTATCTACTTCTCTGTAAAAGCCCTGTTATCCCTCACACAAGGTAGTTTTATATGACTTCCTCATGACAAAGACTTGCTGGATATTTCCCAGCTCTTAAAGGTTTGCCAATAGATTGATGTTCCAGTAGTTCTCCAGGCTTTAAAACTTAAACATCCTAGACACTTTTTCCCTACCTTTTTAAAGAAGGATCTATCTTTGTCCATTCCCAATCTTCTGGAACTTCAATCACTCTCCATAAACTTTCCCAAGGGTTTGCTTGGAGAATGCTGTATGTACAATTCCATTGTATGTAAGCTGCCCTTGCTCCCCAAAGCTTCTTTCAGTACTAATTTGTCCTAAGAAGAGGAGCTTCCCAAGTGGAAAGTGGCTTCATGCAATACAATTCGATTCACAGTTCTGTGTAAATCATTAACATATTTCTATCAGTTTCTATGACTTCTGCTCAGGTCTTATGTATGTCTCAATTCTTTACTTCATATACTGTACAGAATCTTTATATTTGAACACACAAAACCAGAGAAAATCATAACCTGTGATCTCTACTTATATGCACTCTTCTAGGTACAATTTATTAACATAAATATTGAATCAAAATCTTGTTAACTGTTCTTTGGCCAGCTGTGGTGTAATGTTTGCTATTATGTGTCCAAAACACTTTTCCACTTATCTAACCCCCAACACTGCTCACAGTTGTAGCAATATGACATCTCTTGGGCCCTCCGTGTAGACCTGATTCCACACTCAAAAAAATACATCCTGAGCATGCATACACATACCAACATATCAGCACGGCTTTTTTGTGTCGCCCAGCTCAAATTTTAGTATGTTTTTAGTGTTTGCACTGTAGAGTACCTGTGTCTAGATGTGAAATTTTGGGTCGTGTAGGTTAGTGCCTGCCACTTTTTCCACATACATTTAGTTGATATTATGAAGTCTGTGTTTCACTGTGGTCTGCAAAATTCTCAAAATACCTCCAGGTCGGGTATCAGAGTTACACTTAGCATATCTCCTCTCTTGTCAGGAGACTGAACCTGGCTTGTTTTCACAGCACAGATCCCATGACACTGCTTTAGGCCTTTGGAGCAAGATGGTGCCGGAAGCAGTTTTTTATGCCTTCCATCTGTTACCTGGCTGCATTATGAGTAGGAATACTTGAATCCACACTAATGACTAACACAAATTCCATCTTTAATCTAGACCTCAGCTATGTCTAAGAGTGATCAGCTGCCAATCAACTAGGTTTTTTGGTTCAGGCCCCACCAAGAACAGAGTGTAGTCTGCAGCCAGAGAGAATAGAGAATGAAGAGTGTGTTTACTCATGACATTTTACTTTGTGTCAGTTCCGTAACAGTTAATCTTGTCAATGCAGAAAAAGCACAACAGGCACCTGGTTTATCATTGATTCCCTAAGTTTTCATAAGATTCAAGTGTTTTGAAATCCTGGCTGAAATTCACTCTATAGTTGATAGAGCTGGGGAAAATACAGGAAAGGAATTCTCCCAATCCCTAAGAAAAGCTGTAATGACACTTAAACAGTATTTTTGACCCACAAATACATCACAGGCTTTTCATTATGTCCATGTGTCCTTGGAGTTTCACCTCTAGGCTAGAGTATGAGAGAAGTAGAAAGCAGATGAGCATGCAAAACAGAAAAACCACTGTGAATTTAATATATCTGTCTCTCTCATTGTTGTAGACAGTCACTGGCCTCACAGAGGGACAAATAAGCACAGTTACACATACATTATTAAATGTAATTGTATTGTTACTTATCAGTATAATTAAATAGCTAGGAAAACTGTAACAATTCAAGGCACGGTATAAGCAGCAATGACATTAACCTTTAATAATCATCTTTTCCCTTCACACTGTACTAATGACCATTTTAATTAGTAATGAAATGATTAAATATGGAAAGCATGAACTGTGCCATGATACTACACATGGGCACCTTTCAAGGACTAACTGGCTGCACACCTTGAATGATACATTCAGGGAGCTTTATTACTGCTGCTGGTTGCAGCCTCTGGGCACTGCAGGGTTTTCTGGCTGCACTGCAGCCAGGAGGACTAAATTAAGCGACTGCTGTTTTGGTAAATTGAATGATCTAAAACAAACACAGCCGGATTGTGCTGCAATCTTGGGAAATGCTATGACCTTGACAGCCCTTCTCCCAGCTAAGCTGTGCTCCTCTGTTCTGTGGAGATCAAAATCTCTCTTAATCCTGAAAATCACATATCTCAAAGAACAGCTGATCCTCTTGGCAATCCCTTTAAAAGTACAAGCAGATGAGGGCAGCTTCAGTGTTCCAAGAGATATCTCCAATTTAGGATACGCCAGGTGGATGCTCTTCATGTACACCAGAGTGTACATTATGCTGTACTGGACAGGTAAGCTCTAGGATGCTTTTCTCAACCCTCCTGCCCAAATTTATAGTCTTCTCATCTGTCCCTTTCCAAAGGCTGCAAGTCAAGATCCTTTTCATCATAATAGGTCTTTTCTGAAGGACTGGACTCACTTTGCAAGTCTCAGTTATTCCCAAGGCTATAGACACCGTCCTCTAACAGGGGTTGTTCTCAGAGGTTTGGTGTAATACCATTGTGTGTACTAGCACAAGACTGCTGCCTGATTTCCTGATATTTAGGAGGTATTACAGTCGCATTTCAGACTATAATAGTATTCATTTGTTGGCACAACAGACAAAGATTTGACCCAGGATCAAAGATAAAACTTCTGCTTTTAAGAAATGAACAGCTGGATCCCAGACTTGTTAACACATAGAGTTTGAAATGTCACTAAAAGCCTGCTGTCAGGAACATGAATTGTTCCAGACAACTCTGACATGTTTCACAGAACACCTCAGGTTGGAAGGGATTTCTGGAGCTTATCATGCTTATCTGCCCCCCTTGCTCAAGCAGGATCACCTACCTTAGGCTACCCAGCATCACATCCAGGTGACCAATTACCCCTGGGTGACCTGAAGTTACTCCCCTGTCATAAGGAGACAATCCCAATTTTCTATTAACATGATTGGAAACAAACTTTGGCATTAGAAAAAAGGTTATGTAAAATCCACCCCCTCCTTTCTGAGATCTGTTTTCCCCCTCATAGGAATCCTGAGCTGTTCATTGTCCCCACTGGAACAGAAATACCAGAGGATTTAGAGGCCTAGTAGTGTTTCTGTATATTGCACTATCTCATAGAATTGCAACAAATACCACTGCCTAATGCCCACTGAAAATCAACACTAAAAACTCTTTCCCCTCATTACAGACACAAATGACAGGCTTTCAGAATGATTAGTTGGAAATGGCCTTTTCCATCAGATACAAGCCCAGAGGAAGGAGTGTGCCAGAAAAAGAAGATGCTTATATGGGTTTCTTTGTAATGCAAATGTAGGAACATGCTTTTTATCTTCAGACAAGTGCAAGTGCTTCACAAAGATTTTATTTAAAGCTTGTGTTCTCATGCATTACAAAAGTGAAGCAAAGAGACATGCCAGCATTAATGAACTTCTAGGGGCTGTATTATTAGTTCCGAAGGATAAAGAGAGAAAGAAAGAAAGAGCACACAATTTAATGTCAGACTTATTAACAAAGAGACAAATGTTATTCATGCAAGGAATATGGTAGAATTGAGTCACATCTCTGTTTACTCTGGGGACTTCATATAAACGCAGAACCAGTTCTGTATCTATCAATGTTTAAATCACTCTAGTGAATCCCTAAGTTCCTTTTTTTTTTTTTTGGCTGTTTTCCTCACATTTCCATATCACAAAGCCCTGATAGCTGTGGTGACAGGAAGATGCAGTTCAAGTGAATGCATCTGCTACAAGGCACTCACTCTGTTGTGTGCTTGCCTGGCATTTAACAGTGATGTTGTAAATACATAATGTCATGACTTCCTTTCATTCACTTTCATTTCTGCTCACGAACACATGCAGAGTGGGCTCTGCAGAATGGGCAGAGCTTCACAGGCAAGCCAGGAAAGATGAAAATAAGCAAAAACACAAAAAAAATAAAAAAAAACAAAGCCAAAACAAACCCCAGAAAAATAGAGAATTCCATTAATATAATCTTTATTCCCTTACACTATCAGCTACATGTCCAGGAGGACAACAAATGCCACATGCCAATATTGGCATTTTTTCTGCACTTCTCCACCTCTGCTGTCACAGGCACCCTATTTCCTTCTAGATAGTAGTTTCCAAATAGGTGAGAAAGGGGAGGCCTGACACACATCTGAGGATATCCAGATGAGGAGGTAGAGTAACAGCACTTCCCAGCTAACCTATGAAACCCAAGTCAGCCAAGTCAGTGATACAGATTGCTTGGTAAATACAGAGCCTCCAGCAGTTTAGCTGGTCCAGCACTGGACTCAGAGGAAGGATCCAGTAACTTCTCTTTTCCATCTTATTTTGTGCAAGGCAGAAACTGCCTGAAATTCAAGCTGGAATTGATTGACCACTGAGGGAAGGGGTAGGAAAACTTATGATGCTACATCTATGTATTTTGAAGATCATGTAATCCACACCACCTTGGTAATTAGCTGGTTTACATATTATTCCAGGCCTCACTTTCCAAAAGCACCAAGCATGGTAGAAGATCTTTCCCCAATGCCCAGCATCAAGGGTTGTGGCACAGCAGGAAGCTCGCGTGACCTCATGGCTGTTTGGCCATCCTTGGGAAGAAAAGGATAGGAACAGCTCATTTAAGATGTTGACATGGAAACCTACACCTATATAGTATATAAAATCTGTTTTCAAATAATGCTACATCTTGTTGAGGGAATCACTTTAGCCTAAATTAAGGCACCTCTGAAAAACTTTGATTCATACATACTGCTATTAAGTAATTCTAAGGAGAAAAAAAAAAAGCAGAGAAGGAAGGAGAGAGAAAGGCCACTTCATTGTAGGAAGAATTGTTGAAAAGATTTCTACAGCCAGAGAACATGCTGATTAGAGGTTTTCAAGGGTACTCATAATGCTGTATACTTCTTAGGCAAAAAAAATCCCATTCTACTTAAAGGAGGGGATGAACTTCTAGAAGCTAAGAATTCAAGAGCTCTCTTGAGAAAGCCATTCCTTTAACAGAGCTTATATTCGTATGTAGATTCATTCTCCCAAACATGCACATATTGAGAGAAAGTTTCCAATGCAGCTGACCAATGGACATGTCCATCTTCAACATCCTCCCTTGTATGCTCAAAATCAGAACATAATTCTAGTTATGGTACTGTGACTGGTCATAACTCTATATATTACTCTTAGATGAGAAGGAAGAGACAATGGCATTTCCCTTCTACCATGGACACTGCACATGAAACTCTGCTTCTCTCTGAAAGTCCATGATTCATGCAGTATTTAAGAGGTGTGTCCTTGTTCCATCCAGGACAGAATCAATTTTTTGCCATGCCAAGGCAGAGCCTGGAGTTGTGTGAGCATGGCTAGGAAGTTATTCCAGACCATGTACATCATTGTCAGGGCTGGGTAAGGAACTCTGGCTTTCAAGAAAAAGGGTGCAGCTTACAGTCCAAAAAAGCATGGTGGGAGGAGGAAAGCTATCTGCATTTTTTCATTGTCATCCAGGGTCTGTGGTGGGCATTTTTACATGTGAGTCATTCCCTCTTTTGTATACTTTTGCCATTAATATTGTTGCTGTTACTGTTGGTTTTGTTATCTCATGCTGTCTCCAGTAAATTGCTCTTATCTCAACCTGTGATCTCTGTTTTTTGTGTCTTGTATCATTGGCCTTTCAATGTGACTACAAAATTGGGGAATACTATTCCTAAACTATAAAAATGTGCAATTCACAACAGATGGAACACTCAGACAATCTTGGTCTAGGTCTTCAGCAGCTGAAAAAGTTCACAAAGAGATGGGATTTTCATTACTTATGCTCCTGACTCCTTTGATCCCAAGTCTGCCTATCCTTTTACACTTGCCCGCAGCTTTCAGCAGTGGTAGGACAGAGAAACTTCTGTGCCTGGCTGTGCCTGCATGTTTCACAACTTATTAATGTTGGTGCTTCATCTTGCCTTTAGAATTTGCTGACTCCTGGCTGGGCTAAGTGAAACAACTTCTCACTTGACAATCTACTCCAAATAGTAAACTTCTGTTTTTTTCTTCAACCTATTGTCCTGCCTTGGAAGCTGACTGTGTTTTAGAAGCAAGGGTAGGCATACTGCACCTATTGAACGGCTGTGAAATGACAGATAAGAGGTAGAAATAAGCAGAGATTGCATAGTAAAGAAGAAAACAGTTTCTTAAAAGGCTGGGGAATGCAAAGGAAGCATTCCTCACCTTCCAAAATGTAAAAGTTGACTGCAAAAAGACACTAACTACAAATGAAAAAAACAGGATTTAGATCTCCTGCTGAACTTATCTGCTGAATAATTCATGAAAGCGAGAGTTGGGTCTGTTTGAACATCTCCACTAACCACCAAGGATTATTTAGTTATTGCTCATTGGAACACAAGTAAAAACAATCCACCCAAACTTAAAAATATAAAGATCTTCAGAAGAAATAAAGTATCTGTGGGCAACACATGGCCTCCAAGTAATTGGAGTAACCTTTGTCCTCCCTCAGACTCCATCTAATGGTCACAAAAATCCCACCTGCCTTGTAAAAAACGGGGTATTAACTATACAGGCTCATTGCCAATTCACTGGAGCTCACTTCCCACAGCAGGAAGTGCCCTCCAGGAGAGTGGAGTTAAATAGCCCTGGAGCAACAGAGTGAACAGAGATAAAGAACTTACTGGGACATCTGGCTGGAAGAGAAGCCTGTTCTGTCCTACCCATTCATCAATTTGGACAATTCATCCTATCCATTCACCAATTCCTGCTTTTCTCAACACATGCTTTTTAACAACACAAGACAAAATATTTTTCCATAAATAGAGGTCTTATTTCCTTCTTTGCTTTGTATAATATTTATGAATGCTCATTTTCAACTTGCCTAACACCCACTGCTTTTATCTGGCTCCTGTAAAGCCATGTCTATGGCATATCAGATCATTAGTAGATCTAGACTTTGGTACAAGGATTTCTTCTACCAGGCTGCCTGGCAAAGTGCCAAGATATCAGAAACAACCTCTTGATATGACAGTCCCTGCAACTCCTTTATGGGGTGGGTGAGAGGTAGAAACCCGGGGATCAGATCCAAGCAATTGCTGTTCCCAGTTCCCCACTGTGGGAGATGCTGGCATCACTGTCGCAACAGAAGATTGTTCTGATCCCTTCCTTCCTTCTCTCTTCTCCTTCTGTTCCACATTCTGACTTCCATAAATTATATGTGGGCAGTCAGTGTATAAAAGTGGGGAGGTTCCATAGTGAACTGCTGTTTTCTCAGGTGATTGACCCCTGGTGACAGAGTAAAGCTAGAAATGTTCAAATGGCTGCACTGGGGTTTGGAGGAAGGATACTATATTTCATACCTAGATCTCAAATGACCAGCTATGACAGTGCACTGGAATATGAAGACAATCACAAAAAATCTTTTGCACCCAAGACAGCTATGAGAAAGTTTATAGAAACAGGGAGAAAAATGATGAGAAATGAATATGTAGAAGTGCATGTGGGATTTAAGGCAAGAATAGGCTTTAGCTGATGACATGCTGGCTAAGTACTGAGAACAAGAGTTCAGGACCCAGCAGTCAGCTGAAGCCCTGGAGCCCTTCCACTCATGTCCTTTCTAAGATAATAGACTTTGAGGATAGCACCTCAGTGCAGTGTGTACCTTCTGCCCCACAGATGCAAAGAACTATCTGTAAAACTTTAATATCATGTTTGAGTTCACTTAGGCTTCAGAGTATCCTTAAAAATCTATAACTAAGATCAGGGGCCTAAATTCCCATTATGCTACCATGGAAGAGAACACTGTTAATGTTGCAAACTAAAACTCTTGGGGAAAAAAATGCAAATTGTATGTATATATTTATTGCCTAAACCAAGTCCCTGATCAGAACGGGGTGGGAGGAAGGAAGAGATAGGTGGAAAAGAAATCTGTGAGTGATACTCACTTGTTCATAATTTGCTGTGGGGTTCAGTACATTTCTTTATCTTTAACCATATACTTCTACATACCTTAAAACCTCCCTGAAGAGATTCAGATTTTCTTGTCTATGAAGATATAATGTGCAATTAAGCAAGTAGTGAGAGTTTTGGTTTTACTCCGCTATTTCTTTTTCATCCATTAAAACTGTGAACGATAATTAAATTTAGTTAAACTGAGAGACAAATAGCAAGATTCTGCAATCCGTGGAATTGAATCTCAGGTATTTGTCCAGAGAACTGGGAATTGCTTCATTGTTTCTGTTGAGAACAATTCCTCAACTACGTGTCTCTTCAAAAGGCTTACAACTGAGATTCAAATGTATTCTCCAAGGAGCATTTGCTTTTATGGTACTCTTCCCTCCTCTGTTTTTTGTAGAAACTCAACACTAGTAATTTGTATTTCACAGCTAAAATCCTCCGAAATGCTGCCATTCCTAAGCATAGTCTCTTGACAATTCCCTCCTGAAGCTTATACTGCACTATTTATTGAGCTTTGACTGAACAACAACATCAAAACAGCTGGATCCACAGCATGAAAACCTAAAGCTTGTATATCTGTATCTATATCTAGATAGACAGATAGACAGATAGACAGATAGACAGACAGACAGACAGATAGATAGATAGATAGATAGATAGATAGATAGATAGATAGATAGACCTGAAGCACTGGGGTGTTTTTAGGAACGTGGCAAAATGATAATATATAACAACCTGGAAAGTGAAGTGAGCACACTCAAATATCTTTTTTCCGCCCTTCCTAGAGCCAGAAATCAGTACTTTCTCCCCATCAAAAGCACAGTTCCTTTCCATTCCTGTCTCCATTGCTACACCTCACCTAGCACAAGGGAGAAAGAATGCCACAATACAGTTTATGTGCAGGTCTATAGGAGAAGAGACAGCAGTACTGCTCCTGTCCTCTACCTTCATTCAGTGTGCTTCATTTATGGTTATAAAAGAACAATTTTTTGATCATCCTCATGTGGGAATAATGAGGAAAACCTTTATGGTTCAGTAAGCTTTTGGCCATTCCTCTCAGCCAGAACTGTCCATTAAAGTGCCACAAAGGCCCCAATGGAGCACATACACAAAACAGATCAAACTGTATCATCAACTAAGATAATTTCAATACTTTTTTGACCTAAAATAAGTTTATGACTTGACCTGGAGGCAAAACACACACATATTCAGTTCTGAAGACCTACACACTTTCAGAGTGTTTCTGAAAGCCCCCAGCTACACAACTCTGACGTCCTGTTTTATGAGCTTCTTTGTGTAGCACTGTAACAATACATGTAGGTTTATGTAGGAACATAAAAAACTTCCAGTCTAGAACTCAATTGGCCCCTTCCACCTGATCTCCTCTTCCAGCAGAGGCTTCAGAGCAATGGCAGAGGCTCTGCAGTGTGTCTATAGTAGAACCAATGTTGACTCGTCAAAGAAAATTAATATCTTTACCTCTTCTGTTGCATTCAGAAGCAGTCAAACTCATTTTGTTGACAAAATAGCTAGCAGACAAAAGAAAAGATATCTCAAGTGTCACCGATGCCAAGGTCATAATGTTTCTAGAACCCAGACTTTTTACAAGTTTCAGACCCCATAAAACTGCAAAAAGCTGTGTTGCTCAAAGGGAGCAGTGCAGGCCCTTAAGGGCTGCTTTATTAAGGCAGCAAATTGGTCTTTGAGATAGGTATTATGCCATCAGTGATGATGAAGGACAGGATCCCATCTGCTGATTGTAGTTTTCTTCAGTTTTCAAGCCCATTATTTATTTACACAGATAATTAATTCCTCTGAAGTGAAAAAAACATTTATCAACAATTCCATTACCTAACTTTTCCTTCTAAGTTCTTTGTAGGAATAGGCACACTGACAGCTTCAGTAACTACCATCTAATTAAAGTAATTGTTGGACTGCATTTCTTATTCTGTTTCATGTATAATTATACTCCATGGGAAATCTTGTGGGATTTGAAACAGACTTTTAATCTATTCCACATGAATCTAAAACAACTCCCAAGAAAATAATTTAATAGTCATGTTTAAGAGTGTGCTACTTCATTTGCACCAGAGATTTCACAGTCTCAGTGCTACTCATAGACCTTTTCAGTCACACAGGGACAACAAAAAGGCTCTTTCAATAGGTAAGAGTTTCCTAAAATTTTTGTACATTAATTAAGTTGGTTTAAAAGGCAAATCTTTGTTGATTTGTTTGGACAAATCTTCCTAAATAGACTGACAGCTGCTTATCCTGAAGTTCTATGGACAGGCACTTTTATTCTTAGTTTGTTCCTTAAACTTACCATGACCCATTCATACTCTCATAAATTCTCCTTCCTTATTACTTGGCATGAAAGTACTACCAATTTTGGTTCATTAATAGCATGTACTTTCACCACTACTCTTTTTAAAACATCAGTTATGTTCAAAATGTCTTATTCTGGCACCGATAATGCTACATTTTTTCACTACAAATGGTTCTACTAAGGAGGATACAGAGAAATAGAAAAAACCCTGCCACTCCTGTGATATTTCCATGCTCAGAATGATGTAACTAGGGTCCAGATAGACAGGTGCATTGGGAATGGACATTTATGAGGCTACCTGTGGCTACATTTAAATTCAGCGGCTGGTGTGCAGCCTACCAGGACACTGAAGTATCAGCCAATAGTCTACTTGAGCACAACACTCCCTTTAAAACACACCAACAATTTTCTTTTTGTGGAAAAGAACACATGAAAGCAAATGATGAGAACTTGATTTCAACTGAGCACAGAGCCAGGTGTTTCAAGGACCAACACCTTGGAACGGGTAAGCAATCCTGTGTCCCTTGACTTAAACGTGTCACACAGAGAGGATACAACTTATTAATCTTTGTGAAACATAAACTCTTCTTTTGCCCTTTGAACTGAAAATAGCTCAAGTTGTCAGGTTCCTAACTCCAGAACATTTACAGAAAAACTCAAATATGCTTTTCTTTGGATAGTTTTTAAAATCTGGTTATGGGTATCCAGCTTTGCTTTCTATATGTAAGCAAGCAGAAGCTATGTAATCCTACAGGTATTTCATATACAATACACAAACACTTCAAAGTAGGAAGCATTCAGGGATTTTTGTTTTGTCTCCCAAGGAACAGAAACAGTGCCCATAGTTATGCTTCTGAATAACAAACCCTGCCATCTAGATTGAAACACTGTAGCTTGATTACTCGCAGATTTTCATATTGGCTGAAATTACCAGATAAGTGGATCCACAATGTTCTCTTTTCATGCTTTATCACACTGTCTTTCTATGATTACAGTTTATTAAATCAGGAGTGGTCATTAGAAACAGAGGTTGCCAATCTATTTATCAGGTTAATTAACTCAGCATTTTCCTGCTGCCTTATTGATTTGGCAGTCTGAAGCCATTGGACAAACAATTTTATGGAGGTGTTTTGCAGTTATAGGATATAATACAGGTACTGAAGTTTGCTGTCATGCCAGCCAGCCAGTACTTATAGAAACTGCAATTATCTTATGCAGGTAGATCTCGACCTGCACTCAGACTTCATCCTGACTCATTACACAAGCAGCAATTTCACCCACCAAAAACACTCAGTGGTTTGTCAGATATTAGCTGATAGGGCTTGCAGCTGGCCAAGGGATTATTTCTTATCTCTGAACAGACAGCCTGAGCAGGACCATGTAACATGGAGATGGATTTGGGACACTGCAGTCAGAGCACACAGCAGACAGATTCATCCTACAGACCTGGGTTACCTTCTGGCATTATCTACCACCTCACCAGAAGAAACATCTAACAAAACTAAATTGTGCTACATAGGTTGAGTACAGGTTTTGTGAATATCTCCTTATGTACTCACTATAAAACCCTCCATGATCACTTTGTGAGGCATTTCTAACCTTTTGCGAACAAAGTGACACTTTTTCAAAAAGACTGGGGAAAAAAATCACATTTTATCAGCATGATTACAGTGGCTTGACGAAGAACTAAATGTATTTTTCAGTAATATTCATACATTGCATACAAATATTTGCAGATGATTCCCCTCCATTTTTGTAAAAAATTAATACACAGTCCAACTGGTAAGCTAGTACAATGTCTGTGAATGAGCTCTTGTTCTAATTGACCACTTGCAGTTACATCACTTGTTAAAAGAATGGACATTTTGAAAGAAAATTATGTTATACAGGGAGGAAAATATTTCAAAATGACAGAAAAACAAAGGCACTATTTTGTGAATTTTTTTGAATGGTCAGGCACACAAAAACCTTTCAAGAACAATCTGTTTTGGAAACACTCTTCATAGAGCAGTACATTTCCATGGGGCTATCTTACCTTTCTTTCATGGTTGTTTTTTTGTGTCACCACAGAGCATAACTTCTCTACTTTAGATGGGTAAGGGCACCATGTGGGCCAGTGGCATCCTGGAGCTGGTGAGTTGTGGGGGATCCCCAGGATGGCAAGGAGGGAGCAGAGCAGCTTGGGGACATCCATGGGACAGCCCCAGGACCAGGGAGTGGGCAATCCTGTGGCAGTGCCCCAAGACCTTGGCAATTTTATCTCATTAACTTCCAGTAAGAGATGATAAGTCTGGCTGTCTCTCACTGCTGAAGCCAACAGGATTTTTCACACTGATGACAGAAGCAGCCAAATCAAGACTATATCCCCCATTGTAGGCAAGTCGGTGCTAAACTAAACACCTAAACAGAATTATTGTGATGGGATATAATGAATATTCCGTTATTATACCTGATTAATTTTGAACAAATTGACTACTGAAGTAGCAGATTTTCATTAGAGTGATTTTTTTCTTACTGTCTTTTGATCATCATCTATAGCGAAGAAGATACACTGGTCTGCAAATACTTCCTGTTTAAAGAGAAATCCAAGAAAACCCCTAATCTCCTTCACACTTGACTCCCTACATGTATCTTTGTTAAATACATATCTTTATCTTAATTTGATAGAAAAGGCAAGGTTCATACAGCTAGTCAGTGGAAAATTAATGAGGCCAAATCAGAACTAATAAATAAATATGAGAAAACAAACAGCAGGTGTTCACAGTCTTGTGGTAGGAGTGGTGGCTGATAGATCGTTCTTATACTGCACAATCAGAGCTTTTTCTCTTTCAAGAAAGCTTGTCTCCTTCCCAGTGCTTAATTTCTTCATTTCCCATTACACTTTTAGACTTATTACAGATGTTAACACCAACCTTAGAACCTCTTCCAATATAAAAATCAGAGGGGAATGAGGTTTTACCATAAAGACAATCACTTAAAGTATTTTTTTCATCATAGAATAGACCAGTAGAAAATCATAAAGTCGAGGAAAACACCATTCTGTTAAAAAAGGTGTGAACATTTAGTCCATTAGATGTGGAAAGGGTGTTATTTACTTTACCAAATTTTCAGTCAAATTGTATATTGAAAATTGAGATGGTGAGATGTTATTTTTTGCTGGTGGCAAATTCTAGTCCTTAGGATTATTATATTGCATTTCAGAAAGCTGGTGCTAGACGACAAAAAGGAGCTGGTAACATGAGATTCCTAGAGGATCTTTAGAGTTAACCCTGTTGAACACCCTCTGGTGATAAGTATGTCATAAACAGAGAAGAAAAACATTTGGGTGGATGAAAATTGTTTTCAGAATGGCATTTTACCTTGCTAAAAATGTTTATTTCCTTCAACATCAAACAGCAGTTTCACTTAAGAAAACTTTACTGGTATTAAAATAAATGTCAATCTCCCCAGTGAAAAAACAGACTGTAGAGAGGATGTATATGAAATAACACATGGGCTGCCTTGTTTACCATCTGCCCTCCTGGTAGTCAGAACTCCTATTGGATAGCTGTCCTAATAAAAGCATAGTAGAGGAAGGGGTGATCTATGCCACTTACTTGGAAATTCCTATGACACAAATTCACAAGATCTGTGGCATCAGATGACTCTCACTGATTCAGAAATTATGTCAGTCTTCATCAGACACCATCACAAAATGCCACCTTTAGGAAAGATCCCCAAAAGGCAGCAGAAGCTGATGCTCGCCAAGGGAAAACTGGACCCTAAAACAATGCTGTTTTTTTTTCTTCTCTGTCTAGACTGATGAAAACAGTTTGTGATGCATTAAACTCCAGACAGAAGAGTTAATCACACTCAACTTTCACAACTAACAGATATTGTCAAATATTGTCAAGCCCATGAAATAATTTAAATAAATTTATGTAATGCAGATATTTAAATACAGGTGCATATATATAATACACAGAATTTTAAGAGATTTTTAGTCTAAGGAAATAAAAGTACTTAAAATAGGTTTAAAAATGAGAATAACCTCCCTAGGAGGTTCCATATCACAAAAAGTGCTGCGGTAAAAACAAAACAAAACAAAACAAAACAAAACAAAACAAAACAAAAACCACAAGTTCATGAGCATATCATTCTGTGCTCTCTTTCTGACATGGCAGTGTAGTCAAATAACTTTAATGCAATGGTCCCAAGTGCCTAAAAAGTGAAAGAACAATTACAACAACGAATATCAATGGAAAAGCTACCAGGAAATGTGTTGCAAAATTTCTGTGAAAGCAATTTAATTTTTAAAGACTGTCATTCTTCTCCCCTGAAAAATAACATTGCTGCATTTGCAGAATTTACATCAACCAAGAAAGAAAATTTGCTATAAACAAAACCGAAAGTAATATTTTATTGTTCATACTAAATAGAATGAAAATGATAATAATAATAATCAGGCTTTCTGACATCATTCCAGTACGAATCTAGCCTATTTGTTCACTGTGCAAACAAAATCATGTTTAAAAATTACATTGGGTGACTACATTGTTGAAGGATTTTTAATCCACTTTTTAATGGTAAAGCCTACTGTTAAATTGGAGATGATGTTTAAAAATTATTACTGACTGGATTCCTAAATTTTACTTATACAGATGTGATATAATCAGAAGCACACCCAGTACTGCTGGTTCTGGGATTATACAGTACTTCACAGTGATATATGAAAGGGTAACTCACAAACCTTCAGAGTATAACAATAAGACACGTCCAAACCGAAAGAGGGGAGTTTACATTAGATCTTAGGAAGAAATTCTTTTCTGTGAGGGTAGTGAAACACTGGGACAGGCTGCCCAGAGAAGTTCAAGTGTTCAAGGCAAGGCTGGATGGGACTCTCAGCAGCCTGGTCTACTGGAAGGTGTCCCTGCCTATGGATGATCTTTAAGGTCCCTTCCTATCCAGGCCGTTCCATGATTCTATCCATATCTAGATGTTACAGGGAAAGAAGAAAAACTAGTACTTAAACATGCAGACATATTGCCCACAAGTCTATCAAAGGCCATGGGGAGCTTCTCAATGACACATCACCATCCTCTTCTCTGCAGAAATACCAGATTTGTTCACATTTTAAAAACGTACATTTCTTTCACGGGAAGCAAGACTGTCACTTTTGAGAGGCAAACAATCAAACAGTGATTTTACAAGAACCTTCCTGAAATCAAGCCAGAGGAATAAATAAAGGAAGTTTGTGCCAGAATAAAACAAAAATCTAGGGTTAGTAGCTACTAAAGAAAAAAACAAAAGATATAATAAGTCCTGCAAGGTCATGAAGCCTGAATGCCCCTTTAGCCATGTTGCTTATGAGCTTTATTTTGCATAGTAAATATATTTAATTTGAGTACTCAGGTAGTGGCGCTTGGATTTGTGGTTTTGCTTTGAAATTCTCTTGATTATGGCATTTCTAATCTGCCCTTACATTTTTTTTCCCCTTGGAATGTGCAAATTAACTCTTAAAAAGCTGCTGGCCATTTCCATGCTACTTCTGTTATTCACATCTGTCCTAGGTTACAGTGTAAAGATGTGCCCAAAAGTATGTATTCTATCACCATCTGTTGAAACCAGAGTGATCCTTATCCCTGTGGGAGATATTCTCTGCTAATGGGCCATCTGTTAAGAACCAGGTGGGGCAGTCATCTTTATCTTTTCCAAGACCCATCCTTCCTCCAGGAAGATATCTTCTGTTAATGGGCCATTGAGTCCTACTGTATGACTGATAAAATTACATCATCCCATTGTGANGCACGGGGGGGCAGGGCCACATGACTGGGGGGTCATGGGGCACGGGGCTCAGGGGCACGTGACTTCTGCAGGGATCACGTGGCACCGGGCCACGTGACTGGGGGGTCACATGGCATGGGGAAACGTGACTGCCGTGGGGATCACGTGGCACTGGGGCGGGGCCACGTGACTTCCTCAGGGGTCATGTGGCACAGGGATCGTGATTGCAGTGGGAGTCATGTGGCATGGGGCTCAGGTCCATGTGACTGCCTGGGGTGTCACGTGGCATGGGGGCAGGACCATGTGACTTTCCGGGGATCACGTGGTATGGGGCAGGGCCACATGACTGCCGCGGAAATTACGGGGGGGGGCGGTGCCACATAACTGCGGGGGGAGTCGCGGGGCGCGAAGGGCAGGATGACGTGACTGCCACCGGAGTGCAGGAGTGCATGCCCTTTAATCGTCTTTCCTGAACCATCCCTTAGTCACTAGACTCAAACTATCCTGCTGAGGCTATGCAGCCTATGATGTACAACCTGAAATTGTTTTTAACACCACTTTCATCTGCAGTTTAGATTCTGAGTGAGAACTGTAGGGTATCAAGAAAGAAGTTGTTTCAAAAAAACCCAAACCTGTATCTTTGACTGTGGGGACAGGAGATATTTCTGAGGTCCTTTGACCTTAGGACTGCAGAATTCAAAATTTTGGTCAGACTCCTTGTTGAGGGGCAGAAAGGCAATGATTTACATTATTGTACGGTATTGGTGGAAAGTGCTGATATAATATAGCGTCCATTACAAAAACCCTTGAGTTATCCAGAAGAAAGTCGGGGTGACTGAGGTAATATTTACGGGATTTAAAGGGAGTGTGCAGGTATCTGAGGCAGTATCAACAAAGTAAGCTTTACCTATGAAACTTCATGGAGTGAACCTTGATAATGTTCCCCAAGCTCTTCCCTTTAATTTTCCTTTTGTCTCTAAATTCTGTGGCTCTAGCTGTAAAATTCCTGCAAAGAAACAGGGTCTTAAAGTACTTCCAGCTGTGCTAACACCCGAAGACAAAAGATATCTCAGGAGATAACTGCAACTGAATATCCACATCAAAGGAATTTGAGAAATTTCTGAACTTTAGTTGCTTATTCACATCATATTCTGGGCCTTTTACGGTATATAACTGTGAAATAGAAAGACCAAAAGGAAACGTTACTTTTCTATTATCTTTGTACTGCCTTTAAACAGGGAGACAAATCCAGTTCTTCAGTTGGGTGGGAGCTACCATTTTCAGTCAACTGAAACAGTCTTTCAAAGTTAATCACTGTGGTCATGCTGTCACCCAAAAAGCCTCTAGTGTTTTTTTACTTCCCATTGAATAAAAATTACTCAGTACATCACATAAAAACAAACTGCTTTGCCACAGAGACAGACAACAGACATTTAATTCTTAGATTTTTGATTTGTTCTTGAGCATTTACCAGACTGTAAAATCTTTGCAATTGGACTCTCCTAGTTTCTCTGTTTTCCATAGTATGGAGCACTCCACTAGAATCAATCTATACAACATTTGGAAATCCCAACTGCAAATCTGGTTGTGATAATGACTTATAAAAAAGTTTGTTTGCTTCTGAGTTCTAATCCTTCCTGACACTCCTGGGATATAGTCAATTTCCATGACAGCTAGGAGTTCTCCCCCTGGCTCCATTTTAGCCGGAATTTTTCTCCAATTGTTTTTTGTCTATAGTTTTAAGGTGTCATCATAAAATTTCAGGAACTGGAAGCACTGTGGGGTTGAACAAATAATGAACGATTATACTGCAAATTAGTTAGTTGCAGAGCTATAATCTGCAGTCTCCAAGGGAGCATTAGCAGTTGCAAACCTATATCTAGGCACATCTTTTACTCAGCAGCCAAGGTCATGTTTCTGGAGCTGTGATGGATGGCTTAGCTATGCCTCTGCCAGTATTTCTTTCTGTGAGTCGTAAGGGATGGGTGGAGAAGGCATCACTCACGTTGTCAGCGGGCACCTGGGGCTCCCGAAGAAAGGTCGCTCTGCCGCCCTGCCGCTGCGCGCTGGCTCCATTCCACAGAAGTGCTCCCTGAGGGTGCGTCACCTGCTCGCCACTCAAGCTCTTTGTGAATCAGATGTTGTTTGCTGCAAAGTACACACAGCATATCAATGCCAGCAAAACACCAAATGTTCTCCAGGTACAAATATTTACTGGCTGTGGGAATGATTTCCTGGATGGATATCAAGAATTTGCCAATTTGCAAAGATCTCATTTTGAAGGGTTGGAAGACCAGTGAAGAAATAGAAGGTGCTGTAAGAAATGGGGAAGAGTAATCTGAATTAAGATTTTGCCATGAGAACAGATACCAAATTAAAACTGCAACATGAGGACACAAAGCTGTTTGCATGACATTTTGGAGTGAGATTTACAAGTAAGTAAGTACTGTTGTTGAATTTCAGTCATGTCTTGCCTCATTAGAAAAGGACTCTCAGTTGATTTTTACAGGAATCTGAAGTTTAAGGTCTTTACCCTCATGAGTTGTTGTGCATAATAACATTTGGATCCAGATGGAGGAGTCGTTCCTTGATCGTTCGTGTGTTATATGCTACTGAAAAATTTTGTTCAGCACCATCCCACTGTGAATAAGCTACACATACTCCAAACAAGCATTCATGATGTTTACTAAACACTATCAAAGCCTAGTGTATGGAAGAGTGGAGTAAGACAAGGATCCTCACCAGAAGAAAAAATTACTATGAATGCATATCAGATCTTAAGAGTCAAATTCTCTGGACAAGGCAATATATCTTTGCTGGTACCCACAAAGCTATATAATGTAATTCTGTCTAAAACCAGTGCAAGCAAACAAACAAAAAATTCAGTCTCAAACTGTTCCAGGAAACTGTTGGTCTTTCTGACAGAAAATTATCCCATTTCCTCCTGTGTCTGAGCTCTCTCATCTGTGGCCGCTTAATGGTCTGGCAACTTCCTCTGAGTTAGTGTTAGTTAGCCTAAAGGTTTACAAAGAGTTTATCTTCTGATCACATACATTAATACTTTCATATATATCTTTGATTTGCTTTTATTTTATAAGATAGATCTGCTCTCAAGTCAAATTCCTTTCACTGTACAGCTCAAAGAATGCCATACTACAAAAATGAAAGCAAAAAATTTTCACAGGACACAGAATTATTAATTTTAGAGTAGGTTATAAAAACAGACTATAAGATAATTCAGTCTTCTACTGAAGGATATGGAAACAAGAAAATGAAGCGAAAACATGCAAAATTGCTAATTTAGCACTTTAAATTTTCAGAAGAAGATTGTGACATACAGAAAAAAAACATTTAATACAAGTCACTCATTTCTCTCTCTCTCCACTTAAATAAAGAACATGTCTGGAAGCTTAATGTCAGCTGTACTGAATGTGATTAATTTAATCTTTTTATGTTAGCAAGAAAAGGGAAGGGATAATTAGTTTACTGTCCTCAGATACTCTGAATAACTCTAGTTTGTGATAAAATGTCAGAATGTATCAGAAATATAATTTTTAGAGAAGTATGTTTCAAATTTTTCAAACCCGCTAGAGGTTACTAGAATGGCTATTTTCTGAGGAAAAAAACTACAGGAATGCATTTCAGGATAAAATTGGATTTTATTAACACAGAAATGAGTTTAAGACAGAGGTGAAAATAAACATATGTGTAACATGGTGAGTGGGACACAGAGATGGAATATGCGTTCACTCCATTTAGAGTGTACTGTAGATGTGTTTGAAGGTGAAGACAGACAAATAGCAACCACAAGAGAGAGTGTCCTGGGCCTACCCTGTCACCTCTGAGAAGACCTGGAATTAAAAAGATGTTAATTTAGTGCTACCATTGCGTTTAGGGAAAGAAATTGGAAAATTTCAAGGAAAAACAACAAGATCATGGGTGATCACATAGAAATAAAAAGTATGCTGTGTAAAAATAATTTAACAAAATGCTTTTCCTTTTTATTACTCTTAGTTTAAGTACACATGTACATATATCCAGAAAAATTATTCATGTCCATTGTATAGGCATATAGGGAAGAAATTAACAATTTCCATAATTTAAAATTGATGATGTTTAAAATTGGCCCATGAAGATTTCCTATGCTAGCCATCTATCTTCAACTAATGGCCAAGAAGATATAATAGCAAAGAGACAGACAGAGTCTGAAAACAATGGACTGTCCTCTATCATTTTCATACTTCTAGGCTTAGAAAAGCACAGGATCAGATCAATGGGCCTATTTCCCCGGTCAATTCTGAAATACAGAATGAGATTTCTTAAAGGGACTAATTTTTATCTTCTAATTCCCTCTCATTTACATAAATCAACACTGCATGCATGGGGGCTATGAGGGAATATCTGCTCCCCACCATGGGATGCACCAGGAAATGAACCAAATGCACAAGTCAAGGCATCTGTTTTCTGGTGCAGGCTGAGCACCCCAACAAAATATATCATTCCTGATGCCCCATTCTGGCAGTCAGTTGCAGAGTGCTTGTAGTTTTTCTTTACTTAGCCACCAGAAACAGAGGCCAGAGATCAAGATCTTCTGCAGACAAAGTAGAAAAGCCATAAAGTGTGCAGGAAAAAGGAAATATTTCCAGTCATTGCTGGATAATGATAAATGTTGAAAGCACTATTTTCACAGGTTGGGAAAACAAGAGCTGAAATGGGGATAAGTCTTGTTTTTTTCTCTTCAGGCTCAATACCATTTTATATGTCAGACTCCCCACCCATGCAACACGCCTAGTGAATTCTACATCCAAAGATGCCTGTCTTGTTAAGACAGAAAATTGCAGCACGATGACATCCGCATTTCAAACACTAGATTGCTTCAAAAATAATGGAAAATGTACAGCATTTTATAAATATTATGGATATAAACAGTCTTTCAATTTTAATCCCGAAGTTTATAATTAAAAATTGCAGGGTTTAGCCAAATCCTTTTGGGTTTTTCCTGAAATTGATATTTCTGACTATATACCAAAGGGTCAAGATTTTCAACAGAAACATATTTGATCAAAGTTTTTTCCTCCCACTCTTATTGCTTTTTCCCCTGAGGAAAAAGCAAGCACACAAGAAAATGTTTGCTCAGCTTCACTCTCAGCAAAGAAATTAAAGCCAAGAGATTTTACAAAATTGCCTAAGATATCACTAGAAGCTTAGATTAAACCACAAGCCTAAATTCAAGGGGTGGAAAACAGAATGAAAGAAACAATTTTAACTAACAAGTGTGAATCCAAAGAAGAGCACAACAAGCCAAGCAAAGAAAACTGTCTGTTTAAACTTTAAAGACATTTGGAATTTTAGACGGACAAACCTTAGTTGTGAATATATTTGAAATTCAGGGGACATAATATACAACTTTTGGGTTTCAGCAATAGTACCTACAAGATTAATTGCCCTTCTCAATTACTAGAAATAGCAAAGGCTCAGAGACGAGAAGTTTTGTTAGAATGGATAATCTATCTGGGAAGAAATCTGCATGCTTGTTTTGTCTTCTGCATTAGAAGCAGAGGCACTGCTGACTTACTCATTACTTCATTGATAGGATTTCACTGCACTGATGGGTATTTAAGAGATCTTTTGGGTCAGCAGGAACCCCAAGGTACTTTATAAGGAAGTGGGATCATGGGAACCTTGGTCTAGTTGACCTGTTACCAATAAACTAATGAATAATTATATTCTAAAGCAAGCTTTCAGTTCCTTCTCAGCAATTGTTAATCTCAATACTGGAATCTAGGGAGAATTCATGAGAATGTGCTGTGACTAATGCTCAGCACTTTTTCTTAATGCTTAATATTCCTTCTATCTGTTCCTTGGTTAAATCAGATTATCAGTGCAAAAAAAATTTCTAGTTCTAGCTCTCTGCTTTAATTCCAATTATCATATCTTTATATCATAAAGTGGGACTCCCATTTGTGGCATGATATTCTTTATAAAAAGCAATTTCTTAAGACTCTCAGCAGCTCTCTAAAGTCTTATTCTTGACATTACTACCAGGGGAAATTATTTGCCTATACTTAAATTGCATATTTTTACTAGCATGCAAGAAAGAAACCAAATCTCCTGAATACTAATTGTGTGATACAATCGCAGGTTATACCTTTTACTTTATTTTCCTCCTCACCACCAATGCAAATTTTGAACTTGCTTTGAAGAACTTACAAAGACCCAAGGCATCAAGCCTGGACTCAAATGTTTCTCTACCTATTTAGCTTCACAATTTCTCTTTTCTCCTGGCCAGCTGTGTTTTGCATCTGTATCATTTGCCTTTATAATTTACAGAAAGTCAATGTAGCAACTTTCAAAGCATTTTTCCTATGGGGAAAACTCACCATTCAGAAGGCAGTACAATTTATACAGAATTATTATAAATCCTAAGCTGACCTTGCTGGTTTTCCAGTATCAGGTTTGAGAGCTGCTAGACATAGGAATCAGTTATTGTCATAACAATAAAAGCCATCTGTACATCAGAGGAAGATCAAATTGAATGAGTCCTTGAGCAACATGGTCTGGAGAAAAATGTCCCTGCTCATGACAAAGAGGGTTGGACTAGATGATCTGTAAAGGTCCCTTCCATGACAAACACTATGATGGTCCCAGCATTTGAAAGTCTATTCCCCTTGGATCCTCACAAACCTCAGATCTCTTAAACACAAGAATTATTTATCCTCAGAAGAATTTACAAGGGAAAACACACTTCCATTTCCATTCAGCTTAGCCTGTAGTATGCTGGCCTATGACAACCTTTGTTGTCAGTTGAATCAATCCAGGGGATGAGAAGGATACACATCCACAGGTCTCCTAATGTTTTCTGCTATGAGAAAGTTTTGCACATTGTCTTAGAGCTCCCAGTTTCCACTCTCGCTTTCATCTCTCTTCTGGTTAATGGCATGGAAAATGGGTCTATCTTTTCCCCAGGTTTTAAAAGTTCTTTTATAAAAGCAAATTAAATAACCCCCTTTTTAGGTTTCCCTATCCATTATAATTTCTAGTGTTCTTATTATGCCTTCTCAGACAGAAGTCTGATACAAAGAGCACCTACAGAAAGCTTTGAAAACTGCTGGCACCTTATTTACACATTTAATGGCATCAGACTTCTTAAACAGAAACCATCTAAAGCAACATCATTCACTTCTCTCACATCCCATCACAATCAATCATTAGACCAAGGTAATCTCATTATCAATCATTAGACCTAGGTAATCTATAATTCAAGCTGAAGCCTCAGGAATTGGAATGGAAAAAAACCAAAACCAAAACCAACCAAAAAAGCCAACTGAACAAAAAAAACCACTAGAAAACCCAAACCAAACAAGTATACATTTTTTCACAGACTGATATTTCACAAAATAAGACAGAAAACATACGGGTTTTTTCCCCTCACTCAGGGAGTAAAAGTAGAATGTCTTTTTAGTCTTCTCTTCCAGTGCCTTAATTCCCCATTTCTTTCACTCTCCAGTTCTTTTTCTGTCTCTGTCTCTTTCCTCACAGCCCGCTTGTAGGAAAAGGAGATTGACCTAACCCAGTCCTAAAGAATTAAGGAAAATCAAGAAACTTCACACCTGGCAGACAAGAAGGCAGGGAGCTGTATCACTGCTTTCTCTGTCAAGAAAGAAGTCTTGTGAACAAACTGAAGCTCTCCTGCGGAATTTTGAACAACATTGTGAACAATTCTCATCTAATATTTATGTCAGCAAACTAGAAGTTTCACAGTTCGTTTTATTTAAAACTCTTGCTTTACTGCCCTATGTTGAATTGTTCTTACCTTCATAATAAATTTAGCATCACAGACTACTTGAAAACTAGTTAATTTTACTTTTTATTAAAAAAAGGACCCGTAGGACACTTATAGGAAATAGTAAGAATTCAATTTGTAATGCTCTGCTAATCTCAGTTGTTGCTATATTTTGATCAATTTCAATTCAGTTTATTCTTTTAAAGAAATAAAAAACTGATGATACTTAGATACCACACGATCATAGCTGGTAAATGCAGGGGAGAGTTAAAAAGTGAATAGAAGTGGACTTTTTTGTGGATAACGTGTAGTTTGCTAAAAAAAAGATGTCTCAAGAATTTTATCTGAATCCCACACAGAATTTTATGCAAATTTCAAGTAAAAAGGCAAGGAAGAATAAAACTCTTATATATGCAGACATACAAAAAACAGTCTGTCAGTCTTCCTCTCAGTAAAACTTGTGCCTTACTAAATTCCACAAAAAAATCTGTCATATTTTTTCAAAAATCAGTAATTTTAAATTTTCATCCAATCTCTTAGCCCTATATCTTCTTCCAACCCCTTTATTAGTAGTTGAAGGGAGACAACAATCGGACACTTTTTACAGCTACAAATTTTTGCAGCAAAAATTTGCAGTTCTTTGCAACACAAATCAGGTATTTACTTGTTACAATTATATATCTACTGTTTGTGTATCTGGAATCAGTGCAGGTGAATGATCTCAATGATCTGGTACCCAAGGGAAAAAAAAAAAACAAGAGTAGAACGACCTTTATCTCTTGATTCTTCCAAACTCCTGTGAACCTTAGGATGAAATCCATCTGGGAAAAACACTTGCTTAGATCAACCAACATGCAATCCAAATATTATTCCAAAAAAAGGGTGAGGTAGTGAGGTGTAACCCCCCAGTGCCTAAAAGTCTGCACCATATGTCTTTCTAGCATGCTTTAGGGGTTTTAGAGCTGCTGGGGTTGGATAAGTGCAATGTTGGCAGGATCAGCTGACACACTTGGAAAAAAACTTGTGTACAGTAATGCAATTGTCCTATTGCTCATTTTAGTGACAAAACAAGCTCCAGGATCTCTCCATATTCTAGTAGGTTCTTCCTATACTTATCAAAAAAGCTTTAGAAGCCTGGCTCTCCAGGACAGCAATTCTTCGTTATTTTCCCATCATAATAATTTTTCTTCTGTCTTTTAAATGTTTCTCTGCCTAACCATTTCTCCCTTAAATTCTGGTAGCTGTAGGACTACATCTCTGTTTTTCTGCACAGTGTTTTTCTTCAGCTGTTCAAAGACCATCCTTCTGTCCTCTCACTCTTATCAGCTCTGGATATATATTCAATATCCAAACTTTGTCTTCTTCCCCACTAAGTTTCTCCAGACCAAAAAATTTCACTGCGATTTGTTTTGGAAATCAGCATTTTCCTTCAATTACTAAAAATTCATACTTCTGCCCACAGACCAGAATCAGAAAGTTTCTGATAATCACAACATTTAAGCATGTGGGGGAAAAAAAATCTGGTCATCGCTGTGGACCAACACTGTTGTGTACACCCTTCCCCAAACCATGAAAACACGAAGTGTGAGATTAAAAATATAGACAATAACTAAAACTAACCACATTCCTCTATGACAATAAAATGTTATTGCTTTGATATGAACCTCAAATTTCCTAATGCTCAATTTTAATTTTTTTTTTAGATTTCTGGCATCAACTTTTAAAAACATGCAGGCAGCACCCACATTTTCCATTTCCTGAAGATATCCTGTCAATCCCACTTCTCTTGTAGCTTAGAGAGCTTCTCTTTCAGCTTAAACCCTGTTCAGTGCTCCAGCTGCTTCAGGTAGCAGCACTGGAACAGGCTCATTTGTGACACCTCTGGTTTATTGCTTATTTGATCCCACAGTGATCCCATGGCAGCTGAGCATCCTGGAGCCCAGCTGAACATCTGCAAACATGCTCTTTGCCACCGAGGGAGGCTAAACCTTTTTCCAGACACTAGGTCCAGCCCAGACTGGGAGAGAGATAGATTGGCTGACAGCTCCTCTTGCTGCAGCTGCTGGCTGTGCCTGCCTCAACAAATCCCAGTGCTGGAGGAGACACTGTCAGGATGTGCTTTGGTGCCTGTAGTGCTGTTATCATGATTCCTCTCAAGACCAAACCATTGCCCAAGCACTCGCGATTTTTCTAACTTTTCTCTGATTTTTCATGCCTCAAGTGCTTGTCTTGTAAAAGAATCACATGGCAAATTTCATTAACAGCTCTAGGTTTCTAAGTGAAGTTTCTGCTCCTTCAGTCTTCAACCCCAGGCTCACTTGGTGACAAGAAGTAATGAGGGAGCGTGCAAGTTTCTGTCCCTTTCAGCTACAATAAATCCTCAGTAATTCAGATTTCTGGGCACTGCATAGAGCGGCATGACAACTTCCCTTCACAAAGGCATGTCTTCTCAGGCTGGAAGCTGTGTCCTTAATAAGACAGGTTGAGGTGGATGTCATTTCTGTCATAAGGTGGAAAGATGCTTTGTCCAGATAAAGACAACTGCATCATCTTTAAGGAAGACTGAGTCTGGGAATCAGAGTCAAACTGAAATCTAGTGCTCTTTACAACATCTGGGAGTTCCTGGTTTCTGCACCAGCAAGGCTGTCATCATTATCTTCAGCTTTTTAAGCCCTTGGGTCCTTGTGCTAAGCCCCTTTTTCTCTGTCCAGGGCTGGAAGGCAATTAGACCAGTAGTCAGCGGCAAATGAAGCCCAAAGCTCTCTGCTGAAAGATTCAGTCACTTGAGATCCTTGACACAAGCTGGCAGTGGAGAAACTAATAAGCTGAAAAGCAGAGCTCACTGATGCTTTTTCCCTATACTACTAATATGCAGTAAATAACAGGTAGAGATACCAGCTTTTGTTTTTCAGCTTCACCCATTTTTGCATGCTAGAGCAGATTTATAAAGCAAGGGTTAGATCCTAAGCCAGCAGAGACACACCAGGCTCCAGGTGTAATGTGAGAAGGTCAGCAAGGTGCTTCTCTCATGTCTGTGTTGAGACTGACCAGAATCCCAAATTCATGTTTCTCCTCACCTGTGTAATCTGCTACACAAAAGACAAAGGATGACTGGGGGCAGTTTATTTCGGTCACAGAGGTCCCTTGATTTCTCCTACTTACATGCACCTTACATTAAGCCCTGAAAGTGCTTAATTGCAGAATCTAGTTATGTATGAAACCACATTGATTTTACCTCAAAAATGCAGTCAGTTTTGGAACACTACATACCCATTTAGGGTAAATACAAACATGGACTTCACAACTGAAACTACTGGTCAAAATTAGGTGGGTGTGGATATGCTGTGCCAAATCAATGATTTTGTCAGGATACCAGAATTTAGCCCTCATCTATATATCTTTTTGGAAACATAATAGTAAGGAATGCATCTTTTCTGAAAGAAAATCTGAAAATCCAGTATGAAAAAAAATTTTTTAAGCTTGACTTCCTTGGTTGTTGGTTTTTACTGTGTCAAGGTTCCTGCAAAGGAAAGATATCATTCTTCTTTCACACTCTCCTTGCTGATTACAGAGATTGTTAGGCCATGTTTAGGGAGAACAGCTTACTTTGAAGCACTTTCCAGCTTCATCATTGAGGTACATCTTGTCCACTGTAAAAAAAAAAAATCTACATCCATTTCAATGCACCAGATAGGCACTTGGAGCTGGTGTCACAAGGAGGGAGGATTAGCATGTTAATATTCAGCACAATATCATAAAATCACAGAATTATAGAATGGATTGGGTTGGAAGGGACTTGAAATCATCATCGAGTTCCAAGCGTTATGCCATGTGCTTGGATGCCACCCACTAGATCAGATTGCTCAGGGCCCCATCCAACCTGGCCTTGAACACTTCCAGAGATGGAGCATCCACAACTGCTCTGGCCAACCTGTTCCAGTGTCTTACTACCCCCACAGTAAAGAATTTCTTCCTGACATCTAATCTAAATCTCTCCTCTTTTGGTTTAAAGTAGTTCCCTCTTGTCCTATTATTATCTGCCCTTGTAAAAACTCCCCGTGTCTCTTCTTTATAAGTTCCCTTTAGGGTCTGGAAGGCCTCAATGGGATATCCCTGGAGCCTTCTCCAGGCTGAAAACACCAATTCAGTTTGTCCTCATAGGAGAGGTGCTCCAGTCCTCTTCTTGTCTTCGTGGCGCTCCTCTGGATCCACTCCAACAGGCTTAGTCCTTCTTGCACTGAGCCCTGGAGAAAACATTCCAAGTGGGGTCTCACGTGAGGACAGAGCAAAGGAGGCAAATCACCTCTTTCCACTTGCTGGCTACTCCTCTTTGAATGAAGTCCAGGATACAGTTGGCCTTTTGGGCTCCAGGTGCCTACTGCTGGTTCAGTTCCACCAGTTTTTGCCCATCAGAACCCCAAACCCTTCTCCACAGAACTGCTCCCAGTGAGTTCTTCTCCCAGCCTGAACTCACATCTGGGATTGCCCAACCCAGGTGCAGCACCTTGCACTTGGACTGGAAGCTCATGAGGTTCCCATGGGCCGACTTCTCAAGTTTTAAATAGTACTGTGTGGGGCCCCATCTCAAACAAAATTCCCAAATCCAGATCCTGCTTTATATAAAGAGGAAGAGCTGTGTGGAAGAATCAGGATACACCCTACACAACACAAGGCTTCTACAACGCCTCTGGAGGCTATGCATTAAAATCCTTATCATAAAATAGACTAAAGGACTTTATGAATCCATATCTCAGAAATTGCAAGTAAGTGCTACAACGTCTGGACTCCTATGTAAGAGACAGGAAGACATTTCTTCCTGCTGCTAGTTCCTTCAGCATGCTAAAAGAACATCCACAGAGTCAGTCCCAGAAGAAAAGGTAGCCAAGTGGATACCCAAGTACTTATTGAAATCATAAATGTTAAGAGTGAAGGTATGAGTAGCTGCATGCATAGAGGAAATGACAGAAATTTGGGCATCTGGAAACCATAGGGTAACAGCTATCTGCCAAAAGTGGTTTGATTTCAGCATATGGTTCAATTAGGAATATAACTTTCCCCATTCTTTCTTCTTCTCTTGTGAGGAAAGGGTTTTAATACTTTGCCAGTTGCAGAGGATTTAGGATAATATTATAATAACAATGTCTACCACTGTGAGATCATTACAAAATCATGATACATAGCCAGCAAAGCTACTAGCTGTGAGATATGCATATGTGATCCATTGCTGTTTTATTTCTTGGTTTTGCATAACACAGGGATTTTTTTTTGTTGTTCGCATTCAAAAAGCAATATAATAACATGGTAGAATCAGAGATCCATCATAAGAATTTACCTGCAGGGTTATGAGATGGGTACAATAGGAGGAAAAATAAATTGCAGCTAATAGTAAGATAAGTTTATATGCCAACATAACCATTGTCTACAGCAGTGAATATTGTTCTGCTTTGTTAAAAATTCCCTCATTTCAGTTCCTTTGCTTTTTCTTTTCTTTCTCACAGTAGAAACATTTCAGAACATGAAATATAGAGAGTTGGAGGTTTGGTGTTTTTTTCATCCTCACTTTCAAAAAGCATGGCAGTTGATCTTCGGCTTACATAAGTCAGAACTGGATGATCTTGTTTGATGTCCTTCAGAGATCAATGGCCTCTCAACAGATAGCCAGATGAGAAGAGTAAATCTGCCTGAAAACATCAATATAAGCCCTGATTCTAAGTGACCACAATTCACCTGAATGCTGCTTGACTGCCAGTTCCTGGGTCATTTTAACCTTGTACACTTTCAAAATATTTTTTTTAAAAATAGCTGCTCAGCTCAGCTTGTTCCATTCTACTTCAAGTTCAGATTCTATTCAAAATCAGCCATCAGATTTTCACAGAAGCTCAATAGCTGAAGTCCAAAATCCACTCCAACCTGTTATTTGTATGTCAGTACAGTTCTCAGGTCCTTCTTTAATTTCTGCTCTGTAATCTCACAGTTGACAATTTCCCATTTCTTAACAAGCACACCTTCTATCTTACATTTGTGAGTTTTACCAAGATATTTTGTAAGACAAAATTTTCACTTTAGAGGAAACAAGTTAAAGTCAATCCTAGTGTAGTTCTCAGCAAGTTTGAAAATGTAGAACACGTGGTCTAAACACACAGGCTCCAAGGTCCTCATGGGCTAGTTCTGCATTAGTTGTTTGCTACTTGGTCATGCTGAGCTGAGATGCAGTGGTGTTCATGAGAAGAAAAAGGAAGGTTTATCTGTAAAGTAGAATGTTTTTTTGAAATAGTAACCTTTATTCCTCATGGTTTTCTTAAGGAAAATTAATAGTGAATAGATCCAGCATGGATAGAATGCAAAATAATGAAATTCGGAAAAGTATCCCATGATTTTCCTGGTTTGAATGCATGACATCCACCCATACTGTGAAGACTGACAACAAAGTCCATTAGCACTACTATATGACCCTTTCAAAGAACCTGTGTGTTAACCATATGGTGAAGAGCACAAATTACTATTCTGCTTTGGTTCCCCCTTCCTCCCAAAAGATGTTTGAGGGAATGACATTCATAGTATACATTTCATTATACATTATAATAATAATTGCATACTTTCTTTATTATTCAAACCCAAACAAAACAAAACAAACAAAAGAAAGAGATACAGGGAAACCTGATTCTTATTGCTCATACAAGAGATAATCAGGATTTGCTCTTCTGAGGATGGGAAGGTTGAAACAGTATAAATCAATGAAATAAGTACGGACATCTTTCAGTGCATCTGAGAGGAAATAACTTTAAAGTTGTGCATGTATTTTGAGAAGAGAATTTGCTGAAAGTACTTTCACCTTGGCATGACTTTTCTTCACTGCATCCTCTGTATTTTCCTTTATACAAAGATTGATATTAGATCAGTGGATTCAGAGGATGAACATGAGAAACCCAAGAACTCAGCAGGTGTTTTCCCCTGGAGTTGCTCTGCTGTATACAAGAGTTCAGCAATGCTGTTTACAGAATGTCTGTACACAGCCAGCAGTAAATACAATCTACCTGTATAACTAAGTATTCTGGAGTGTATTTAAGGCTTTTGCATTTAGATAGACCTTGCTCATATTGGTGCAGTTCTGTAACACTCAGAATTATGCAGAGATATATCCTCTCATGGTAAAAATAAGATTAGCTTTGACAGTTTCACCAGACTATAACCCAGGTCAAAGTGTATTATGTAATCTATGCAGCAAACTTCCAAAGCTCTGCAGATTTTGCTCTTTGCAAGAACTCAGCATGAGCCAGTAGAAGTAGCCCAGCACAGTAGAAAATACACTAGTGACAACTGTTTTTTTGACCTTGGTAAAGCAGATATGTTTCATGCCACACCTGTCTGGTAATTAGTCCACATAGGATGTGTGTTCTCCCACAGTGACTGCCTGGATCCATCCATCCTACAGCTGTATTCTGTCTGATTGGAATTGCTTAACATCCCAGTAAAACAGGTGTCTCATGAGTAGCTGTACCTGGTCCATCTGGCAGTAATTTAACAATGATACTTTTATTATTAGCACTCTGTAATCAGTTCATTGTGTGATTGCCAGTCTGTCCCCCTGCCATTTTCTTGTGTGGTTTTTTGAATATTTTCATATTTTCAATATGAAACCAGTCTTTTGCGCCTGATGCCTCGCTTGTGCAATGGAGACTTAGCAAATGGAGGCTTACACAATGGGCCAAACAGCTGGCTTTGTGTTGCCTCAGTAGAAAATGTCTAATTACAGCAGAGTACACACACCACTATAGATGGCAACATATTTGTATTAAAGTGCCTTTGTTCTGGGGAGACTCCTATCATTTATCTAAATTACTATTATTTTCCCTTTCTCCTCAGAGCTTTTACTGAATCTCTGAGCAATTTCAAGCCATTAGCCTACAGATACAGGCTTTATTCAATCGGACTGCATTACTAGAGAATGGCTGTCTGCCTAGCTGTGTCTGGCACCAGTCAGTAATGTCAGGAATCCCAGATCCAATCGGCATGGCTCATCTCGTTTTGATTGATGCTCCGCTCCCCTAGTGTTGCTGCCAAGAGAGGTTGTAATTCATGCCCAGATTATTCTGCTGTTCCTTATTTCTGCTTTTTTCTGGGTGCATTTCAATTTCTGGGGTTTATTTCCATTACTGCCAAAATCTGCTTGATGCTGGAGAGACTGATTCCCAATACAAACATACAATTGGGAGAAATGTCTGTGTGGAAAAGGATGAGTGTGAGGAAGGAATGGGTGCAGCTGGCCCTTATACATGCCTTTGCTCTTCATCCTGTGATAGGTGGTGAACAGGAGACATCTGCAGTCATTTCTTCTCCAGGCTGTTCTCTTGTCAGAGTGTTGACAGGTGAAATCAATCACATCATCTGTGTTCTTCTTGTCTACTTAAATTAAGATATTTGGGCTAGAGACTGCTTTTACCTGTAGATACTGTACTAGAGGTATCAGGGCAAGCATTTTAACACTGTTAAAATAAAAATATTCACTAACATTTTAACTCATTAAATATCTTCCAGAGTGTTTTGAAAGCTACTGCAGGTGCTGCATTTCTACCTCACAGGGTCAAATATTGCTGCCTACAAGAGAGGTTAGAATTTAGAGCATTGAGAAAGCTGGGAAAGCCTTTCATGCTGTGAACAAAAGCTCATCTAGAATAAACTGGAGAATGCAGCTAGAATTCCCATTCCAAAAATGTAAAGTATGGATATACAAGTAGAACCTAGGGTTAGGGTTTGTTTTAGGGGAAGGGGTTAGTTGAAGGCAAGACAAGACAGAGGAACAGAGGGCTCAAAAGGTATTTTGAACCTAAGTGGGGGCAAGTCACTAGAATTATCCCACTAGCAGTAATCTGGGAATGCACATAGGCTCAGCAGGAGCTGGGCATTATGTCTCCAATAAGGGTTAGAATTTGGAGAATGAGAAAGCCAGCAACAGGGTTTGAATAGCCAAAAAGGATAAGATTTAAGCAAGACCCTTTCCAAGCCTCTGGGCTACTTTTTCTACCCTGGCTAAACAACCTAGCAGTAGCCTTAGCCTGCTGTGACAGTTTGAACGCTCACTATAGCTCCAGGCTTTTTCCTTGTTAGAACCTCCACTGTTACTTTAAACCTCCCTGTGAACTGAGACATAGCTCAGGACTCCTGCCAAATACCTCTACCTGGCTTCCCAGGTGCAAGGTGAGGTCTAGACTAGGGTTAACATTCAGCAGAAGTGAAAGCTGGAGGAGGCAGCTTCTCCATTAGTAGAGTTCTGATGCCACAATTCTCTGCAGTACAATGCTTTGAAGGATTTAGGGGAGATTGCCCTTTCTTAAATATTAGTTTAGTTTAGGATGATGCTTCTGAGAAGACAAGCAGGACCTGTGTTAATAGAAAACTTGACTGGTTTTCAGTTCTCCTCCCAGAATAATTATCTCCAGGTAATACATTAAACATTTGTACACCTCACTCTTAGACAAGGAATTGGGATGCTGAGAAACACCTAAAGAGACAAAGTGGAGTTCAAGAGGCCCATGAAGATGATATTTGGGTCTTGGATTCAGACATTTCTCCCAACTATACATTGTCCAGGCACTTGCAGACAGTCAGACCTAAATCCCTGATTCTATTCCAGGTTCGGGTAAAAATGGGGGGTTTCAGAAAGGAAAATCACTGGGCAACACTAAGAACATGATTGAAAAGACTGGCAAAACCCAGGAGGAATTCCCAGTCCTGTTTCATCTGAGGGCTAAGTTTCACATTATGGTCACTTTTCTGTGGAGAGACAGGAAGAACAACATTCAAAAACTGCCTGCTCATGAACCAAGATCTCTTGTTAATGTCTCCTTCAGTGTGAATACTCAGGTATTATGTCAGGGAGTAGCCTTCCATGGACCAATCTCCAACCATTTGGTAATTTTTGTCTACACACTGGTACCTGAAATATTGCTGCCTGACCCTTCTAGCCCCAGACCACTTCTTCCCTCAAGTCAACCTTCCCAGACTGCAGTTACCAAATTACATTTTATTTTAACTACTGCAACTGGCAACCCACCCTGTTTTTCAATGGTCTTCATGTCTTTCCTCCTGTTTATTTAGTTACCCTACTTATTTTCGGGCTTTGCAGAGCTCTCTCACACCGCTGCTACTTCTCTTACACACCAAATTCTCTGCCCTTTCCTCAGCTTATTTTCCTAGTGTGTTGACACCCTCATCATGCAATCTCTGCTCACTTTCATTCACAACCTTTTAGTCCAGAAGACTGATTTTCTATTTAAGAAACTGCTGGCATCATTTTTCTGGTCCTAAAAGTGGTTTTATGCTGTGTCAGAACTCTGATTCAAAACAGCATGTTTGCTTACCGTTGCTACTAAGAACAACATGCACCAGGAGAGGATTTACTACTGAAAAATAACATTAATTTTCATTAGTCATATATTCATCTCTGCAAACACAATGGATAACTTAATTAGGTATGTTATGTTTTCTTCCCTACACTCCAATATGATAATATAATGAAGGCATGAGCAGAAACACATTGAAAAATGTTCTACTTAGTTTTCTTCAGGAGAGTTGTAATTATAAGCAAAGTAATTTTCCTTTCTCAGTCCAGCACTTGTGTACAGTTCTTTCTGGATCTGCAAACAGTGTGACAGTGGTCAAGAAGCTCAAAAGTCCAAGGCTGAGATTTGTGCAGTGTCATAAAAGCCCTGTGTGACCTTTCATCCTCGCAGATGAAATGAAAGAACATTCTGGTCTCACAGACACAATATGAGATACTCGAGTACAGTTGCAAAAAGGACCACAAAAGCATCTCATAGATTAGTAAATTACAAACATACTCACCTGTCATTTCATTTCATCTATTTTACAAGATCCAATCAGAGAGCTTTCACAGCTCCAGAGGGAAGATTAGACACACATAAGAATAAGTTTTGAATCTGTACTGGCACTAGCTAGAATGAGATTTTAATGAGAAAATCATAGATACTTCAAAATTAGAGATACAGAAGACTATATAGGTCATCCAGTCCATCCAATGAAGGATTTCCCACGAAATCTATTCTCCAGCATCTGTATCCAGCCTACTTCTGGAGTCTTTCTGGCTTGAGGCAGAAGGTGATCTCCAGATGAGATCATAAATAATTTTTTTCCCTGTAGCAAAATAAATTTTCCTGAACATGTCTCAATCAATTTATTAATTTCCAGCAAGAGACTCTGCCCTTTTTTTCCCAACAATTTGAAGCAGATGGCTCATCTGAAAGCTAGTGACCTGAAGATATGCATTTTTTCTACTTACAGGTCAACAACTCATCGGTGACCTTTAAAATAAAAAAAAATCTAAATGCTGACAAAATTTGCCTTGCTTAAGGAAAAATGAAAATATTTCAAGTGACTGGTTCAAACTATCGTTCTAAAATTACCCTGCAAATCAATTAAGCACTTAACAATGAAACAGCACTCTGTGTTTCATCCCACAAGCCATCTGTAGCCTTATGTGACAGTTAACTCAGGCTGCAGCCGGCTCCTGGATTCCCTTTCAGAGGTTTGCCTGAGACAACAGCAGTTTGCAAAGGAGCGTGAATTTCTCCAAAGGCAATAGGCCAGCTTCCCCCAAGCATGTTTTCTGCAGCACATTAATGTCTGCATGGCCATACAGTGCAAGAAGGACTGAGTGGACTAAGAGATAGAAGACCTCCCAGAAATAAACTGTTCTTGCATTTCAATCCCTATCCTAGTCCCAAAAACATTCAAGAAAAATTGCAGTTGTGAATGGGTTGTATTAATTACTTTTACTCATGGCATCTAACACATCAAAACCATCTTTTCAGGTAATTTATTAAGTCCTGCTAACTGTAGACAGGCCACAATACAGAAACTACTTTCTCTGAAATGCAATGAAAGTATTATAAAAATCAAGTGCAGTTTTCCTCATTTTAATAATTATGATAATATTTTTCTCCTTGAAATCTCTGCCTGAAACTCCTTTGTATGGTTTTACCATCTCATGCTGAATCCTTCTGCAGTGTTGATGAACTTCCACATCTCTATTTTCCCTCTGCTGTGTGTGATGTTATTGCTGAAGCACTGGGGCTTTTTTTGCTTCTGATTTATTATAGGTTACTGGTGCAGATTCTCAGCTTTCTGAAAAACCCAAAAGCATGTGGCAGTCTCTCACTGCACCATTCAGTTCCAGCTGGTCTGCTTTCCAGAACAGTTTATCCAACTGTTTGTTGGCAGATACATTACCACAGGGCATAAGAAAAGTCCTTCTCATGAGAATGAATAAAAGGTGGGTAAGAAGAAGTAGCTATTAATGGTTAATTTTCACAATGGAAAAATATCAGAAGTGGTCCTAATGTTTTTCAAGGTATTTATGTGGCACAAAATGCTATTCTTAGGTCTAAACACCTTAAATCTCATCCAGTGCATTATGATTTTGTGCTTAGCAGAGGGGATTTATCAGCCAAGGGCTCTTAGCCTAAGGCAGAATGCCTTTTTTTGGCCCTCCATGCAGTGTAGTTCCTCCATCCAGCAGTTCAGCCTACAGAAGTACACAGGTGGGACTTCAAGTGCTATGTTCTTGATTTGTGGTTTGTGACAGATTAAGTGGCCTCTCCACATAGCAAACAACTTGTTTTGGAATAGATCTTTGACCAACTCTGATATTTTGGGGTTTATCATCCAACCAACCAGTTTTGTTTAGCAGTTTCATAAAGTAATTGAAGTACTTGGTTTCTATGGTAACATACAATGCTATTCTGAAACCAGTTACATACTCTGGGAAGAACATTGTCTTCTCCCAGTTTGCAGAAGAGTAATTTAATATGCAACTTCATATAAAGTAATATTGCTTAATCATGAAGAATATATCTTGCATGCTTTTGTAAAATTGCAAGTATTTTCCATAATCTATCAATATATCTCACTCTCACTAAATGAGGTTTTCCACATGAGTATTATTATTGTCTGTTCAAATAATGAAGTGCTATCATCAGTAAAACCAGCCAAACTGAATCAGAGTAAATATTAATGGCAATTTACAAAATCACAGAAAGTAAGAATTTAGATCTCTATGTACAAATCCAGAGCAGTGTTTCAATCTGAAGGTAAATACAAACTGTTTTGCAAACACTAAGCATGGTAAACAGACCTTTTTCAACTCTTAATGTATTTAGTTTATCATCTCTGTTGATTTTAGTATGTGATTTTGAGAGATTAAAGCTTTAGGTAGGCCTTGCAAAATGTTTTCAGCAGGTTGAGTTGAATATCATCAAGAGATAAAAATCTACAGTTGTTGGCTCATGGAAAGTTATATCATGATATATTCTTCTAAGGTTTAAAAGTACCAAAAATACTATAGATGCAATTTGTTCAATTCTAAAAAATATATAAATAATATGTAAGTGAAAGAGAATGTCTCTCTGAAAAAAAGAACTAATTCTAGATACACTTCTCACAAAGCATAAATCCATACTAGAGTCAGTCCCACAGAGCAGGACTCCAACGTAAGTCACATTTCCATTGACATCTGTAGGCTAAATTTGCAGCTGACATAACACAAAGCACCTCTATAAGGAAGAATGCATTTCCAAGGCTTTTCTCCACCTATGGACTGCATAAGTGAAAAATAAAAATTAAAAAAAAACAAAAAAAACCCAAAAAAACTACAAACAAATGCAAAAAGAAATATTTCATTTTTAATTTCACATCAGCTAGAGAACTTCCCAGAAACACTTTTTCTCTTTGCTATTATTGAACACTGGGGAGAGAAAGCTGCTGCTGCTGCTGACCTTAGAGCCTCCAATTTACCCACTCACTTTTGTTGCAGCTTCCCCCATTACAGGGGGGTCACTGATTTACTAACACAGTGGCTCCTCTCTCACTAGCAGGCACTGACTTCAAACATGTTGGTTATTCATGAGTGCAGTATGCCCCTCAGTGCTAGGACTTGACCTCTTATTTGCTCTTTTTCTCCTGTGTTTGGACCAATTTATGATCACGAAATTGCTTTGGGCCTTTTGAATCCTCCAGGCTTGTACATTTCCATCGCATGATTGCTTCCTTACATAATGGGATAGCAATCAGTAATTGATGAGTTAATATTTCCCTTTCCTAGTTAATTAGCTTCCTGATCACAGTGCTGCCATCAGGAATGTTCAGGTGCCATAGATTATTATACCAGTCAAGGCTCTAAAACAGGAAATATCCAAAGCTTTTAGTGCTGGGAGATGCTGCATTTGTTGGAGGTGTTCTTTTCCAGATGTGATAGGAAGCCAAGGTTTGTGCTACACTGAGTTGCTAGAACATCATGGTCTCTCCATACATTTTATCTTCTAGCTCTAATTTACTCCCAAAATTTATTTTGCAGGTTTGGTCAAATAGACATGACATCTGAATTGAATACATTATATTCTCCCCTATCTAAGCTAGTATGAAGAATTAGCATGTGATACAAATTTATATTCTGTTTTATAGAAGGGATTAAATGGTAGTTAAAGCGACTTTTGTTCAGGGATTTTGCAATCTGCATCAAATGTTCTGTGATCTTCAGCTGACAAGTATTCAATTTTAGGTTGGTATATTAAAAATTTAGACAATAAGTGAAACAAGAAGGAATTTAGAAAAAGTCCTTGTCGGTGTCTTTCATGGAAGCTGTTAAAGAGAGAAGACCCATGGTAATGTTACTGATACAAACTTTATAATTTCATCTAACAGCTCCAGACTTTGTGTTCCTGAACCTGTCCCACCCTTCATACCCATTTATGTCCATTTATGCACATTTAGATTAAGTACAAGAAAGAAAAAGGCAAGAAGTTATGTATTCCAGAAGTGGACTACTCAGCATGGATTTTTCTGACCCAAGAATGAGTTTCTATGATTAATGTTTATGTGCAGGTTTTTTACATCACAAACTCATGTTCTAGCACAGCCATTTGAAAATTTGTCAGGAGTACAAAAAGTAAGAGCTTTAACAACTGCTGATGTGTTCCTACAGGACTGGCATAGACCATATTTTCCAAATAAGTTATCAGATTCATCTATTTATCTTCAAGAATTTTGCATTTTCCCAGTGTGTGATACACATTTCCTTTGATGGACCACTGACAGTAGAAGAGATGTTTTCAAAATTCAGGATAGAAACTGGTCTTTTTGAAACAGGGTCAGTTGGAACAGGGATTGTGTCAGACTGGTTATTACTATTAGGCAAAATTAATTTCCTTGGTTATTGCTGCATCTGTTTATGTATGTGTGGGCTTTCATTTGCAAAGGGAGCATGTAATTAAGAAAATGTATGCAATCCAAACCAATATAACTATACCGATTTTGATCAATGGTACATTTTTTTTTTCTCTAAATGTAAAGATCCTACTTCTAAAACAATTCTCATGACAGCTTTGATAACACTAACATTGATGATTTATGCTAAAAATCACAATCTTTACCTCCAAAAGACACTGATACAAACTATTATGGCATTAGAAGTTGTTTTTTTTTCCCATGAGAGCTGGTCAATATCCTTGATAACTTTCTTTGTAACTGTTCAAAAAACTTGAAGTATAATAGTTTGGAAAAATAGAAGACTGAACAAAGGAAGCAATGCTGTATCTTTTACTTGGACAAATAAAATAGACATGGTAAGCAATAATATGTATTTTAGTGGTAGCATTTCGTATAATAAATGGTCTACTATTTAATTCATTATAAAGGATTTTTTTTTTACATACTCAGGGGGAAAAAAACCCCAAAACAAACAAGAAACAGAAAACAACTGCAAAACCCAGCAAAAAATCAATTCCGGTCCTCAAATTCATGCATCTACTCTTCCTAATACTGTGTGTTTGCAGTTCCTGATGGCACAGGTTTTGTCTTTCTTTCTCTTTCATTCTTAAATAAGCTACAAGAATGAAAGGAGGTCAAGATAAGGGCAACAAAGACTACCTTTATTGAGAAAGATGTTGCATTTTATTCATTATGTGCACACAGAATTAAATACCAGATAGGAATGCATTGACTTTTTGAAGGTTCAGTTTCATACAGTGAAAACCTGTAACTCACCAAGCTAAATCTAATGAAAGAAAGAAATTAAATAGAGAATGACAGGTGGAAACTGTTTCATGTCCTAGAAGATCCCAAAGGCACAATCAGGAAAGACAGATGAAAATCAGTAAATAGGAAAAGGGAAAAAAAATAATCTGGTGATAGACAGATAGTTGCAAGTAAAATATTTATGTTTTTTGTAAATTAATGTATGAGATTGTAATAACAGAAGAAAAATGGTAACTAGAAATTTAAAAATATGCATTTGAAGATGCAATTTGCATTATTAAGCATATATTAAAGTCTGTGACTTGTACAAAATATCCAAAATTTGATTACAAGGTGAACTTAATAGCAAGCAGAAATTGAAGTGCTTCTTGCCAAATGGCAGAAGTTTTTTCTGAAAACGGTTTCAAAGTTTTAGAAACTCAGAACCCAGCTTTTCCAACAGGCAAGTGATGACAGACAAGTGAAACCTCACTTTCACTTAACAAGTGCTAAGTGCTCTTTTGTATTCATCCTTCCATTCAATATCAGCCCAAGGTAATGCTTTAAAACAATCTCATCTATAATGTCTTCATTGCTTTCTAATGTAAATCTGGAATGTATAATATTTTTCAGCTGAAAAAATGTATCCTGGTTTTATAAATAGCATTCACTCTTCACTGTATAACTGAAAACTGGAAACCTCACACGAAGTCACAACTCCTGTTACTATGTACTCCTCTCACATCATTAGAGAATACTCTCTTCAAAACCAGCTCTTGGTACCTGTCACAGCTACCAGAAGGAGTGCCAGTGCTTGCCATTCTCCCACTTCAACAGCTCTGTGAAATGAAGCAGGGAGAGAGTCCAAGGCAATCCTACCCAGATTCACAATCTACCAGAGCTGTACCTGTAAAGTCTCTCTTCACACTTTATATTTTTACAGCACAAAGCTGTGCTGTCTTTCTCTTGCACACTTTGGGATCACACACAATAAAGTTTTAAGCTATAGACTGAGAGGGCCTGTGTTCCTCTCTCCTTATAGCTGCAATGGGATCAGGCTACTAGCATGGAATTTTTCTGCAGAATGTCATGATTCTTTGGAACACACGTGAAATTGAAATCTAAACGTGAAAACTTCAGCTCTTGGAGCAACTATCCATTGTTCAGCTGCATGTGACACATGGAATGCTGAAGCAGAGAAGCATGTATAAAATCTGAAAAACTATATGGCAATTGAGATTAGTTTACTTCTATTTTACGAGGTTGGTCTTTCACTTGAAAGAGCACCAATATAAGGCCTCTAAAACGGAGAGCTGTCATGTATAGCTGGTCTGTCACTGGAGGCAGTTGCAAGTAGAGCTTACACCTCTGTAGCCTAAAAGTGCACATTTATTTTTAGAATATGTTTTGCACATTTTAGCATATTAAATCAATGCAGAGAGTTCATATTTTTTTCTGATGTGAATTTCACATCTTTCTTCATCTCTCTTACTTAGAAATGCTGAATTTGCTTAATAAAAGTCTCTCCGTCAGTAACTACTGACCTGAATCTGGCTTCAATTAATTACCTTGCAGTATTCCTGTTCCTTCTGTCCTACTGGTAAGGCCTCAGTCATAGCAAAGTTAATTTGGGAGCTCCAAAGCAGTGCAGTCAAAAGAGAGGACCTGCCACAACAAATATTCAACACACAGGTAGAGGACTGGAATGTTTCTAGCTGAAACTGGTAGTGCCTTTTCACCTTCATTCTGAAGTAGATCAAACATGGAAAGGGGGGTATTAGTAGATCTGGTGAATGGAACAATACTTTTCCCACTTTGGAGATTTATTGATTTGGGGCAGAAAACTGTAAGTCTTGCTGACCACTCCCTGGCTCTCCAGTTGCTCAGTCATGTCGTGGGTGGGAGTCCCAGAGTCCCTGGTGGTGCAATATTGTCACAGTGCACTGTTGTGGTAGTGATTGGTACCTGCTGTTCTTCACCCCTCAGCAGTCCCACAGCAGAAGGGCTCTGTCTGTTTTGTGACAGAGGCTGACTGGTAGCAGAAGTTCTTCAGAATTCTTTATTCTTGGAGAAGAGAAAAAATCCCACTGTAAAAATTTCTACCCCACTTTCATCTTATTTGTGAAGAAAAAGGGATAAAACCCTTTCTCACTTCCCACTGAAAACCCAAGACAGCAGAAGCATTCTCTTTTGAGTGGCTAAGCGTTGTCATGCCATCACATTTCTTTGTACGCCTCTGAGTTTCCTTTTGTGCAGATATGTGAACAAAACGTTACACATGAAAATGTTTGTGGAAAAGAAAATATATTAAAAAAAATTGTCCTCAGCCAACTGAAAGTTGATTTATTCTCTAATGAGCTATTTACAGACTATTCTCCCACCTTGCTCTGAGCTCCAATTTTTAGGCAAAGCAGTGTGCTAAACATTTTAGATTGTATCTATCCATCCAAATATTTCTAGTGATATAAGCACTGAAGGCCACCCATGAGTCAGGATGGACAAGAGGAATGAATTAATCTCATCTCCATCGCTAATTGCAGTGATTTCAATACAGCCAGATGGCTGCTTGCTGGTGGTGGCAGCATCTCTGTGAAGTGTTAGTTTCTCTGACTTAATATTTTTCCAAATAGAAACTTCAAAGCAAATCGAGCAGATATGTGGAGTTTTTAAAACAGAATGAAGTCTTGAGAAAAAAATAATCAAAATCCCCTCAGTTTGCCCACTAAGATTTAAGAGAACTCGTGTTGTATTCAACTGAAGGACAGATCAATTAATTCCTTCAATAAGTACATAAATAAATAAATAAATAAAAGCTAGAACTAACAGAGAGATACACAGCTTCAATTCTCTACTTCTCTTCCTCCTATAGAGCTTAATTGTTACACTCCTGTTATTCAGACAAGTCACAGGAAACTGAAATTATGGCTTTTGTCTGAGACATACATGTGGATAAATTTAGTTAATGTAGTTACTGGCTTTCTAATCAATCCTTTGAGACTCCCATGGATTCCTACCCACGGGTAGCTGGGAGGGAATAAATTTAACATCTGAAGAAGTGTTTAAATATAACTAGTTTGAAATGTTATAGATAAAATTTCTACTCTCACTCCAGGTCCACAGACAGGCTCCAGTGATACTAACATAGATACTACTGATTTACACTCGTAGAAGGCATAAAGCAGATATCAGTGAATTTACATATTTCTTTCTGAAGTTTTAGTGCCCTCTTTTTCATTTTAATTTTAGTGTCAGTACTATTGTTTGGGGTTTTTTCCCCCATGTTTTTCTTTATTGAATTACGGTATAATTTATTTTTCGGAAAGCAGCGTCATCGTTTAAAGCTGTCTCCAGATTTCATTTGCATTTTTACTCCTTTGCTTCTGAATAAAATTTTGTTCTTGAAGGTTAGCTGGAAAGATGGTGACTACCATAGTCCTGAGAATACTGCAAAGCCTCACAGCAGTTCAGCTGGAGAAAACACTTCATCATGGGATCTGGAGCCTTGTTGGCAGCAAATGGCAGCAAGAGATATCTACATGGGCCATTTCAGTGCTTCTGAGAGATGTTGACTGCTAATGAATGCACCCAGAAAGTAAATGTTTCCTGATTCTGTATGAGAGAATGGAATTGATAAAAAATTCTAATGCAGTTATTAGTCTGCTAGTAGATGAGAGGAAGCTTACGAGGCAGAAATGGATACCACAACATAGCAGCATTTGAATATCTTTTAGTGGAAACAGTATTAGCATTGGGTACCCTCTTAAAATCTTGGAAAAGAGCTTCACTGAGCCCACACCATGCAGCTAAATTAAAAAACCCTGACACTGCAGTCATGTTCTTGCTGGTGAAGCACAGTGTGCTGGTGAAAGAATGGCCTAACAACATCGACCTCCCCAATATGAAACCAAGGCCCATAGTGGTAGATTAATGGATGCAATCTTGGATGTACTATAAATCATTTAAAGTTGTTGCTCTCCCAGTCTACAAGTGCAACGCTCATTCACATTATGTTCATTTGCAAGATGGAAAATTTGAGGCATTTCCTTTCAATTTTAACTTTTTTTTCCACTATAAGCAAAACAAAGACATAAATGCAGAAGAAAACCAATTAGAAAAATATTACTGTGAGTTGAAAAAATCTCTGAATCAAAATTTCATCATCATTATTGCTTGACCTAACAGTGACATGCACAGATTTTAAAGAGTTGTACGGGATTTTTACTATGCATTTACTTCCAATAGTGCTTGTGGAAGGCTGATTAAGTGTTCCCTTGGGATTCAGAGAGAATTCAGTGTGTTATTTTGTTTCGGCACCAAAATCTTTCATAAGCATAGGGGTTTTAGTTTCTCTCTCATGAAAAATTTTATCTGCTTTCTTTGACTTTCATTGGAGTTGTCATCAACTTGAAAAATTGTCATAGCTTCAGAGAAATTCTGTCATTTCTGAAAAGTGAAGGATATTAAACTTCCTCTCCCCAAAGTTAAAACGAGATTCTTGACTTTGTCTTTGGCAAGTTCATTAAAGTACTCTGTAGCTCTAAGCAGGAGTGTTTTTTCAGTTCTGAATGCTGACATGGAAAATGGAAATAATGGTCATTATTACAGTTATCAGTCACTTAATGCTGAACTATGCCTTGAGGATGTTTTACAGTATATGTAACTGCCCCTTGCTGAACATTTAACTCTGTGTTGAATTCTAATCAGGGTTTCTAATATCTTTTTCTTTTTTTTTTTTCCCTTCTTAACTGCTGCATATCCATTTCTCCCCGCTGCTCCATCTTTACATATAGCTTTTCTCTTCATGAACTCTTTCAGCTTATCACAATTCTTTATAAAACACATCCACTGCTTCTTAGAGGTTTTTTTGCCTTTGCATCTTTCTCTGATACAGACTATCCTCTGCTCCCTGTATGTGCCTCTCCTTTTCTTTGTAATCACAGAAATGAGAAGGGGAGCACACTGACTGAATAGCTCCATTTCCCGAGGCTGAGGGTGGGATTGAGCTTTGTGGCACACTTCCAGGACTGGTTTCTGGGGGCAAGCAGCAGGTGGATGTTGCACAGCGGGTGTTGTATCTGACATGCTGGAGTTGTACACAGAGCAGACCAGGTTTCAGTGCATACAGACTGCTCTGTCTCAGGCAGTTCCAGAGTTCTGGGATCTTCCTCATCTACGCAAACCAAAAGTTTGGCCCATATGCTCCGCTGTCCCTGCTCCTCACCCTGACTGCCTGCATGCTTCAACCACACCTTAGATCCTGCATTCTCAATCTTCCATTCACCAGGCTAGGGATAAGGATATGCTTATAGATCTCACACTAGTAAAAAGACCCCATCTAGTTTGATATTTTCTTCAAAACACACATCTCTCAGAATCAGAGGAATGTATCACACTTGTATCTTGACAATGTGAGGTTTCCTTGTTTTTTATGGGAGAATAACATTGGATTCTCATCCACTCTAATTTTTTAAAAAATAGATCCCTGAGGCATGTTACTATTATGGTTTTTAAATTCATTATTTTTTAAGACTATCTTATGATTTTCAAGGGCATAACTCATCATTCTAGGATGCCTGGAATTAACAATACCAAGTGACAGTAAAAACAAGGCTCCATCATAGCATAAGCCCTTAGGCAACACTGTAGCAATAAAACAAACACTATCTTACTGCTAAGAAGCTATTTCTAGGTCCCTCTGGGTGTCAGCAGGACTTAAGCAGAGCATAAAAAGAACTGAATTTCACAATGCATCTAAGTGTTTGTGATAAAACAGCGCAGCTTCTGAGGAATTAATTCTGCTCACAGGGAGAAGTTTCCACATCCACTGTACAGCAGAATTATCTAATGAACAGTTTTACAGGGCAAGTTTCTAATGCAGTGTCATTTTCCTTTCCTGTCACTATTGTGACTACGAGCTATTCTTTCTCCCAAAAAATATAGTAGTGTTTTGTGTAACATTATGGAGGGTGAATTGTAATAGAAAATTGTTTTGTTGCTTCATAAACTAAGTATAATTTTGAGCTCTTACAGTTTTAGTTAAAAACTCATAAACACGTGTTTGTTTTGCTGGGACAATGAAATGCCATTTAGCTACAGAAGTGCCAATTAACTAAAATTCTGTGCTGGTGCTACTGATGTAAATCAGGCTATTAGATAGGCAGTGCAAATGAAGATGCAGAATTGGTTGCAGCCATTAAGCTGTTGATAATTGAGATGAAACGGAAGGCAACACATGGAATTTAACACTGTCAGTACAGAGAGTTTAGTAGTCTTTTTTCATTGCAAGAATTTATGGGCCATGAAGTGATAGCAGTAGTGAAAACATGACAATGTAATAGCATGACGCACTGTAATGCTTTATCCTTTATTGTAAAACAATTGGGAAATATGGAGGTGATGGAACATTACCTCTCACATTTTCCAATGAGCCTTTCCATTCTGCTGTTTCTCATGGGACTGATGAAGCTGACAACAATGGAAGACTTCCCAGGGAAATCAGATCATAGGGAAGGGATCATATTATAGTCACTAATAGAAGCACCTCGAGAGTCCAGATTTCCACAGGGAATCTCCATGAAGCACTGTTTACCCCTCCAACAGTTTGCAGATTTGCCTTTCAGGAGTACATCAGAGCAAAAACACCTAAATAACACACAGAGAAATAAAGATACGTGAAATTTAATTCAAGAAAATTGGTAAGTCAGATGAAGAAAGGCAGAACTCAGCTGAGGAAAACGACTAGGAAAGAAGTTACTTAGGTTGCATCTCAGAGAGATTTTAATATCTGAAAAGCTTAAACAGCTGAAAGGCAATGCTTCCCCTGACTTGTCTTTGAGAGCTTTGAACTTTCTTGTAGACTCAGGACCAAAACATAGTCAATATTTAATTTTAAACAAGAAATCAGAAATATCCACCATAGAGGAAAGTCCCCAGTATGCCACCATGAGAGTTTGAAGTACAGATTTCTCCCTTCCCCCAGTGAAGCCTTCCCATTTCATATCAACAATATTAAGGTTTGCATTAATGGTGGCATGAAAATGAGTGAGCAGACCTCTAGACTTGGTTACTATTTTAGGTGTTCCTGGATGCCTAAACATAGCTGTTCCCTGGCTAAGGTTTATGAAGTTAGGTCCTTCCTAACCAATCATTTCTGAAGTTGGGTAAGGTGTCTGAGGATGAGAAAGGGAGGTAAGGAAAGCCATGACCTCTCAATATCTCTAGCTGAAGCTATGCTATTCTGCATAAAACTGTTGAGTCAGACAGCAAAAGATAACTTATGAAGCTTAGGAGACTAGTCAGAAACTAAAGATAAGAATAGGAAATCTAAAACTATTATCTGTTCTAATAAAGAAAACCTTTTGTCAGAAAATTATTCTGGCAAAATCTGAGGTTCTTAAGGATTTTAGGCTGTAAATGAGAAGGTCTTTAGCAAATCATAATTTTCAAGGTAGTGCGTGTATGTTCATATCAATGCACTTCTGCAATAATTTCCCATAAGCACTTATATGATTGAATTTCTCTGAAATTAATATTAATGCAAAATATATGTATTAGCCTGCATATCTGAAGGCTTGTTAAAAAAAAAAAAAAAAGGATTACAATGCACTTCCTGCAAGCATTTATATCTGTAATAAATTACAGTCAGCCAATCATAAAGTGAGAGCCCTATGATCAGACACATGAAAGTGATACATATCCTTCTGAATTGCAAACTGGCATAAGCCAAAGGGTTGAACTGCAGAAAAACACAGGACAGCCAAGAATGTTCTCCAGTCAAACAGGATTTTAGATGTATTTTTATTCATATTCATTTGTTATATATTATGATGCTCATCTTTTAACAAGAATTTTTAAAGAGTGAAATTATCTTTGTGACAAAATGAATTGGGCTTTGCCAGGAGCCTGCCCCACTACTTCTTCTGTGTTCCTCCTGGGCAGAAGTACAAGAATTGAAAATGCTGAAGTGCTCATTCAACAGGGTAATGAGACTTTTTTTATGAAAAAGGATGCTTTCTTCTCTGTTAGGTGTGTTACCAAGGAGAGTTGCAAGCAGAAGCCTCGAGGTTAATGAGATGTCTAAGAATAAGGACCTAGGGTAATAGATGCCTGAATCTGAATAAAATCGTACTAAGAAAACTGAGGAGCATGTACCTTTGAGATGTCTGATTTTTCCCTCTCCTCTCAAGGCTTGATCTTGAGGAAGAAGCAAACAAATTTTCATATAACCTTTCCCATAGCTTACTGTAAAACATCAGGTGCTCAGCATTAGGAACCAGAATCCAGGATAATTACCAAGAAAAAAGGCTTCAAAACCATGAAGTTTGTTTATATGTTAAATACAGGAGCTCCCAGTCTGAGTCTCAGTCCTTATAGGCAAATCTTCAGCTTTTCTAAATGAGAAAATTCCTCCACACCAGAATCTCGAGGGAAAGATTGATTTTCAGTTATTTGCTTATATTGTGTTTCTGTGAGCAGGCAGCAGCCTTAAAAAGAAAAGTTAAATGTCAGTGACTCAATAGTTGGTAGTATGTTCGCATAAACTAGGAATAGGGACAGAAGAAATAGACGAAAAGCTTTACAGTAAAACCTTGTAGTAAACAAGACTGAAAGAACCCTAAATTATAAAAATGTACTATGTGCACCGCTGAAACTTTGTGGCAAGGGAGACTTCAATGTCAGGGAACCAAATATCAATTCTTTGCCATGAAGAAAGTGTGGCTAGGATGGACACAGATATCACCCACAGCTGTGCTTGAATTTTGTTTGTTACTCTATTTACCTCTGAAATTCATAATCCCTGCTCTGTGCGGGCAACAACTTTCAGGTACCAAACTCTTCCACCAGCAGCAGCGATGGCAGCCCTGGGAGGAAATAGTGATGAAATAGAAAGAGCTGACACCTGGGCACAGAACAGATACTGTGATTTCTCTTAGTGTCTTTTGTAGAGATGCCTGAAATAAGATTTAATAAACATGCATGTGGGTTTTTTTTCATTTTGCTGGGGTGTGACTGTTGTGTCTAAGGAGAGCATACAAACAGGCAGTAATGCACTTGTAGCTCAGACCTGTTGAAATCAAACATTGAATGGGTATTCCCCATGTACTGCAGTCTGACCTGAGCCTCATCCTCTGAGGGTGGCCAATCTTCTGTACCTTGTATTGAACTACACAGCACAGTGCTGGGTGACCCTTCAGAGCAACAGGGGCAGACCTTAGGAGGAGAATACATTTGCTCTTAAAAAGCTTGTAGGCTACTTTTGAAGTAAGGAAGAAGGAAGAAAAGCTTTAATGACCCAAAAAACTTTGCACAAAAGACTTGAGAAGAAAATATGGCTGACATAATTTCTGAAACACAATGAAAATCTCTTTGGAAAGTCAAATATTTCTTTGTACCTCAAGTTCTTTTGTCTTCAATGAAGAAGGTACATATGCTGAAAGTAGAGGGATAAACTTTAAGATCCCAAAAGAACAATACCAGAGAATCTGAATATATTTGAAGCTTTCCTTAAAAGGTGACCTGGAATATGAGATAGCATCACAATGATCCAACAGTGAAAATTCCTTCTATACTTTTCTTCTTCCCTTCTCTTGAATCATGTCCCTGATGCCTCAAATCAGTTACTCTTGCCTTCACAGGGAAATTCAGATTTCTGTATATTTGAAGTTCTGTATGGGCCTGGATTTTATAAGACACAAATGCTCTAAATTTTTAAAATATGTTCAGCTTTGTTAGCTGAAAATGCTCAGAATATTAACAGACAGGAATTGATAGAGGAATAAATGGGCTGTAGACACTTCTGAACTTGTTACCTCAATCTAGAACAGTGAGATAAGAGAATTTTGGTCTTCTTTGTTTAAAAAATACAGAGTCTGATGGTAAAAATTCACTTTGTTTCTATGTTCTTATCAAGCAGATACAGAAATGATGATGAACTAGTTGCAATATATCCTTGCATACTTCTGCTCAGGAATAGGATCAAGGTGGGGAAAGGGAAGGGAGGACAAGACAAAGCCTGCAACCATTTATGCAAATCAGGTGTGGTCTTTTAAAGCAAAGACTCAAGCAGTGACAAATGGTGAATAGAAACTGAATGAACGGAACTCTAAATAAATAAAAAAATGAAAACCAAGCAATATATTACAAAGAAATAGTATTTAGTAGAGGGGACATGGACAAATACAGTGAACAAACTATGTAAAAACAGAGGGCACATAAAGAAAGTGATATTAAAGAGGAAGAGAAGAAAAGGCAGACTGTTTTAAAATTGATAGGTATGTATAACAAACCTCATTACGATTTTATGGAGCTTCACAAGAGAGCCCAGTTCTTGAACTGTGGTGCTCATTATCCCTCTAATCTGCAGGAGCAGCTATTCTGACCAAGTAAGTTTGATATAGTATTGGCCATTAGGATAAGACTGCTTGAATTTGTGTTTAAAAAATCCTCATTAATTGTCACATGACAGTAGTGATCTCAGCAAAAGAGCTGAAGCTTGCGGGAGAAATGCATCAGAGGGCTATATTGAAAATGCATGGCATTGCAATACCCAATAAGAAATGGTCTTATATGTAGCAAACAGAAATGTCATTTTAATCACTTGGCAAATGAATACAGTTAGTGTGTGAAATTAGGACTCCATCAGATTATAATATCCTGTTTACTGAGGATAAAGATGCTTAGGAAGATACCTTCTTAAAAAATGCTGTTCACATTTGTTTAATGCTTAAGCTGAAAAAGCACTAGATAAAAACATTCTGGGGAAAAAAAAAGAAAAAGGAAAAAATAGATTCAAGAGCAGAAAACACAAAACAGAAGAGACAGATTCCATTTTACCATTCAAGAAAATACAATATTTTAACTTTAAAGCTAAGCAAGTCAGAGAGTCTTCACGTTTTTGTGGTATGCTTCCTCTCCCCTCTACAATGGATGCTTAACTATTGCTCCATTTAAAGTATCTAAAATAAGATGTCTTAGGATCTCAAGTTTAATCTTTCTAAAATGAAAATTTTGTGATGTTTTCAGATGATTTTCTAAGCCTGTATGCAGGTTTTGGAAGAAAACTTTGGAAAAAAAGACTTTATTTTTGGTTGTTTTAATTCTTGCCTAATAGACTATTAAGCTATTTTCTTAACATGAAAGGTTTTCCATTTTAGAGAAGTTCCTTGCCTTTTATTTCCTAAGGCTGCATGACCAAGAGCTATCATACCAACAGATGTAGTTCATTGTGAGCATGTAGAGATGTCTTTGGGTTCACTTGGCTACAGAAGAGCATCTGAAGCTGAAGCTAAAATGTTGTAAGGAGTTACTTTGGAACCATTCTTTACTTTGGACCGAATATTTCAAGATAATATGTTTTCCATTTTTTCCTAACAATATATTTCTTAAGATGTAGATCAGTTAAAAGAAAGGAGTCAATGCACTGGATATTAACACACAATGTATTAATGTATTGTCTTAGGCTATATTTATTTGGAAGGTCAATTAATTAGTAGTTGAAATGTTAATATATAAATATTAAGCAAGAGGCTTCAAGGGTAATACTATAATTTCTGATTAATAACAGTGTTACTAATGTGCTTTAATTAACTACAATGTGTGGTTCCTATAGCTCGAAGGTCTGACTCTTCTAAGCAAATTATCGTCAGTAAAGTCCAAGGCAGTGCTGGATATAAATTTAATTAATTAAAATGCTACACTTAATGAGAAAAAGGTTATTCAACAGAATTCAGACCGAGTGCACATATTAGTTTAAGCAAGTAACAAACCTCTTCTAGTCTTACAATAATTTTTTAATATTAAGTTGTCTGCAAAATATTCTTCCACACTGTTATTTCAATGAAATGAAAAGGAAGATTTGAATCAGAAGTAAATCAGAAACACAAGTGTGGTTCTCTCTCTTCTTCTAAAGGGCCTCCAAAAACCCTTTTTAAAGTAGCAATACGTGTGGTGAGCAGGAGGAGATAAAACTGTACTCACATTGTTTATGAGATCACCTAGGGACTCTCTAACAGAGACAAGATTTGCAGGGCAGAAGAAGAATGTTAAGGGAAAACAAAGAGCTACTCAACATTTACCAGCCTGATCATAGGCTTGATAGAAAGCTTGACATGTAGAAGTTGCTTGGCCCTGCAGTCCCTGACACCACCACAGTTCTATAGTAGTGTGATGCCATGGTGAAGATTGATGTCTTTGGATTAACTCATGTGTTTAGCCAATGCTATGCATGGAGTGCTCAGCAGATACACCTCCACCCAGCAATACAGCTTCAGGAGACATCTAGTTTGTTCCAGGCCAGCTGAATTTTTATGATTCATGCATGCTTTCTAATACAGGATGAGGTAATTGGATCAGTAAAATGGCCAGAGAAAGAGGTACACAGTCCCTTTCTCAACCACAGATGGAACTGGAATAAATTTGTGTATCAAGAAGCAAAAGAGGCCAGAAATGCTCTCAAGCTAAGAACCAATTTGACTTTTGGGAGCAGAAATTGTCAATGCATACAAATGCTACAACACCATCAAAACATTGACTACCTTCTCGTATCAAGAACCCCTGTGTATAGATTTAGGCTTAACCAGTTGCTTCAAAGCCTATTGCTGATTTTAGCCAGACAGTAAGAAAACTCAATAACAGAGACCTGGGATCTGCCATCATGGATATTCAACCAGATGGCAAACAGAACCAGGTGGCCAGACCTTGAGCTGGGCAGCAGAAACATGTCTAGTTCCTCAGATTTGTTGGATCTTGTCCACAATCACATAAGACCTAGATTCCTATCCAAATGGCTTCCTCATAGTAGCACTACATGTGCATTTTGAAGGAAACAAGGAGAAATTGTAATCCCTATGTTGCTAGATAAATGTACAAGCTTATGTAACTTGTAAACATATGGCATCTGCTTGATCTTCATGCACAGCTCAGTCCTGGCATCCATGAGACTTGCTCTGAGGCACAGGAAACCAAACAGCAGTAAAAGATAGGCAGAGTAATGCTCTACTCTGCCTCCCCGCCCAAGTGATTGCAAAATTAGAGCTTATTCTTCTATTTCCCTTGATACCTTCGTTGGTGCCCCTCTATTTGGCACCTGTCAATACTTAAAGGGGTCTTGTAAGAAAGATGGGAACAGACTTTCCAGTAGAGGCTGTTGTGATAGGACAAGGAGTAATGGTCTAAAACAAAAAGAGGGTAGATTCAGACTAAATGCAAGGAAGAAATTTTCTATGATGAAGGCGAAAGCCTTGAACAGGCTGTCGTGTGAGAAGTGATAGATACCTCATCCCTGGAAGTATTCAAGGCCAGGCTGGACAGGGCTCTGAGCAACCTGATCTAGTAGAAGATATCCCAGCTCATTACAGAGACTTTGGACTAGATGACCTCTAAAGGTCCCTTCCAACCCAAATCATTCTATGATTCTGTGATTCTATTTCTCAGATGTCCTTAGGTCTGAGTATTACTTGGAAAATAGATGAACTTTAATATGATTGCCTTTACATGAAATATTAATCCATTTGATGATGCATTTCACATTGGAAAACAGGTTCCTAACACTCCTACAGAGCAAATGGTCGTATTTTGAAACTATGTTTTGGTATCTACAACTGCAGTATTTATACCTCTATGCATAATTTCTAGTTCCAGTGGAAAATAAAGCTATATTTCTGGAAATCTTACTGATACTAAAGTATCTTGAGAAACTTGTTTTTTCTGGGGCAGCAAACATTATTCCTCTTTCCTCCACCACACAATTAGCAACCTTTAATGCCAGTAGTTGACATGAAACACAACCTTGGAAACAGATGGCCTGCTTATTGTGCTGTTGCTTTCCTCCTAGTCAGGTTAATTTGGCCCAGATGACTTTTTAAGAACTCCTTTGAGAGGCGCCTGCTCTTGTGTTCAAGCTGCAAGAGTTTTTTCAGAAGGAGAAAAGGCTGGGATAAGCTGTGCATAGGGAGAGATTTAAGAAAAAAGCACAATTTAAAAAAATATGTTTAAATTCCTATGTTTTCTATAGCACTATGCAGGGTTAAGAGGAAGGCTAAAATTCATTCATGTTCCCTCAGTCATGTGCTCTTTCCTGTGGTCACTTACCCTTGCTATCTCAGAGTTCCCCCAAAAAAACACACCCTCCTATAATGGACGGCTGGGTGGGAACTAATCATTTTTGTGGGTATAAATTCATAAGTGAGGAGCAGCAAGACAGGTGGTGATAAAGCATGTATACAAGAGAGGATGTTTATGGACGCAGTATGCTCAGATTACCTAACCTTGTAAAACAAAATTCAGATTGAAAAAAGGTGGTAGGCAGGGGCAAATGTGTCCATGTATTACAGCATTCTCTCAATCCAAGCTGAGAGCTGCAATAAATTAAGAACATATCTTCCAAAAACCTTCATCAGACACTGAGCTGCATTTTTAAAGTGATTGATAAACAATTACAAAGCTGCTGTCACACCTCTAGCATCATAATTCAATATGTGTGCCTAGAGTGCTGTTTAAATCACTGATTCATGTCAGGAAAAATAAATGTCTTGATTCTCATATGGCACTGAGTTTCCCTCCTTTGCTTCATTTCTACCTAGAGTATTCTCCCTCAGCTGTTTGAACACTGGTTAACAAGCCAAGGAAGTTTCTCACTTACAGTCTAGAAGGGAATGGCTGGAAATCTCTGGGTGTGTGTTCTGGGGGGACAACTTAATTGCTAATTCACAGGTGCCAAATGCCCCAAGGAAACCCTGGCCACTGAAGTGCATTTAGAACTAGCCTCCTGATGAAAATATTGACAGCTTCTTCCAGAAGCATGCAAAGAAACATGACATTTTGGGACTAATATTTTGTGCACAACAGCAGCTGGCAAACTGTTCTCATCTGATTTGGATAGCTGCTTCGTATTGGAAGTCAATAGCAAACTGGAGATATTTAATTCCATTTATTAGGTGCAATATAAAAAAAAAAAAAAGCCACCATCATTGAAGTCAGAGATTGCATAAAACCCTCATTTGAATGTGGGTGCTATCTCAAAAGCTAACTTACAACCCAAACACTGCATGTCTGTAATTCACATCTAGCTGCTACAGTAGGTGAAGAAGTATATTTAGTTATCCAGAGTGCGGCTGCTGCTGTAGTTCTGGAAACTACTGGGGAGCTAATGGCATTAGTTTGTTAACATGTTGTCAGATTAAAGCACATCATATAGCATGACTAGCATACAAATGATGCAGAAAATTAGTGCCCTTGATACAGCACCAATAAAAAGACCACACCAAAAACATGCTGAGCCTGAGCTGTCAAAAGTTCCAGGGAAATGCGTTACGGAAAAGAACATATGGGACCCTAATACTTCTACAACAAATTTACCCTGGGTTCAGAAAAGCTTGTGTTTGAATCTGATAAAAAGAGAGTGTTTGAGGATGACTGGTGGGGTTTTTTCTTTCTAGTTAGAAAAAAACCCTAGCCTATTAGAGCTGTTTGATAGAAGGAAATTGATCTTATCAAAGCCCTATGGACTATCTTCCCGAAGTTCAGAAGACCACCGTTTTGATGCTGGCCTTACCACAGAATTTTTGCATCCACAGTACTCCAAATATTGTAAATGGAAAAGGATAGGTTTCACAACCAACTTCTGCTCAAATAGCCAAAGAAATTTTTTCTTCCACTCAGGAAGTAGAAAATCGTATGGGGAAATTAAACTGTCCAAAGCTGATGTATCGAATACTTCATCAAGTTAAATCCTATGCTAAGCAGGAGGCTTGGAATCATGGCTGAAGTTCTTCTCAATCTCCAGCTATTTGATTGATTCCTAGGTACTTGGTGCCAAAATAGTCAAGATTTAAGGTTTGTGTTTGCCCTTAATGCCACAATTGTCTTGGATAGGGAGGTCTACCTCTGATTTATCTTGATTTAATGCACTCACTATGAATTCGGGCAATGAGATTAAAGCCCACCCTGCTTAGCCCTTTTGCCTGTCTTTCGTTTCTTTATAGAACTATTTTCCTGCAAAAATATCAAACTTACAAAGGTCTGAAACTTAGGTAAAAGAAACTCATCCAAGTTATTAGGGACATCAGACCCATCTATTTCAGAGAGCTCTGAGAAGTAGTCCTTCAGATCTTAGGAAAATGAAAATGGTGAAAGGCCACTGCAATGACCAAAGATCAGGATGGACAGTAAGAAAATGAGCTGGCATACTGAAAACTGTCAGTTAACTCAAGATTCAAACTGCACTCTTGTGGTGCAAAGATTTTATCAGTTGGAATAGCCTTGAGTTCTGTTTGCATTTCAAGATAAAGTAGATGCAGACTGAGTGTTTTTCAGTAAGTTTGTATAATAGGTCATTTGTCTGTTTCCTTTCTCTTGGAGCCTCATATTTTTTCAAAGATAAATGTATTAAAACTTTCCTGAAAAAAGCAAAAGAGATATGGGAATAGATCAAAGGTTTGAATGAAGCAGGCTGTCATTTTTTTCATGTTCAATTGCCATAAAATATACTGGATGTTAGGTTGCCAATTTTATTTATGTCCTGACCTGTTATTGAAAATATAGGATTAACACCAGCATTGGGTGAAATAATATGTAGGTGTGCATTCACCAAGTATAACTAACCAAACAGAAATGGCTACATAAGCCATATGCTGCAGTAAAGAAGTCACCATAGTTCCAAGTCTCCTAAGAATGCCATCAGCTGTTCATTCTGTTCTCTTCCAATCTAGATAAAAATCAGTGAAAAAGTAGCTTCAAAGGAACCCTTATCCTTTCACGTTTTGATCACTATTGTTGTTGTGAGTCTTAACTCTGTTGTCAAAACTCATGGATTACAGTCCTTCAGCTGACACATAAGGCAACCTCTGAGACACTGGATCTACTTTATTAGGGCACTTATCTAATATTTTTACCTGCACATTTACATTCTTCACAGTGTTTCTTTTTAGAGCTCTCTTCTGAGTCTGAGCACATCTTCAGAGTATAGCTTGTATGCCTGAGCAGAGCCTTTGTGTACTTTGTGCACATTTTAATAAACACAGTTGAAATGGATTTTCAAAATTAGTTTGAAATTATTTGTTTTCAGCATAAGAAACCATTAAATGATCCTGTTCTGTTAGCTGAAAGGAGACAAAACCAAAGAATGACTGGAATCTAAACTGGAAAACACACAGACTTGCAAGTACTCCCTTTTTTTTAAGTGTAAGGAAAGGAAAATCATCTGGAAAGGTTGAAACTTATGAGAAAGGATGTCGTTAAACTCAGAGAAGAGTCTCTAGATTCATTATCTTTTTACTATTTGTGTGTCACTAATGCATGTAGAATGGTACTGTGTCTGTATTTTTATCAGACAGTGTAATAAGTTATTCAGAGGTGAGATAAATCCAGAGAAGATTGCCTTTAAAAAATGTTCAATATCTTCATGATGCTTTGGATTTAAAAAAAAAAAAAAAAGAAAAAAAGTAGAGAAGATGTAAAGAAAGTGGAAGAGGGAGCAGAAGGGGTTAGACTTCATGGAACAACTCATCAACTTCCAAAAGACCCAGTCACAGAGGTTCTGAAACTTCAGAATAAGTTGCATTCATTTGAAGTTCATGTTGGTGAAGCTTGGCTGTGGATTTGAGAAATTTATGGATTTGCACTGAAAGTTGACACTGAAGCCTTCACTGTCCCAATACATCAAATACTACTGACAAAATTTTGCTTGTGTTTTGGAGTAGTAGTAAGGGAAGTCTTGACTCCAGCTTCTAAGCCTCTGGAAAACTGTTGATTTTGGTCTAGTGTTAATATTCCTACTGTTATTGTGATAATAAATTAAGTAGCCCAGGCAGAAATCAGCAGCACACTCAATAACAAGTGATAGTCACAGTTCTAAAAAGACAGTGGCTTATTACTGAGATGATTCACAACAGCATATTCTCATTTAGGTTATAAGCATTTTGCAATGCACACCAGCTGTTCCTGCATGCCTTGTCCACACTTGAGAAACTGCTGTCATAATAACAGTTTTAAGAATAATGCATGATTAAAGGGGTTAAGCTAAACCTTTCAACAGTGTCAGTCAAAGCCATAAAGTCCCAAAGAAAAAGCAGCTTTCAGGCCTCTTCATGCCTCAAAGATTTCAGTTTGATGCTCACAATGGTTCTTAGAATAATAATCCCACCTGTCAACATATTTGTTTCACTCCTTTTAGATGTCTGACAAGGCATCTTGTCTCAAACACCACTCTAAGAATGTTCTAAAAATTCAGACAGGAAAGTAATTTTCATTTTTCAAGCCTCTTTGTTCCTTTCATGATTTCAGATCCTGAGGCTGCTAAAAAATTGCAGCATTCAGTTGGGCAAGGGCAAAGTACCATAATATCCTCCAGAGTCCAGTATCCCTGAGTCTTGCAACATGGAGCAAGAATCCCTATTGGTTGTTGTGTGGGTCTTCTAGAAACATCTCTTCCCCAATAGATCTTGATAGTTTTAGAATTATAACCTAAATTCAACTGACATTTCCTAGGCAACTGTATTTGGTGGTTGTGGAACACAAACAACCCAAAGCCACACACAAACAAACAAACAAACAAAACCCAAACAAACAAACAAACAAAAAGAAAATAATAAAAAAATAAATTTTGCATTGAGGTAATGAAATTAATTTTTCTATTTTGTTTTTGTTTTGTTTTGAAGATAGTAACAAGCAGCAAACCATGAAAACTTCCAATTTTTGAGATAATAGCTGCTTGGAATTATGCCAGCCCTGATCAAATGGTCTGCCTCTTGTATAAATACATTCTCTTATTTCAGGAACAAAATGTTCCTTTTATTTTAAAATTTTATTCTTTGCCTGTACCATGTGGCTTTAAAAACAAATCAAATCAGCTCACTTTATGCCAAATCCAAAGAATTAATTACTTTCAGTAATTCACTCATACATCCACACTTATTTAAAAAAATTGTTTTTCCCATGACTTTTAAAGCTCTAGAACATTTATTTTGTTTGTTAAGAAGGAGTCAGACCTATAAAGGTACTCAAAATATTTTGTTAAAGAAATAAGAACAAACTGTTGCTAAATGATGCATCTGTAAATGAAATTATTAAATAGACTGATGGTTAAATGACATATAGATTTTGAAAATCAGAGTAAAATTAACTGGAAATGCCTACCCAGTCCATATCCACATCATCCCCTGCAATATAGACATAGACTGAATTTCATATCCATACCTGTCAATATTCTAAGGTCTACAATTCAAACACTACACAAAGGCATTAGGTACAACAGAAAAGAGCCGATGGAAGATTTCCAATATTGGCAAATTCTGGTATAGAACACGAGTAACCATCTGAGTAGAGGCAATTAGCAAAATTGGGAAGGGGTCAGAAATGCAGATTCTGTGATCTTTCATGCACAGACTGCTCTAGCTAATACTGAAATCAGAAATCAATTTCTCTGAATGTCAACTTCCCCTCTCAGATTAGCTTGGGAGTCGGGGAAATGTAAAATGTAGTAGAATCAGCATAACCTCCCTTCAAACAGTTGTGCCAATGTGTAAGTTAGGATCAGCTTAGCTCAGGCTATGTTCAGACTGAGTATGGTAATTTTCAGCAATCAGTATGTGTGGCATTGATACTTGGATATCAGGGAGCAATGTGGCAAAGGACAGCCTCTGTTTAAGTCTCCAACCACAGTCAATCATGGATGTATCCAGAACAACTTTCTCAGTTTCATTGGGTACTTCTGCACAAGATTCCAGCCTGTAATGTGTTTTGCTTTTTCCAAACAGCTGGTTCAGAAGGTAAAGGATTATTACAGTAGATGGCTAAAAAGCATTGTAATTTTTTTTTAACTGTACTAAAACGAGAAGAGATCAAAAGCATCCATAGCACAAAGATAATTCCTTTAGCAACTACTTAATCCTGCAGTTTATTTCAATCTTCTCCACTTACTTATCCTAAAAATAAACCCTGCATTTTCTCAGAAAATTTTATTCTTGGCATTGCTATTCACTTTCCGCTTGATCTAACCTCAGCTCTAACTTTGACTCAGGTCAAATATAATACTTAGTGCTTAGAAAGTGATTTTCGTTTGAAGTCTCAATCTGCTTTGCAAATATCAACAAACTCAATCCATTCTATTTCCAAAAGTCAAGTATTATTTGAGGACTTAAGATAGTTACTGAGACAGAGCCTGGAAATGAAAACTGATGAAATCACTTCCAGGGCAATCTATCTCTTAAACAAAAGAAAACCTAGTTTTGAGAGAGTTTTTTTGGTTGGGTTGTTGGTTGGGTGTTTTAGGGGTATAAGACACATTGTGCTATGCAGGAACAAAACTGAGCTAAATCACTTCTTGAGCTCTTCTTGTAACTGAAGTGAGACTGCATACAAGTGCTAATCAGAAACCATTCAATATTATTTCACTGGTCAAATGCTGTCTTGTCTGTTCTAGAATGTTTTGATTTTGACTTCATTCTTCCTATAAAAAGCATTTTGTAGTGATTTGATGAAAAAATTAGGTATTTCATATTGATTTTCTCACTTGGTTGTCTGCTGTCTCTTATTTTTAGAGAAAAGTGAAGATATTTAGAATAGATATAACATCAAAAATCTGAATTATTACGATTTAGTAGTCAAATGACTTTCTGATATTTCAGTATTAATTTGCTTGGGAATTTTTTCTTCACTTCAAAATTCAGAATTAATGCAAAGCAGGAAAATATAATGGCAGAACTGGGATGTCCTTTAAAATACAAATTCTGCTTTAGTGAAGACCAGGTACTCATTTGATTTTGAAAGTCTTGTAGACAGGTCCTATAACAAGCTTGTATGTGCCTTGTCTATTTTGATTCTAAACACTTTTACATACTGTCTCCATTTCCAAACAGTCTGAGTAGCTTTGATGGAATCTCTAACACAAAAGTTGTAGAGACAGGATGGGAAGTGGTGGATGACAAAAATGAAAGCGTACTTTTTTTATAGTCCAAGTTAATGAAACAATGACTTGTCTGCTCCAGACCTAGTAAGGATTTCCCAATGGCATGTACACGATGGTATGTGATCCTATACGGAGAACTACTATACAATGTAGTTCATGTGCAAGTATGATGTTTCCATTGGCATATACTAAAACTCTCTTAGCTGCTATAGAGAAGAGGTTTCTTTCTATACATTTTTAAACTTTCAGTTGAGTTGCTTTCAAAATGTGGATAAAAACTTCTATTAATATTAATTCTATTATAGAAATATTTCTATAGTTTTTGGATCACAGTGTTTGGTTTTATAGAGATTTGTCAAATGCACATGATTTTAGTTAAGTTAAAGTATATGCAATGAACCAAACTAGTACAGGTCTAACTCTAGTTTAGAGGTGCCAAAAAATACTGAAATGGGGTCCCATCTGGTGAAAGCTTTCAGTGTCCAAAATCTTTCCTACCTTAAGTGGGAGTTGTGTTGGTTCATTCTCTTATAATTCCTACAAAAGTGAAATTTTGATTACTGTGTCAAAGACTGTGCCAAAATACCAATTGTTAAAAAGGAGTGAGTTTACTTCAATTTTATTTTGGAATGGAATGGGTTAGTTGGTACAGAAACAGCATAGCACGTTTGCTCAGTCAAAAATAAGTGAAGGAACATCAGGGCACAGTTACTTAACAAAGAAAATAGCTCAATAATGTGACTAGAAAATATGAAAATAAACAGGCATGTCAGCCAGTTGAGACATTTCTGGAAGCAAGTGGGTCAGACATCAGCAGAACATATGGTATCAGTCTTAAGTGTGAGGTATTTATAACCAAGAGATGAGCTTCACAGTACCTCCCATGTTCACCAGGGATCACAGTGTGACTGGAACTGACACACTGAATTTTAACAGTTGCATGATGCAGAGTGCATCAAAATACAGCAGGTACAGATATGTGTGGGAAGACTGAAGGCAAACCTAAATGGTGTGATTTCTTTACAAAGTGCTAAATACTCACAAGTGTCCTGGGACTTGATGATGTTTAAGAGCTTGGACCTGATTTTACAGGCATAGGAGTGGATGCCAGTTCTTTAAAAATATCTATAATAGTTCTGCTGACATATTTGGAATAGAAAAAAAATACATTTGGGGTACTGCCTTGCAGGTACCTAAAAAGATTTGCACATAAAAGAATGTGAGAGATTTTCTGCCTGACTCCACTTTTTCTACAATCATCCTTGCCAGGGTTAATGTCCTTTTACATCCATGGCTTTAAAGTCAGAGTAGCCTTTTCTCATTTAAATTTTTATCCAGTTTGGAATCATTGAAAAGCTAATTTTTAAAGGTCATTGTTTATCAGATTAGCATCATGTGCACACAGTCAGACATGAGGTATCCATAGAGGTAGCAATGTTTAGGAAAGGTGAAGGTTTCTATTTTAATCTTGACCCTGACATGTCATTAATCCCAGCTAGAGACCAACTAATGCTCAGGTAGGGAGGAGCAGAAGCCACAAAAATGCAAAGTCTTGACAGAATTTATGGCCCAATGCAAGACTCATTTAAGTGCTGAAACACTGTTTTTCCCAAATAAAGCAAAGCCTGGAAAAAAAAGGTTAGGTGGCATGCGAGGAGAATAAGCAATGTTCATTTGCAGGTAGAAGACCACAAATTGGTATTCAGGGAGTAAAAAGGAATAGGAGAATTACTAGACGATAAATACGAAAACAAGTGTGACTGTTTCCTTTTTGTGTTATCCTGTGACACAGAAACAGGCAGATCCACTGAGGTCATCACTCTACAGGATGACTGGTAGCTTGTATGCCAATTTAGTATTTATACTGCCTGTACAATTCCCTGTGCAGATGTTCAATGCAGCTCATAATGCCCTTTGATATTTTGCAGGTTTTGTTCAGATATTGGGGCAGCTACAGGGATGTCTGAGGGTCTCTTCTGGGTGACCTCACTTTGAGAGTAACAAAGCATGGAATGACAGTGCACATTACCCACAGGTATGCCTAAGGTCTTTGGGAGCAATCGCTAGCACAGGCTGCAAGGACAGGTACTCCTCCTCCAAGAGTTTAATGCTTTGGATGGTGAAGATAATCTGCCATTTTCTTTTTTGTCTCCAGAGCTCTTGTGTACTCCCAAAACTCCGTTTCTTGGCCTGTTGACATTGTTAGTAGTATTTCCATATAATTAACAGAGGAAGATTACCTAAAGGTGAAAAATAGCTTTTCCACTCAATATATTTAAGACTTTGCTTCTTTCTCTGTGGGATCTTAATATTAGCTTTCTCAGAGGTAATCTTAAGCTGAGTGCTTTGAGAGATATCAAGATAACTTCAGCCTCCAAAAGAAAAATTCCTTGATATCAACAGAGCATGAATAAAAAGTCTGGGGAAGAGAAGAATCCACATTAGAAGAGTTTGATTTTAATAAGAGGATGATGAAGTTAATTAAAACTCAGTGTTCATGGGAAAAAAAAGACGAAGAAAGAGCTTTGGGGTTTTTCCTTTAGCTTTGCTCCAGCTGTTCCTATCTCCAAGCCAAATAAATGAGCCAAAATGATACAAGTTGGCAGCTTTTTTATAGCAAGGGGATCATCTGTTAAATGGTTAGGTTGGTTTTGTTTTGCCATAATAAGATGGGGAGTATAGTTTCTAAGTTTTCAGCAGGAATTGAGCCAAAAGTTCTCACTGCTTTTTTAGCCTGTCTTCATTTTGCTGTCCATAAATTATACAATGAAATCCCTCTCCCTCAGAGCTATTCTCATGCCTGGATGTAGTCATCAGTTTCTTCTTTGCCTGTGTAAACTTTAACCTTTCTAAGCACCTTGTGAGCTCTGTGCTTTCATTAAGAAGATGATTATGCTTTAAAAAAATCCACCTGTTTGTGTCCTAGAAAATAGGCATTTGTGCATGCAAATTAGCTAACAATTGGCCAGGTTTTAAATAGATGCTAAGACCCAAAATTTAATGGGAACATAATAAATCTTTTACTATTTCATCTATTATTAATTCTTTCCAGACCACCCACTCTTCAAAGATTCAGCCTAGGTGTCTCAAAACACAGGTATCATCTATATTCCAGACTAATCAGACTAGTGAGCTTGCACTTAGGCCCAAACTCTCCCAGGCACCCTCAGTGACTGTCTGTTGTGATTGTCACAAACTTGGCTTGTTTCTGAAATAAGTCCTTTGGAGAATCTCAAACTTGTTATCATTCCTGTGGGTAGTGTTGTTGTTCTCAAGAATTGGATTTGTTACACAGTGTGCAACAAGCCAATAATTACACACTCAAGAGTGACACTGATTATTTTTTTCAGAGTTGTGCAAGCCTGGGTGCTCGGTGGTATTCCACAGATCAAGCATGCCAACTCTCAAAAGTTTTACTATTTAGACATTTTAGGAATTTCATTGGCCAGAAGTTACATAGATATTTCTCTTATTAATTAGTATTCTATCTTTTATTGCTTAATGACCCTCTCACTTCTCATGCTAATTAGTCCACATGCTCACTCTTTCTCTTCTTTTGGGTCAGTGGGTTTCTTGGGTTGGTTGTCTGTGAGTCAGTGGTCGTGACCTGCCCCTGCTGGAATTACCTTTTACTCAGTTGGAGCTGATATCAGCACAATTGCTGAATTGGCTTTATTAGTTCCTTTCTTATCTTGTGAGTTCTGCCAGGTGTCCTTGCGGCCTGCAAATTCCACATTGTTTGTGTCAACAATCAGTGGGCATCCTTCTTCCCAAACTTTATTAACTTCTCCCTAGGTCACAGATCACTGAAGCATGTCCTGGCCTAAACCTTAACAAGGCAATACTCAACAAGTAATTTGCTTTTCTAACACATGCACATCACTTAGAGCTTGTTAGCTGCTATCTGTTTCACAGATTAAATCTCTGTTCTTGTTGATTAGGCTTGAAAGTATGCAAAGATCAAATATTAAAGAACACAATTTCTTAAGAAAATTTTATATATCCCACTTTTTGCAACAGTGTGAACACAGCACATGTGCTTAGCTGACAGGTCATGTAGCCAAACATTATCCCTTCAACTAAATCATGACACAAACTACTTGGCATTGTTTGGAAATTTCAGATCACTCTAACATCTGTTTCTCCAAAGACTTGAGAAATCCTTGAAAAGACTGAATGTGCTGAGATTTCCTCAACAGAAAGAGAATTTATATATTTACTTTTGTCCTGCGAGCTCTTGGCCGCATAAAATGATTTGATGCTAAAAGAAATTCCTCACATCAGTGGATTTCCTGCTGTTTCCCTTCAAAATGTATAAGGTCAAAATAAATCAGGTCTGTGGTTTGCCTGCTGTCTCTTAATGAATATTCCTCTTCATCTATGCTTTGTTTGACCAAAACAGTTTAATCTCAAATTGGAATTAACAATCAACACCTCATTTTCCCACATTTGCCTTTCCTGCTGATTCACCTCATTCTGACACACTGAAATCTGAGGAGTTTCAAGTGCTAAAACACTAAGGAGTAGCCTCCAACAACTGCTGGGAGAAATGCTGCATCTGGGCTCTACTTTCAAATACCAACCATGCAACCAGCAGCTGTACAACAAACAAATTAATTAATCAGGATCTCTAAGGTTTGCACAGCGAGGGACCTAATTCAGTCTTAACTAGGATCATTCCCCAGGTTAGTAACAGGCAAAAAGAAAATCAGGAATTCCACTAACTTCTCTTTCTGTCAGCCCTAAACTCCAATAGAAGTTAACAACATTGAAAATAAATCTCAGACTAAGAAGCTGGTTGGAGGAATCTAGAGGAATTAGGTGATTCTAAAAGGATGGCAACAGAGAAAGGTAACTTTTTGTACCCCCAGCTGTAAATAATCTAGGTAGCAGATCAGTCTGCAGTCTGACACAGATCAAGCCGCTTCTTAACATGTTTTTAAAAATCAGAGCTGCTTACTATTGAAAGAAATAAATGATGATATTGTGTAGGAAACTGAGAGATAACTTTAGTCCCTATAAACTACCCTGGTATTCAGTAGGGTTCTGGGAGAGGAGTGACTAGTCATCATGATGAAATGGCAAACAGTCTGTGCACTAAGTTCTTCCAACATCTGGAGTTGTAACAAAAGTCACTGAAAACAGGAAAAGTACTTCACAGTGCTGAAACTAAAAAAAAATATCAATCAATCAATCAAACCAATGACAAACTGAGCAGTATCCTGAGAGTACCTAAACAATAAGTTCTGACAAAGTGCTGGGAGACAAGGGTATAAATAAGGAAAGAGGTGTTCTTTCCACAGTCTTGGCATTTAGATTCTCTACAAATCTCCTAGTTACCATGTGGTTTTGTGTCTACTTCTGTAAGATTGAGAGATCAATGAGACATGAATTCTGGAAGGCTACATCTCTGAGAGTTAATGAAGAGAGCCTAAATAATAATGCCTAATATCAATAAAAGTGCAACATTTCATCAAAAGCAAACTCAACTTTAAGCCAAACCTTTATTTCACCTCATAAACTACATTAATAAACATAAGTAGCATAAATAAACACAGATAACATAATTAAAATCTGAATTTGTTTTCTCTCATTCAGGACATTGCTGAAAACGTGGCCCATTCTAGAAAAGGAAAGTAGAAAGGCTCTGGGTGCTTCTTAGAACACTTTTGTTTTTTTTTTTTGGAAGGTGAATGGAAGTTTGAGGCTGTCAGCATAATGTGATAAGGAATCCCATCATCTCATTGGCTCCCACATCAATATTTATATTATATTACCCACATCAATATTTATAATATATTACTAAGCCTATACCCTTGCTTATTTCACATCAATGCTCAACCTTTTCAATGATAAATTAGTCATCTAGCTTGAAGTACTGCAAAGTACACTAGGCAGTTTATAAATAACTCCTTCCATCAGATTCTCAGATCATACAATATCATCAGGACCAGTAGAGTCATGCCAACATTGGATTTGGCTTGTACCCCCTGCCTCAAGGAACAAACAGAGTCAATTCCATGATACAGCAAAAGGCTGATCAAAGAGACCAGGATAGAGGAAGTTATAAACAACTAGATTACAAATAAGTGGATTAGTTGCTTTCATTTTTTGGTCACAACTATTATTAATGATTCCTCAATCTTAACTAACTATGACAATGGAGAGAATGTCACTCCATATCAATCTAATATGCTATACAGCTAATACTGTTTGAGAACTAATCCAAAAGTGGAGAGGCAACCCCTCAGGGCATATCTTGCCATTCTGTGTTATATGTTCTTATTTTGTCACCTATATTAGAGAAAATGCAACCCACCTTTTACCCATATCCCCAGATTTGTGTAGCTTTCTATCACAGTTTAAAATGAAGAGGGCTGCAAGATCAAATTGTGATGCAAATCCACAACCATACTCATTTTTTGCAAGGTCAGCCTTGCCTTATAACATATAATTGTTATATTATATGTTATATAAAATTGGTATATTCAGTTCACTGGAAGGAAGGAGGACATTTTATTATTGTAGAGGACTGTATTTACAATAAGAAAGCAGGTACGGCTCTACTTTTCTCCATGGACTTCTTACCTACAATCAGCTGATGACAGTCACCGCAAACTGATGGCATCACCAGCATTTTTTAATATGTCCAAGTAAACAGTACTCAATAATAAAATAAAAGTAATAAATAAAAGGTAATAGAAGAGGCAGTTAATTTGTGTGATGAGAGAGCAGTGCTATCAACCTGAAAGCATTCAAGTTCCAGAGATGGAGTGGTATACATGGAGTGGTTAAAACACAGACCTAGGAACCAGAGAAGGCTACAAGAACCCAGAGTCAGCTATGATGATCCAATGTAAGGGGTTCTTCCCATACTTTTCTTGTCATTATATCTTTTAGGATTGTTTTTCACTGTCTGTTCCCATCAGAGAGCCCCAAGCACAATGGTGTACAACTTGTAGCCTCTTAATGCCTATATAAAAAGTGAGAGACTTCTATTTACATGTAGATCCAAATGACAAATATATCAGTAAAAGTTATAAGAAAAACCTGTCCTGACATGAATGTTTCCTGGAGAAAGAAATTAAGATGTCACTTTAGTATCTTTCATCAGTGCCAGATTCACTTGCACTAAATTCATAACTTACAGTGTGTTGTTTCAAGACAGTGTGAATAATGAGATGAAGATTTTAGATATAAATTGATGTCTAGTATTTATTTTTATCCTCAAAAAAAGTAATGATTATCTCTTTCAAAGATGAATTGGAATGACTGACCATATATTGAGAACACTGTCTTTGATTCATGTAACGAAAGATGTAGCGAGGGGAAGAATTCAACAATGGTGAAAGGAGACAGAGTCTATCCTGTAAACGTGGAGCCAGGAGAAGAAACACAGGGTCAGAATATTATTAAGATTACTCTGATGAAGCTTGCAACTCAAACTGTAAATTTAAAAGATCCTGTGCACCATTTATTTTGATTTTATTAAGAAATTTGATTTCAGGAAGAAATTTTTTACTGAGAATATGGTGAGACACTAGAATGGATTGCCCAGAGAATTTGTAGATACTCCACCTCTGGAATTGTTTAAGGCTGAGTTGGATAGGGCTTTGAACAACTCTAGTCAAAGGTGTCCCTGTCCATGGCAGGGAGTTTGGAACTACATGATTTTTAGGTCCCTTCCAGCCCAAACCATTCTATGATCTTATACTGCTTTTGAAATGAAACAGCTAAGTGATAAAGATGTGAACTCCATGCACTGCTGGTTGCTGAAGGATTTAATCCATGTTTTAGTTATATTCCCACACCCTTTCTCCCTTAACTAAGTCCGGCTTTTCACAGTAAAATCAATGGACATTTCTATCCTCTAATACTCTCTCTACCTGGAGTGAACTGTTTGGACATATTCCTATGGCTGGAATTTTACCTTACAAATTTTTCTTTTTTTTTTTTTTCTGTACTACTGGGCAAAGAAAAGGGCAGGACAAAAACACATTACAGAATAGTTTATCTGGTCTGTCTATGATTGTTGTTGCATAATCTTGATTTATAAAAATGTTACAAAATTCACCAAATCAGTTGGAGTTCAATTAGACTAATTTCTGCCATATGTGAAGAGTCTTTCTAGTTAATACTGTCCAGTGGAAGAGATACTCCTTCTCACTTCTCTGCATTGAGAGAGATGCTCTTTAGTTTGATGTTTTTTTAATGCTTTGACTAAATGTTCTGGAGCTTTGTACCAGTGATCTCAAATCCCAGACTTAAAAAGCTCCAGAGCCATTAGTGTAAAATGCACTGATTCAAGGCATCTTCTTTTTAAATAATTATTAACTCTGAGCAAATGTTAATAACAGGAATTGAAAGCTCTTTTTCATCTTCCCTCCTCTCTATCTCACAATAATAACTGGCTGCATCACTTTCCAGGTACCATCTCTGGTATTTGACTAAACTATTATAAGATCTTTTAATCCTCTGGATGTTTAAGCTCCCTCCCAAAGTTTTTACAACATGCAAATACCAGACTGATTTTCCTGTTAGACCATAACTTGCATTTCAGATCCATCATCACCTGATCTCATGAGTTAATTAAAGGGTATGAAATGAACAGATTATTTTCTTTTATTATGAATTCCTACTCCGTAATTCCTGACTGAGCTTGGGGTGACTGAAAACTCCTACAACTTTGAGAGTTATCATCCTGTGTGACATTTGAAGGTAAAGCCTCCAAGATCCTTCCTTTATAGCATTGAGCTCATAATATTTCATTAGAAAAATCTTTCATCCAGAATGTCCTCTGAAAACACAGACAGGAAAACTTGCAGGAGCATCCTTACTGTCTTCTTGACCAAACAAAGTATTATTTTTCCAAAATAAAGGTGTGAAAACAGAGGTCCTGAACCTAGAATCTTGGAAGTATTCCTGCATCCCATAGTTTAGATGAAAGCTGTCTAGGCCAGTTTGATGTGTAATAGCAAACCCAGCAGTGAGTCATCAGCTAGTTTTGACAAAAAGCTCGAACCAGGATTGTATGGTTTGGAATAAGAAATAAAGGTTCCTTTTACTTCTGTTCATCATATTTATATTAGATTGTATGTGATACCTATACAGGGACAGCAAGGTCATCAATGAGATTCAAAATCTGGCATGAAAGGCATAAAACCTCACCACTTGACCTGAAAGAGCAAATCTGCTAGATGCACTAATAGCAGGCATTTGTAATTCACTAGGCCAGCCTCTGGAAGCAACCAAAATCACATGCACTGGATCAAGAAGAAAACCAAGCAAGCTCTGCTGAGGCATTCACACTGGGCCCTGAAGACTCACAGGTTTTGTTCCTAAGATTCAGATTTTTTTTGTTTTTTGGTGCCTCCTGCTCTGAGGGACAAAATTTGGATCTTCATGGTTCCTTCAATGTTTAGAAGCTTTAGAAAATATTTGCTCTTCCTTGTCAGAAAAACATCCCATAGGAACTGTACATTCTGCCTTTCACAAGGTGGAATAGATGAGACTTTCAGAACTTAGATAAAGTACAATAGCAGGTGCTTTGCTCCTATGTGATCCCTCAGCATTTTTCTCATCCTAGGAGTGAATCTATTCTGAATCACAGATCACTATTTTGGCAGAAGTAATGGCTTATGCCCACTATGCCAGAATGCAGAGTCCATTTGCAGAAATGCCATTTTCAGAAATGCAGACACAGAAATAGGTAATTCTTGATCAACACAGGTGAGCCTCTGGAGATTTCTCTCCACAAAACTCCGGTGTTGACCACTTACTCAATTAACTAGAAAGAGCTACTGTAGTGTCTTCTCTGAAGAAGTGAGAGAATGCAAAACAGCTGTTACCTTCTTTCTCAAGTTGCACATCTGCTCAACTAAATATGGTTGGAGGAACACACTTTATTCTCTCAGTAGGTCTTATGATCTTTTTACACATTGAGCTATAATGCCCTAACTATAATTTCCAAGTACTCCACAGGCAGGAATCCCCACTTCAGCAATCAAACCCTTGTTTTTATTCTCATGGCACATATTTTTTGTCTGTAAAGTGAAAACAAGGTAAGATCAGACACTAATCCTGTAAGTTAAGACTTGAATTCCATGCTACACTTTGCCATGAGTTTACCTTATGACATTTCTGCTTGTTCCTTGGCCGCTCTTGTCACTACTCCTAAGTCAGCTTCTATGTCACAAAGCTGAGAGCAAGTCTGGCCAGCACTCTAAGCCCACACAGACAGACTATGAATAACTAGGAAAATGACACTTTGAGTTCATTATATGTTGGTCAGAGCTATTCAGCTCCCACCATCTGTATCTATGACCAAGGACAGATTTAAACTGACATAAGCTGTTCTATTTTCTAGTATTATTCAACTTATGACACATTAACGTGCTTTACGTATGTGTGTCCCTTTCTTAGCATGAATAATTCCATCAGTTTAATGACACAGAGAAGGGGAGGATGTCCACATGCAACCAACCACTTCCTATTTGAGAGTCACACATATCTAATATTTTAGGAAGCCAACGGATTTTACTTCCTTATTCTGCAAAAGATGTGTCTGTGTTTATTTATCACTGCCACAAGAAATGTGTTGCTTTTTAGTCTGAATTCTATTTATGCAAGCATGAAAACAGACACACACATAAAGGAAGATTAGAAGTTCACATTTTGAGTTATCTGAAGGTCTCATTACAACCAATGGAAAACCAGGAAACTGATAACTAAGAGCTGACACTCCATGTGTCATGTTCTGTCAGGTTTTATTTTGTATGTACGTGTACACGTGTATGGAAGTGTCACTTTTCCTTTCTGGGCTTCTTTAATGTTAATTTTAAAATGGGACTCATATGCTGGAACAAAACTGAGAGACAAGAACATAAACACAACCTGACAGTGTCCTTAAAAACAACAAAGGTAACACCAGCAGGCGCCATTGGCTGTAATTATCTTGACATGGTGCTGTGCCTCTGTCTCCTGGGGTTACTTAACATGACGTTTTTAACCACAGTGCCAAAGGCTTTCCTTTGCACTTTCCTGCTCTATTGGTACGATGCCACTGTGTCTCTACCTTACCCCACTTTGGGTAACATGGCTATCTCAAAATCTGTGCTGCAGACCACAGGAAACCACAGAGGATTATTTGGAATATTGTGAGATAGAGACAGCACAGAACAATCTTTATTACTTCCAGAAAACTCTCAACCCAAAGGGCTCAGAATGCTTCACAAATACTCAAATACACAAAAAATTAATCATCATAGGAGCCTCTAAAAATAAAGGGATTTTTGTACAGGTCCACAGAGCTTCCATATTGGTATAATTCCTGCCCCAAAAGAAGGCTATGGTCCACAGGGAAGATGGAGATCCTACCAGGCATGAAGGAGTTGTGAGAGCAGGGATAACCTCCTGCATTGCCTCATCTGGCAAGAGGTCTCCCTTTCTAAGCAGTGTGAATGAGGGCTAACAAACACCAGCAATGGTAAAACAGGCAGTGAACAATGAAGAAATTATTGCATAAGAATTCCCTCAGTACGGAGGGTGATACAGCCTCCTTGCACTGACCCTCTCTTTTGTGTCTTGTTAAGCACTTCAAGCCAGGCTGCCTGGATGTCTTGGATAGGAAGAACTTCACTAAAGCACAGATTTCAGAGTGAATAAAGCAGAAGAGGATTGACAAAACTGAAGTGATTAAATGTCTCTGCTTATTCTTTCTTATTCTTTTCCCACACTGCTGATCTTTTTCTGATAGTCTCAGGTTTAGAGCTGAAAAAAAGGTGGGACTTAATTGTTTCACAAATGCTGTGCAGCAAAGAATAGGCAAGGATTGATCTGTGAATTTAGCTATGTTTTCCTTCTTTCTTTTCCTCCAAACACATTGATTCTAAATGCCACTGTGCTTCATTACAAAGTAATTTAATTTATTCTCTGTGGCCATCTTTAGGATTCTTTCAGTCTTGCTTCTTTTTCACTTATCTGTCTTCACTTGGATGATGTGGATTTCAAATGTTATTCTCCAGATAATTTAGTTTGCATGCTATTTTCTGCCCATGTTTTAACCTGTAGATCCTTTTTTATTATAAAAGAGATCTGCCTGGCATTTATAATAATTTCCAATACATTTTCGTGTATTAATTTAGATGTGAGGGATTTCTTTTCGCTTTTTCTAGGCAGCACAGAAGTGGCTTTTTAATTAGATATGGTGAATGACACACAGGAGTATGACTTCAGGAAGCTAAAGGTGCTGGTAACAAAGATACTGTCTTCAAATAATACTTCTCCTATGTCTGTAAATATCTGTCTTCTTTCATTTTTCCAAAATCAGCATGCACTTTACAAAGGGCACTGAGATTCTTTAAATGTGCTTATGTTCATTCATGTCAGCATTCTTCACAAAGTGTTTAAAACCTTTACATCCTTCTCATGGCTTTCCAGAAGTCTGGCCCAGGATACCTGGAAATTATCAGCATTTTTTGGATCCTGAATCCCAGAGACTGTTCAAAGCTGTGGCAATTGTCATACAGTCCATCTGATAGGCTTACTCATCCAATGTGCTATGGGAAGCAAGAAAGGTAAGTGCCTGAAGTCGTGTCAAAGGACATAATAAATCTAGCTCTGGCCCTTTTGATGTTGTAGTAGGGTGAGCAACATCCAGAGAAAGATATGCAGGTAATGTCTACGCAGGGAGTTTAGTCAGTTTAACAGCTACTTGATAAATATGGAGCTTGGGTGGAAAGGATGCATAAATGACTAATATATAAACATCTTCAAAAATGCAAAACTAGCTCTTCAACATGGATTTCAACACTGTTACCTATCGGCAAATAACCAGCCAACCAAATAAAGAAATAAATAAAAGCAATACAAAAGAGACTTGCAGAATAAAATCTACACTTGACTAAAAAGAAAGGAATAAAAATACCTTCATGCGTACTTTTCAGGATTGTAAAAGGTAATTGAAGAACAAATCCATGGAACTTTTTCATAATTTGAAGAGTGAAGTGGCTGAGTGATTTCAGTGATATATTTTCAATTTCCCTTTCTCTACTTGGGTATTATCTTTGAGGAAGTCACTATTTTCTTGAGTATATTGTTCATTTAAAATGACTGCTCCATTATGTTCCTTGCATGTATCCCATATAATGTATTTGTTTTTTCACCGAATGAACTACCAGTGTTGGAATCAACATTTATTTCATTAATGTTTATTTAATTAATACTGTCTTCAGAAGTATTCCATCTTCTCAGCTAAATATTTTTAAGAGGAAAGCAATTACAAATGGACTAGCTGATCAAACTGACTTGAAATATTATTTTATTTTATTTTATTTGAATTCACTTTTTTTTCAGAGTTTTCAAAAGTATTTCATTGCACTAAAAGAAATAAGAAATGTAACTTTTATTATTTCACAGGTGAAACATTGATGTTAAGTTATGACATTGAAATTGGAATTATTCAGTGATCTTGAATTCTTGCTAGTCCAGCATATACTCTATTCTGTAGTGTACCCTGTACTTGAAGATGGTTACAAATGATGCCTATACAATTTTGTGAAGATCCCTGAAGTCATCTCAAGTAGATTTTGCAACCAGCCAAGGTGAATTATTGTTTCCTTACCCTCTACCTGTACTCCAGGAACAGAAATGTGATTTTAACAGGGTGGCTTATTTCTTTCAGTTCAACCCTTTTAGCATCTTCCTTGCTAACTATGTCTTTTATTTCATCACTGTCAGTGGTGTTTTAATTGTGTAAAGCTGGTCTGAGTGGTACTTTAGATCAAGTGGCTTCTCTGTGCTGTGACAGAGCTGTGGCTGAGAATTCTCATTTGTGAAAATCTTTCACAGTGTGTCCTTGTTCATACCTGAAACAAAAATTATTGCTTTCAAAAATCAGTGGTTATTGTTAACCTTTTAAAAACAGGGAAGCTGCAGCAAAGTTTCTAGTTCCAAACAGAAAGTTTCAGGTCTCATGCAAGAAGAGTGGCCAAAGTGTCCAGAGATGTGTCACTTAGTAGTTAACATACCCTGATGAGGATGTGAGACCATCTCCAGATCTTCTTTCTGATTAAAAGCAACACTAAATCTAGCTAATCATTGAAACTGAGTCCCTTGTATCTTATATTTTAGCTGCCAGAAACACAGCAAGAGGTTTAGTTTTTAATTAGAATTATTTGATTGAAGTTTATTCAAGAGAAAGCAGAATATGAGGCCAACCAGACCCTCTACTCAAGCAGAATAACCAGGAAGTATGGTACTGCAGTTTCCATTCCCTAACTAAAGTATGTGGAATGTGGCATTTTCTACAAGATCCTGGAGGAGCCACATGTTTGGGAGCTCTGTAAAACAGAGACAAAATCTGCTGCTTGTTTTCAGAGTGATGGATCTGGATCAGACAGGACGAAAATTCATTATTTTCAGAGGTCTTGTGTAAACACTTGAACATCTCTCTTTTTCTTGCTCACTCTTTTTATCTCCTAAAACAGGGCAAAAGATCTTGCTATTTGGCTTCACAATGGAAATGGAAACTTCAGAAATAGCTGAGAAAGGGAAGAGAACTTACACTGCAGGTCACTCTATGGGTCTTCTTTTATTGAAAACAAAAGCAGAAAGCTCAAAAGGAACATGTTTACCCTTTTGGTACTAGCATAATATGTGCTTTGGGGCTAGCAAGGAACGCTGCCTTCTTTCAGATATCAGTTTTGTGTTCTAGTGTAAATCATCCAAATTATCTAAGGATGAGTTAATGAGTGGGTTTTGTTTATTTGTTTTCTTTTGTTTTGTTTTATCTTTTAAGTAAATAGTATAATGTGGATGTGTTGAAAGCAAAATTCTACTTTCTCCTTATTGCTTTAATACTTCTCCCTCTGCCGGTTCTCTCTCAGCTTTCTTCTCTTTTATTCTGTGAGCACCAGCCATTGGAAGAGCTGCTTTCTGTCTGGGGAGAACTGTTCAAAGCATCAACTTCACTGCACAACTGTGTGGTCAGAGCTGCAAGATGGTTCATAAATCCCCAAAGCAGATACATGCAGGCTATTTCTCTAGTACAAGCTTCTGTGAAAGATAGCATGTGGCAGAGCAGTCACAGGAAGGCACAAATAGGACCCAGAGGATCTGCAGCATAACAAGTTCAAGTAAAAAAAGGCATTCTGATTCAAGCAAGATGCATAAACCTCTCTTACAAAGCAACAAGCTGCACTTTTGAGTCTCCTGGGGTTTCATGATGGTTTGACTGGTGATGGTCAGAAAAGTTTCAAAAAAATCAGCTTCAGTCAGAAAAATGACAGTCCACTGAAAGTGAAGTGTCTTGCAGAAATGTGCCAATTTGAACAAGTCTGCCATCAAAACTTACCAGTTCTCTGCCTCGCCTCTTCTTTGCTCATCCACCCAGCTGCTGAGATGCTCCCTGAAGGACTCATCACAGCTCAGATCTCCAGGGCTTTTAAACTTCTGGGATATCAGCCTCCCAGAACCGCTGCATACCTTTTATGCTCAGGAAATTGTTTTTCATGAGCAGTGAGAAGAGTTTATTGGACAGGGGTGCCTGTCTTGCTGCCACAGTGTTCAGAGCCCTGGGGATGGGCTCATGGTCACCCTGCAAGCCACCATCCAGAGTGAAGTACAAGGAACTCTGTGTTTCCATTCCTCAGCCTGGCTGCTGGCCAGGCACTAGTTGCCTGACGTGGCCCTGGCTATGTGACCACTGAAGCTTGAGGAGCCAATTACTCTGAAGATACAGCAGTAATCTACCCCTGTAAATTTATGGCTGAGCACCATGAAATTGGTCAAAATTAGCCCCACTTTGAGTCAGTAGGTTTTAAGAATTTGAAGAAGCTGATTTTATTTGAGAAATATAAATTTACAGCATTTCTGAAATTATATACTCTGGAATCTGGTTTTAACAAAAACCTTAAAATTTTGGTCTCTCTTTCTGAAGATGAAAATGTTTCAGATAATGCAAAATTTGTGAAGAACAGGAATGTAGTTTTCTGACCTACTGTAATTTTTTATAAAGGGGACCTCCGTAGGTTGTAGAAATAATGAGTTACTTTACTGCCCTATTGCAATATCCTAGCCCAGTGCCAGTTGCTAAGAGAATAAAAACTCATATCAGCATTAAAGGGAATGAATGAATGCAAAGAAATACTTTTTATACAAATGGAAGACCTTGTTCTTTTCCCATTAAGTCAGTGAGATTGTCCTCAGCCATTGACTACACAAGATGAAGATGTCCCTTGCATCCACACCCAGAGAAATACAGTGGTGATAACAGGAATTTCAAGAAGGGAAAAGTGGTAGCTTTTACTCACAAAACCTACTATCAGCTTGAACAAGCTTCATGCAGCAAATGTTTAAAATGGACAGAAAATGTGATCTTCAACCCTGACATAGACCCTTACCCTACTTAAAACTACATGCTTCATAGTAGCCTCTGTATCATACATTTGCAAAGTGTTTCCAACCGGATAGCAAGACAAAGAGCAGTCCAGTGTTCAGAAAGTCTTTTAGAATTATTTGGAAAGTGTCTGAACTAGACAAAGCACCTGGAGAAATTCTGGTTCCACTTCTGGCTATATTGCATTGTTTTACTTTACTTTTGTAAGTACTAATCCTTGAGGAAAAGGCATACTAATTCTACAACAATGCCCCTACATCCTCACTGCATCCCCTTTCTTCCCCCACCAATAGTCAGCTCTCAAAGCCTGAGTCATTCACCACGTCTAAATTTCAGATTTAGCTTTCAGGACATGGAATAGATGGTGAGCTATGTACAAGCACTGAGGGAATGCAGTGCAGGTATTGATTATCTATTATGGTTCTTTAACATTATGCTGGATTCAAATCATGCACAGAGAAATGAGCTTGGCTGAAATAAGATTTCTTGCTTTTTCTTTCTATCTTTTTCCTAGGTAGCAAAGCTTTGCTCCCCAAATTACTTTGCACTAAGTTTACTTTTCATTAGCTGTTTCCCCCACAGTTTTTCATTGCACTCAACTTTAGCACAGTTTCAATATTTTTGGGTTTATTTTGCAAATATACAGAGAGAAACTCTGTCTGGAAGAACTGCATTAGGCTAAACACGCACAAAAAGCCCAGATTAAAATAATCTGTCAAAAAATGCTTCAAACATCAATGACATTCTTGTCAACATCTTGAATTACTGTTTCCAGAAAGGATTACATCTTTCCAGAAAATATGATTATTTTTTACCAGATGAACATCTGACATTTGGAGTAGCTAAATTTAAATACACCATCCACGCAGTATTTGTAGAGAGGTTCTTTCAGTCCCTGGAACCCCTTCAGACCTAGAATGTGGTTCTGAATGCCACAGCTTGGACTTCCACTCACCTGAAAACTCTCACCGTCATTATTCACTATTTTATAACTGATAGGCAACATCTCTGTTTAAGTTATAGGCATATTATTATTAATATTATTAACTTGGAACCATCTCAATTTTGTCACTTGTGAGAGACGTCAAAGGATGTTGCAAAAGTTATTCATTAATAACTACCATTCAAATGTTCAACAGGAACAAAGCCCATTATGGCAATGTGTAGGAAACACAGCTTCTGCCTATAAGTACACTCTAAGAGAGTGAAAAACTGAATCAGAAACTTCAGTTGTGAATTCCATACATAAAAACCTCAGTGAAATAAAGCCAGCATCTCCTTCTCACTAACACAATACAAATATTTCACCAGCAGTTCAAAGAGACATTTAAACAAAATTTACAGTGCCACAGAGCAGTAAACATGATGGTGCGATACATGTTAAATGTATGGTCTTAATGCCAGCATAATATTTATTACTGTCTCATGCATTCATAAAGTAGAATACTATATAATTTCTTCTTCTACCTTGTCACTAAAAGTGAAGGTGTCCTAATGGAATTGACCTGTTCGGTCAGGTGGCAAAGTGTTAATTAGTTTTCAGAAAATATTAATGCATTGAATTCTAAGAGAATGGATTTATTCCAGGGGACTGAAAAAGCTCACCAAGATATGCTTTGAATTAGCAAGCTATGTCTTTGGAAAACACCACAAAATAATGATTTCCTGATTGCACTGTTCCACAGGTGCCCTGGTAGTTAAAAGCTTAAAACACATGAAAGAATCACAGAGAGAAAAGAACGAAATTCTATTGTTTTGTTGCAATTTGAGCAGAATTCACATTTGTAGAGCTAATTTTAACCAAAATCTAATCCAACAGTTTTCCTGAACTACCAGTCTTTGTCACAGTGGTGCTTCTATTGACCATAGCTTAAAAGAAATTAACACCAATCTGACTTAGAGAAAGGACCTACAAAGATGAAATGAATACAGAAAGAAAAAAGTTTATAGCAATAAATATAACTCAGACAGATATTAGCAATTACAGAAAAGTGATAGGGGGAGGAAAAGGATATCAAGGGAATAATTTCTAGATGGAGAAATTTAGCAGATGAGAAACAGCTTTTAACAACAGAAAGAACATGAATGTAACCCTGGCTTATTCCTACCTAATAAAAGTAAGACCATTGATAAAAAGATGAAAAAGACATATACATTCAATAGACATTTCTGTTCTCTGCTTGGAAAAAACAGGTAATGTATTCTGTCCTCAGCACCTGGTGGTCTTTCAGTATCTTCCTTTCTGCCAGCAATGCAAGACTATATAGAGAGCTGCTACTATTAAATATATGTAAATCAGCACACCTATAAAGTTGTTATGCACAGGCTTTGAAAACTAAGAAGTTCTATCTTTGTTGAATTTTTAAATGAATTTTAAATGATTTTTAAATGAATCTTGGAAAATTGGCAGATTTAAAGGGGATGCTTTAATGAAATGACACACTATACATCAGAACGTTAAAAAAATTAAAAGCTCATAAGCACAGTAGATAAGATGAATTTCAATTTGATTTCAAAAGGTAGGATATGACATGGAACTTTTGAAATCAAATTACTGATACAAAAAATCAAGAATACATATACTGTGGTAATTAAGAATTAGCTAGCTTTCTTGTAGAAAACTGAGAGACACATTTAAGAAATAAATGGTGGAAAAGTCTTATGAATTATTTAAGGTTAAGAAATTCTAAGGTTAAGAAATTACCATAGGGTTTTGCATGAAAACAGATGATAAAATAGGGAGTTAAACTTTTGAAACATCTGGGAAATAAACACTAAACTCCAGAAATCCACAAGGTCTCTTACAGGCAGAAGATCAGGTGAAATAATAATAATATCCTTTCAGTTCTTGTAATTTATTTATCTATTAATTAGGCCTATGTGAGTGGGGATTTGATTGCTCCAAGGCACTGAGCAGAAAGTTTAATTTACCTGGTCTGCATGGCCTTATTTTACAAGATGTACATGAAATTGCACTTTGAGTTTAAAATATATGTTAGTGACCCAGCAGTCAGGTCATCACAAGGCAGGGAACTAATAAAGCAGCTATGACACAGACACTTTTGCAGGTATGAGTCAGAATTTATGCCAACTGAGCGAGCATCTGTCACTCAGTTAAAGCCTGTATTGGCCAATACCTTCTGTTATCATAAATGTGATAGAGGTTGTAATATAATTAAGAACACCTTCTGCAAGTCTGAAGTGCTCTCTAATGTTTATCTAAGTCTTTTGGACCACATTGTAGCCCCAGTGTGGCAGCAGAAAGTAACAATGTTCTTTGAAATGGTTATGTTCATTAAAACATCATCAGTTTAGCAACAATGGCTCAAATATGTATGATGGCACTGGGAATACATATTTAATCTAACCATTCAGTAAGTAGGAAAGAAACAAGGGATAAGGTTTTTCTTCTGGAGGATAAAGACCATAGAGAGCAATTCAATATTTGTTTTACTATTTCTTAACTAGTTAGCATTTATATTAGTATTTATGATCATCTAATCTGTAAAGGCTACTCAGTCCTCTCTTTTTTTCATGCCATCTTAAGAAATGGTTCCCACTGTTCCTTTAAACTAAAATTATTTTCAGTAAAAAAAACAAGTGATAGAAAATGCAGTCTCGCACAGTCTTGGCCATGTATGTTTTCCTCATTGCATTTCTACAAATGCTTTACAAAAATGCCAAGTAAACTCTTAATAGCTAAAATTTTTACTAGCTTAATATCATTAATAGCTTAATAGATATCGTGCGAAAATACACAATAGATCTTGCTATTCTATACTTTCTCTTCTCCTTGACATTTTCTTTTTGTCTCCAAAAAATGAAATACAGAATAATTTACCTGATGAAATGCCATGTGACCATCCACACAGCTAAATCTGCTCAAGGCTGAAAGCAACAGCAACAACAAAAAATCCTAATGACTGCTTTTCCAGCTAAAAACATGGTTGTCTTGCTTTCAGACTGGCACAGAGTAATGCTTGCCTGTCCATGGTGGTGATGTTAACAAGGATGACCAGGTGGGAAGTGCCTGGATGTCAGGGACCTGGCTGTGCTTACAAGGTTTCTTGCATTGGAGAAGGAATTAAACCTACAAAGAAGATGGCTTGCAATAGTATATTTTATGGGAAAAGGAGAGTGAAGTAGACTCAAGACTTGTCTGTCTTCAGCTTTTCCCGTTAGACCTCACCTCTGACCTGAGTTCTTTCTGGAAGAAAAGAATAAGCCCCAACTTCTCTCCACGAGATTCCTAAGACTTCAGTTTGTCCTTAGGGCACAGAGGAAGGTTGCTAGTCACTTTCTTTTCCTCTTGAAGCAAAGCAACTGGTTGTATCATTCCTGGCTCAGATCCATGTGTTTACTAGTAAAGTAAGGCAGTAACTCCTCCAGATACAGCACCTCACACTGAGCACAGACCTCCCATCAAACATTCACTGGTACATGCTGTGGCTATTACTTCTTCTTCAGCTTGTTTTGTCTGAGAGGGGTTTGCTCCACCACTGCCCCTTGCACAAAGATGAGTTTGCCCTTGCACTCTAGTAGAATCATGGTCAGTTTTTCTGAGGTCCTTCTGCAAAGGCTTATTGTTCTATAGTTAACTCCTGTCATGCAACCATCATAATATCAGATGAAAATAAAAAAATATTTCAGAAAATATTCCAATCATAAAGAACAGATTAAGAAGGATTTAACCACAATCAGTTTGTTGAAGGTAAACAGCATGCTAGAATGTGTAAAATTTAGTCCACTTCTCATTTTTAGTCCTAGTTTCTATGTTTTGAATTCATGGACATATCATAATTTGGTATTAAAAATCTATTTGGAGAATATGAACACAAAATTTTGTTAGTATTACTCTATTAAAAAAAAAAAAAATCCAGATTTAAATTTTTCAAGTTTTCCAAACTGAAATAGATAAGCACATATTCTAGATTCTCCTTGGATAATCCTATGACTTTTCTTCCCTCTCACATCAGGATTTATTATCCTGTAGCAGTGACTTTTATAGGATAGTAGTGTTATTGCTTTGATTTAGATTCTTTGCAAATACCACAGTCTATTAAAAGCATCAGTTCATCAAAGTCCACAGTATTAATTTACCAAGAATATCCCCACAGGATTTTTAAAAATAATTTTGTATTATGAAATCATGCTTCAAACTGAACTAACAGAAATCTAATTATAAATGGGAGCATAGTGCTAATTAAACCACCCACTCCAGCATTAAGGCCCACTTGGGGGTATTCACATTGGTAAATTGCCAATTTAAGCTAAATTGCAGGATATAATATTCAAGTATTTGCGAGCCCTACCTTTCTGCTACTTTCTCTCCTTTGGTCTGCTCCATAATAATGAAGTACAGAAGACAAGAAATCCGAGTACTTTTCAATTATTGAAATATTTTTTCTGTGAATAATCATAGCTACTGGTGTACCAAGGGTCAATCTAAAATAAAAAGTTCCCAACCTTGACTCTTTGCATGGTTAAATGCAACCTGGTGTGTTCTCTAAAACACCTGGCCTGTCCCAGATTATCTTGTCTGCCCAAGACATACCAAAGAAGTAAGGAAAGCAGTTGTGTGCTAATCCATGCTCGGAGCTTTGTTATTTTCCAGCAGGGGGTCTCATTTCAGGAGAAAGGGCTCCTCAGTACTCAGTGGACTGAGCCACAGAACTGATATTGCTCATGTAGCTTCTCAGCCTTGAGTCTTCATGATAGAGGGTAAATTCTGCAGCAGACCAGCCATAAAAAAATCTCAGATCAATCCTGTTGGATGTGCAGTCTCTGGTAGCACAAAAGCCAAGTGCCACCAAGGCAGTCTTGATCTTGTTTTCAGCCATTCAGACTGAAGGTCTCCTACAAAACAAGGAACTTGTGCATGATAAAATAACCTGCTCTGCTCTGATATGTTGTTCAGAGGGAGAGATTAAAATTAATTCTCAGAGCATTCATTTTAATAAGAAGGGAGATGATTTGATTCCCAGTAAGCCAGTATTCTGCTGAGAGATACCACAAAAGTGACATGATGTACTCAAGGACTTGATTTCAGAGCAAGGATAGTGGTGCAAATCTTTTGCTCTGAGAAAGTTAATTAGGTCACAGATGCCTTATCTCTCTGACTAGAGAGAGAGAAGGATGGATGGAGAAGAGTCATGGCAATCAGTCTTTAGTTAGTAGTGACAGCCTGAGGACTAGGAGAAAGTAAGAATAGAAGGAGAAATCTCAAAAGATTTTGTCTAGGACTGTATATGCATTATATTTCTTATCTTTCCAGTATCTATCTAGTACACCAGCTTTGGCTTCTTGATAACTCCTTGATGTTACTATCAAACACTAAAAGGAGTTCATCTCTTCAGTGGGACAGATCCATAGTCTGGGACCTTTTTTGACCCATTCACAATGTTTCCTTCCAATAGTGTATGCCTGGAGAGATCCCATGGGTAACTTTAAAAGATTTATTAGTGATGTATCACTACACAGCAGTGTGATTCCATACAAAAACTTACCAAATAAATGATGTCAAGCTTGTTCACAGTTTAGCTGACAAATCCCTGAAGCAGCACTAGCACTTTGCAGGTAGAAATGTCCAAGACACAGAGAGCAGTGGAACACTGCCTAATGCACCAAGCCAGCAAGGGGAAGGCTGTGACAGATTACTTGTCATTACAACACCAAAGTGTTGACCAAAGCAAACATAGTTCCTAAACAGGAAAAATAATCCTGTATAGGAAGAAGAAAATTTCTTCTATATATAATATTATTCTTTTATTTTCTATTAGGTGTGGTAGTCATCATTTTTTCCTATGTATTTGTGTACCCTTTGTATCTCCTATACCATTCCATGTTATTAATTGCCATAATTCATACCATATTTTTGTCTTCCACCGAAAAATCCAGTTTCTTCTTTGGGAAGTTCTGTTGTTTTGAAAGATGCTATGCTTTCATATGCCTGAAATAAAAATCCTGAGTGAAAATATGAAGTAAAACCAGGCATTAAGCAAATAAGCATGTTTGGACACACCTTATAAAATTAAATTTGCTTGATGCTGAGACCCAGTCCTCAGTCTCTTACAATTTTTGTGAACTTTGACGATCATGGCTGAAATTTATTATCCTGAACATTTGCCCTAAGCTTTATCGGTGTCCTGGAGGAGGTGAGTAGGAGAGCAGTCATGAGGTTTTTAAATTACATGAAGTTGGTGGGAACAGTTTAAATGAATGAGGGGAGAACTTCCATTCAGAGCGACATAGAGAGCCTGGAGGAATGGCCACACAGGAAATTCAATAAGGAAAAATAAAGACACCTGTAGTGGTACAGGCTGGGGACTGATGGGCAGGGGATCAGCTCTGCAGAAAACAATCTGGGTACTCAGGCAGAGAATGAGCTGGGTATGAGCCTGCAGTGTGCCTTGGCCAATAGGACCCTGGGCTGTATTCACAGCACAGCCAGGAGGCTGAGGATGTGATTTTTTTCCCTTACTTGTCAATCACTATGTTGTATCTAGGCTACTGCATCCAAATTTGGGTCCCCAGTACAGGACAGATACCAAGAAACTGAAGGAAGTTCACTGTGGCCACCAAGATGTTCAGGAGAAGTAGTGCTTGTCCTGTTAGGAGAGACTGAAGTGAGGGGACTTGTTCAGTTTGGAGAAGAAAGACTTTGTGGGCAGTTGGCAGCAGCCTCCTATTACCTATGAGGAGGTTTTAAATATATATATATAACTTTTTCACAGTGGTGTATGGTGAGGGGATGATAGAGAATAGGTACAAATTTAAACAAGGGAAATCCAAATTGGATGTAAGAAAACACTTTTCCACAAAAAGGACAGCCACCCAGAGAAGAGGTTACACAATCTCTGTCCTTAGACAGGCTCAAGATCACATTGAAAAAAAACCCTGAGAAAACCACCCTGATCTAATGGCTTTAGTCTAATGACTTTCCTTGGAGCAGGAGTTTAGACTAGAGATCTCCTGAAGTTCCTTCTAACCTGAATTCTATGATAAACTCATTTTTTTTAAAGTTTCAGTCAGGAGACTTTGCTCATTCCCAAGAAAAATTTAGTTCCATAGGGTCTATAAAGGTGACTTTTTCAAATTTTCATTTGACATTACCTCTGTGTTGGGGATGTTCCTTTGGTTGTTCCATTAAAACACATTCAAGACAGAAAATCTCCTCTCAAACTGAAGTGGTGGGAACATGTTGCATATAGGTAAAGCCTTATAAAATAAGGGCCTTGCTACCCGTGTAAAATCATGGCTCAGGCCTGCTACTTAGGCTAAGTAGAAGGGAATTGTGGGAGAATGACTCAGCTGGAACAGGGGAAGAGAGATGTGAGAGATGTGAGAGATGTGAGTGACGCGCTGCGTTACTGCCGCGTGTCCACATCGTGGTGTATGGTGGCTGGTGACTTGGGCTTGTTGTGCTTTAAAACTCTGTAAACTGACAATGGACTGACTGCTTAAAAAGGGCCGGGTTTTGCAATAAAGGGGCTTCCTCTGCACCTGCCTGGGGACTCTAGTCGCTCTGCTTCATACAGGAATAAGAAGTTACCAAGAAGGCTACCTGAAAATGTTCTTCTCTCTTTCCACCAACTGCATAAAAAGACTAGCATTGAGATTTACCTTCCCTACCTTTGGAAGTCTGCAGTGTAGGTGTTCATTTCTGAGCTAGTCAGCCCATGTTCCCTTTATAGCAGAGTGTAGGAGTTAACAGCTGGTTAGTTGAGTCCTGCCTTGGATGAATAGCCTAGACATGGAACTTCTAGGAGATTTTAATTAAATTAGATGAATCTCATGACTAACAACAGCTATCTTGCATGTGTTTGGTTTTCTACACATTCCCTTCCCCCCAAAATGCGACCTGAGAGCAGTTTTATGTTATCATATGGTTTTCTGTAAAACCCAAATAATTTGAACACAGGCAATATTATTTTAATCTTGGCTTGAGTCTATTATTCTTATTTTATAGGTGGAGGACTGCACCATCTGCAGAAAGAAATACCCATAGATATATTTGTCTAGGGTCACTTCATCTCCAAATACCTGTCCTTATCCTTGTTAGTTTTAGTTAGCTTGATGAGACCTTACAAGAGCCCTTTACATGGCCTAAAATATGGTTTCTACAACTTTTTACTAGAACCAGGCTTGTCACATAATCCACTCTCACGCACTGGCCACAAAATGTTCCACAAATGAATGTCAGCAGGGAACTCTATTTATCCCCATTTAAGAACAGAAAAATTCATACATTAGTTTTGATTGTGGCTTGAAGAAGGATTCAAATTGTCATGTTAATTCTCTTAAGTGAATTGACCTCACAAGATTTTTTTCAGCTGAGGGAAAAATGTGCCTAGAATGCTTGACAGTGATCCTAGGGACTAATAAATTTCCTAATAAAAAGCTAGAAATAACCTCTACGAGGAGAACTGAATAATTATTAAATATGTTTTTCTCCCAGGAAAATAATGAATCTTGAGAAAATTTCAGGGAGAAACCAGTGGAAGTGAATGGCATGACTGATCCTACAGTGCATGCAGTGCAAGTGAAATGGTCACAACCCACTGTATCTGGCATTTTCTCCCAGATCTCTGAGCTGGTTTCTTCTCTGTCACACATCTGCATGAACAGTATGAGTCAGATCTTTGCCCTGATGCTTTTGGAACAAATGTGTCTCTGACCACATTGCTGTGAAAAGATGACTCTTACAAAAAGGTAAAACATAGATTTGACTCATTAAATTACAGCCTGCCGAAGTCATCCACTGAAGCTTGCTCAGAAAATGCTCAGAGCATTCTTGTGGCTCTCCTATGGACTCTCTCCAACAGATCCAGGTCTTTCCTGGGGTGCAACAAAATTGCTGCAACAATTTTAAATTACAAAAAGGGGGAAATTTTCAATTTTTTATTTCATACAAGAGATAAATATTGTCTTGTGAAATGTTCCACTTATTGGTCCACATAACTACACATGAAGAACATCCTTTTATAGCATAGATTCAAAGAACTAAAAGGAGTCCTTGTGCAAAACATATACACCAGAAAAGTATTTAAAGTTAAAGACTAAGAGATGATCTGTAAGAAAACAATATGAACCTGAGAGATTCTTGTAAGAAATTATCAAATCATATGCTTTGAAGAGCAAAACTGCTTAGATTTGGAAGTGCATATGCTAAAGCAAACCCTCAGCCTCTCATTGTACCATTATTTTTTAATAAACTAAAAATCCTGATTAAAAATAAAATCATATATGCTGGGGAAAGCCGCAAAAGAATATGTGAAGCAAAGGTAGATTTACATTTAATAAGTATTCCTACAGAAAATAAATCCCTAGGAAGACAGCCATGATATCTCTGTGCATAGAGCGACTACTGCATGAGCAGGAAATATTCCTATGCAATGACCTGGGAACTCAATGAACTCTGTGTATAAAAATACTAAATTAATCCGTTCATAACCCCAGAAAAAAAATAAAATAATACCCACCCAAAACTAAAAAACCCAACCCTAACAACAAAAGAGAGAAGGGGGAAGGAGGGAATATGGAAGAAAATACTAAGGTGACTGCAGGAGTAGTTTTCTAGAGGAAAAAGGAAAAAAATATGAATGAAGAAAATACTCCAAACTTATTCAAACTTCAGTGTTGAAAGCAATATGCATCAAGACAGAAAAATAAGGGTCTAACCAAAAGTGCCTCAAAGGATCACAACAGGCTCTATTATTATTGCTGCTCTTCCCTTTAAATGTTTGTATTTCCATTTCATGCAAGAACCCAGACACCAACCATAATCCCCTGTGTTAGACACAGCACGAGAAGAGAACAAGAGAAGTGTCTGCTGCCCAGTGAATGTTGGGTTTAGTCCAGAGTTGGGGCCCCATAGAGCCAGGCCTGAATGCATGTCACATCTTCCACCTTCTCACTGCATCCATCCTTTCTCTGCTACTTTTATTTCCACAAAAAAAATCTGTTCTAGCTGACTGGCATCCTTTTTGTAATATGTAAACAAAATGTCTATTCTCGGAAACTGGCAATATTAGTGTGCTCAGGCCAAATGTTCATTGGAATTCAGGTACATCAAGATGCAGATATATGCTTAGAATTATTTCAAAGTTTCTCATGAATACAAGATATTTAAGTCACTATCTGGACTTTTATTACTTCTTTAAGGCTGCTTAAAATATGATAAAAGAGAAACATACTTAACACAGAGGAAAACATAGTCATATAAATTACCAGGAGAGTCAGAACCATGTACAGAACTAGGAACTACTCAACTCCTTTTGTAGACCGAGCATTTTGACTAGATGTACAGTGCCAGTCAGCACAGCAACTGTTTACAACATCGGGTTTTTTTTGTCCATTTTTATCAGTTAGTTCCTGGAAACTCAGACAATGCAGCAAGTAACTGTAACTTATTTCATGTTTAAAGGAGTTGTCTGCTTCACAGCTCTAGGTGTCTGATGAAGATTTCAAGTGAATGTAAGTATAATTGAAACTTCTTTAGAACACAAAGACTGTCACATGTTCCTCAGGTCCTCAAGAGCATGCCTATGGTAAACATTCCTCTGTTGCATCTTTCTATCCCAGCGCCACAATTTAAAGACTTCCTGAGGCAGAGGTTGTAACCCAACCTTTCTACTGAATAGCTGCCAAACTCTTTGAGGGCTCTCTACAGTGTAAATTTTCCAGGCAATGTAAAAAGAAAAAAATCAAACAAACAGCCCCAAAAACACATAATAATCACATCAACCATCTTTCAAGCAATACAGGATGTCCAGAAACATGCAAGGTGATGGGAAGAATGCCTGGAGTGGTTCTTGTTCATTCCTACTTGTAATCTGCAGTGAAGACACAGCATAGCTTGTCCTGCTTTAAGGGCAGATTTTTGGAGGAAACCTCCAAAGTGGTCTGCTCTAGATAAGCAGATTTCAGCAGCCCCTGAAATCTGGTTCAGGAGAAAAAGTCTCCTTGGAGAAAAGTAGAAAAAAACCGTTTATTTAGCAAGCAAAGTATTCACAAGCATAAAAAATGAATAGTATTAAACAATAAAACCTCTCACTATTCTGAAGAGATGGCAAGTTCAGAAAGAGTCCTTCTGTGGCTGTGGTTCAGTCTCAGTCCCTCTGGGGCTCAGGCCCAGCGTGCAGCTTGGGGGCCCCCCGGGCAATTCTCCTGATGTCCTGGACTGGAAAGAAACTGAACAGTCCCAGAAGAAGAAGGAACAATCAGGGAAAAACCTTTCTTGCCGTAGTCAATGAGGAAAAACAGTGAAAAAAAGCAAAGAAAACTCCCTGTCTCTCTCTCTCTCTCAGCAAAAGCTGAGAACTCAGTGAGCATGGCCACCAGCCCGGAGAGAGCTGCAGTCTCATCTCTATGTTTTGAATACAGCGTGGGAAAAAATTCCACTTCTTCTTCTGCCCCCCTTCAGTCTCGGCTCTATTTTAAAAGCACAGAACTCAATAGCCAGCATAAGCAGAAGAGATGACTGGGGATAGAAGCATCATAAAGTCACCCTAGGAAAATAGCTGAAAAGGCATCTGCAGCTATTTACCAGGCTGTGGCAGGAGATGGTCTCACTTTCAGTCCATCATAGGCTGAAGGTGTATCACAGACTCCTCCACAAAAATACAAAATTCTCAGTCTCTGCAGAATTGCAACAACTCTAAAAGGAATGGGTGTGTATATTCATGTAGGGGTATCTTTCTTCCTGCCTAACATATAAAATCTTTTTCATCAGAATTAACTGTATTAAGACTGATAGGGGACATTCTTTCCAGTTGTTGTAAATATACAACTTTTACTAGTTGGCAGTCAGAAAAACATATTGGTTGTTTAGAGATAATATATGTTAAGAGTTTGTAGGAATGAGCCAGTATGTAGACAGTGAATAGAGGCACACAGAAAGGAAAAGCATTCTCAAAGGATATTTTGGGTTCTTTGGAAAACCCTCATCCATATACACTCTATTTTTCCAATACAGTGTAGAAGGAAAATCACTAGATTCAGGACCTGAACCTCTGGACTCTCATAAATCACTCACATTTATGTCTGTGGAATTAAGTGTTGTTACTTTCAGGCTCAGTGAATATTTAATTATATATGCAAAGTGCAGTTTTTCCCTACATGTAGAGACATACAGAAATGTTCATGTGTCTAAATGGATAGAGAAAGAGATGAGCACAAAGTAGTAGTCAGTAATCCATTCCTAATGGCCAGGAATCTAATTTTAATCAAAGAGTTCTGTGATTTAAGCACTTTGTAGGTAGGCACAGAACTTCAGTAGAACAGCAATTAGGGGTGTTTCTCTCACCTGAGTCCCTTGGAATGGAAATTCCTTTCACTGCCCAAGAGCTCTGATTTCCTCAAATGAACATTACATCCAAAGAATCCAATAGATTTGGGTTTGGTTTTGGTTTTTTTTTGGATGGAGTTTTTTAGGATTTCATTTGATTGGTTGGGATTTGGGTTTTGGTTTGTGGTTTTTGCTAGTTTTGTTTTTTTGTGGTTTTTGGTTTTTTGTTTGTTTGTTTGTTTGTTTGTTTTTAATATAAACACTTTGTTCCAATATACATGTTCCAGACACTTTAAAATGTCCAGTTTGCCAAAATATCTGCTAAACAGAATATCCTCAGCGATGAGCAGCGTATCCCACCAAACACTGCTATTATGTACATTCATGTAATGATACGTACATATATGATAATGATATGTACATATATTATAATTATATGTACATATATGTACATATAATTACCATATATGAACACTTGTTTGATAAACTGAATTGGAGCTTTGATTTGACTTGCTTTAGTTGGAGTGAGGCGAGTAGAGGGTGGCGAACAAATGATGGAACAAGAAGAATATCGAAGTTAATTTTTTTTTTCTATTCTTGCAGACGTGTTTCTTCATTTACTCATTACTTTTTGCATATGCATATGTATGTGTAAAGTAGGTTTCAGTGCTTATGTAAGCTTCTGGTTAATATACTCTAAGGGCTTCGTGAAGAACGTGGTCTGAATTATTTATCATTACAGGAGCTTTTAACGCACTTATCACCCTGATATCTGGATGCACTTTTTATAGTCTGTATTAGGTCATTAACAGCTAAAAAGAGAGAGGAAAAAAATGCATCATCCTGCTCAGCAGTACCCCAGTACCTCGCAGCTGAAAGGCAAAGGGGGTGCTTTTGGTCAGACAATTTAACAGAAGATTGTTACTTCAGATCAGCTTACAAAGGTACAATTACAGTCCTTGAGTATTCCCAAATATACTCTAAAGTATTTCTGATGAAACCTAGCTGCAGTGATAGACCTCTTTTCCAGAATGCCCTCCCTCCTTATCTTGGAACCCTGGTCCTACAGATCTTATGAGTAAGACCTTATTATATGAGTAGATCTATAATCAGGATAACTGAATCCCATTCCTTGGCCATTAACTTGATGGGAATGGTAGAGCTCTCAATAGCTGTGTCTCTGTTCTTGTGAGACCTGCTGCCCAACTCCAGGCTGTGAGTGGAGTATGTGGGTGTTATGGGTGGAATATGGAACAGGCTTCCTGCATGATGTTATCTTCTGGTGTTGGATTAAGAGCTATTTTAACTTTATTTCACCAGGATCTCAGCTAAGTTGAACTGTTTTTCATCTGCTCCAGGCTAGAACAAACCATAGAAGCAATTACTGCAGTAGTTGATGCACAATAACCTGTTCATAAGTAACCTTTGTACATACATCTAAAATATTAGACAATTCTAATACCAAGAAAGATGCCTTGAGGTAATTCCCAACTGCCACCAGTTAAAAATAAAACCACAACTGTCTTGCAGGTCCATGTCTCTAAAGCATAAGCAAGATATTTTTTATCTTTAGAGAAATTAGTGTTTAAGGGACAAGGAGAGAAGGGTTAAAATCCCACATCATCTTATGCAAAATGGATGTGTTGTCCTGTCCTGTCTGACTCTAAATTTTGGCAACAGACTGGCAAAGCCACTGCTGAGCAGACTTATGTTTTTTAGAGCATCAGCAGACTGTTAAATACAGCACTTCCCCAGTATCTCTCTCTCATCCTATATTCTGGATTTATTATTCACATCATGAAGCTTCCCTGGCAACATGCTGGACTTGCTGCTGCTTCTGGTGTTGCATTTCACTCATATTTTCTCTTTCTTTCTATTTTTTTTTTTTATTCTTTCTTACTTTCTGTATTTTGGGGGGCGGGGGGGATTTCAACTTGTTTCTTTAGGAAAAAAGTAGTTTTCACTAGTTTTATTTTGTTGGTAATCTTGGCAATCTGCTCATGATTCAGGAGATAAAACAGTATAGCTGAGCGTTACTCCAGCTACATTGAATCAGCCTGTAAAAATTCACACTTCTCATATTTTTTTCAGAAAATAAAAATATCATTATGACCATCATCAACTGTGACAAATCACTAGCCAATAGTACAAATTTGCAAAAATATATAAGATTAAGGTAAGTTTACAGTGACACTTCCTAACTATAACATCCAATATTTTAGCAAAGTCTAGTTAGAGATGTCCTGAGACAGACTGTACCTGCATCTTTGAACTTTGTACACTTCAGTCTACTTGTGTTCTATGAATATGGCTATTTTTTCCTGAACCAGCTTATAATTTGGGGCACTGCATCAATCTGAAGTAGCACATCTTTCAGTTCCATTGTATGAAAAATACTCTCCTTTCAATTTCTTAATTCAAAAACATCCAGTACTTCCACTGCATCCTACTTCCTCTTGGAGGATGTGTAGAGCTCTGCAAAATTCCTCTTTGACTGCAAGCCGAAAACCCTGCTGTGCTTAACCTTTCTCACACAGAAACCTCTAGTCCAGCTTCTGTTTTTGTACTACAAGTCAGCTGATTTCCCCTAGACTACACCTGGACTTGATACAGCATCTTTGCCTTACTATCGTCAAGGTTGGAAGCCAAAATTTAGGTATCCCAAAATGCAAGAAACCTGACTTGTATTTTTTAAAAAAATGTCTTAGACCTCATAATTTGCTGAGAAAGCCACAAAGGAGAAAAACAATAAATTTTTTATGTCTTCCTGGCTAAGTGTTCCATGTTTCACTGCAGCAGTGGATTTGAATGAAACAGAAAGAAATTTCTGTCAACAGTTCCAGATTTTATTTCTTGTGATAAAGTAGCAGAGTCCTTCTTTTTAATGTAGGAAGCTCAAAGGCACGCTTAAAATTTGCATAGAATTCTTTCTCAGAATTGCAGGTAGAGATTTCATGAAAGCATAAACTAAAAGGAATAAAAGAAAAATCACTTGCAGTAAGTGCTCTTCCACCATGTTTTCTAGCCAGAGCTGAAGTACCTGAGATGTAAACAAAACAAAGTTACTTGGAAGACAATAATTACAATGAGGTTGGACACTGACATGCCTCTCCAGCTCTTGGCCAGAGAAGGAAGAGCTGCCATATGCATTGTTCTGCAAGGCTATCTGATCAATAAGCAGAAATACTGAATCCTATGATTTATCAGTATATTTGTTCACCTTCAGACATCAAATCAGGACACTGTATTCCAGGTGTTATACAACTGTGGTCAAAAGAGACAGAAAGTGGATTATTTAGTTAGCCCCTCCTGATTCCTCTGCTAGGTAATTTAGGAGTTAATATCCTTATGTGTTAGTACTGATGAAGAAATTATTTCAGGAGGTTCCTATATGATTACATCATACAAACTTTGTAAATGGATATTCTCTCCAGATATCAAAGAACAACATTTGAAAACAGTTGTGGTTTTTTGTACCACTGGAATTGTTTCCATTTCTTGAAATTTATCACTTTTCTCTACGTAGTTTAGTAAAATGATAAGGTAAGCCAAAGGACATAAAGTACCATGCTTGGTCAGCAGAGTTAAGGTAAGTATTTTAGGAAAAAAATCCCATCAATCCATGATCAAATTTTCAATAGTAATATAGAAAAGTTTAGTGTGAGATAAACACTATACTTTGTTTAGGAGAACCAAATATGAATTTGTGGCATCCATAAGAAGCTTTGACATGAGGGCTGAAGATGTAATTTTTCCCAGACTCATGTTGTGCAAAATTAACATACTGGAGATGGAATATGAGTACTTCAAAACTTGGAAACTTAGCATCATGCAGCAATCCAACAGAGAAAAGGCAAACTTGAGGCTGAAGAGCATTGGCAGATAAAGCTCTATCAGGTAGGAAGAGGAGGAAAACTGACACCAACCAAAGTGTGATTTCTTTCTTTTTCATTTAAAATTAGTACAGAATATCTCTCTATTCTAGGCAGCTTGGGCATTTATCCTGTTGCCTATCAAATCATGTAAAATCTTTTGCAATTGGCACCCAATGCACTAATCCTTGAGTCTTCAGACAAAATTAAAAGCCAAAGAAATGTCATTCCATCAAAGATCCTTAAAATCTAAAAATTTGCATTTTCCTTCTGAAAGTAATGCTTCAGTCTAACCAGAGAAGCTGTTGAAGGGTGGTACCTTTAACACCTCTGATGCCTATGTTGAAGGTAGCCCGGTGCAGAACAAACACTGAAGGAGACTTAGAAATCATTTTTAATCATGGTCCTAGGGGAAAAAAATTATATAATTGCTCAACAAATAAAAGGTAGCTATTTATGAAGGAACCTCACCTTGAGATCATGGAGACAATCGAAGTCTGAAAAGTTTCTATCCATCAAAGGCAAGTCAGACAAAGCAAGAGATACTCATTTCCTGCTTCTAGTAACAAGCTACCAGTTCTCACTTTGCACAAAACAACAAACTGTTGCATGGATATGCAAATGGCAGGGTTTATGCTGGGTTTTGGCTAAAGTTTAAACCATAGAGGAGTCAATACTCTGATCCATTTTGCAATTAAGCCCACTTAGTAATTAGAGAGATATTAAAATTATTAAACCATAAAATACAGAAAGATTGTGAATATTGGAAACAAGGGAAACAATCAGTAAGGAAGCCAGAGAAGTCCTTCAAAAGCATCATCTTTGCCATGAGACTTTAAGCAATGGAGTTATCCCAAACCTTGGAGAATGTAGCAGGTGGAGGAATAACATAAATAGCAAAAACAAAGCAGTACATTTGTGCATAAGTAGGAAAATGTCTGCACAAAAGGAGAAATAGTAAATAAGGAGAAAAGCTGTAAGAACTGAGGGGTGGGACAGGCCTGACAACGATACTGCATATCATTGCTTTAGCCAGAAATCCATCTGTCCCTCATTTCTGATGACAGCCTCGACTTCTGAGTCATGGATGAATGCTGTCCCCACCCTCAGTAATATTTCTAAAATTATATTTTGCTATTGAAATATTTTTTATCTCAAGTAGGAGTTAAGGAATTGATACAGAATTTAACAAGTGAACCATATGGCTTGTGCTGTACAAAAAGTCAAGTCAGATGGACTTAGCAACAATCCCTATCAGCTTTAATATCCTTTAGTCTGTATAGATCAGCTTCTCCAACCACTCTATCTTAAAATAGGAAACTGAAGTCAATTTTATATGGTGGCTGAGATCCCACCTCAGTCTCCTGATGTACTGACTTTACAAAACCACAAGTTATGCAGTCTCACAGAATTCTGGAGAATTATCCTTTTGTTGTACGGACCCCTGAATCTTAAAAGAACTTACATAGAGTACACCTGCAGGTTCAGACTTTACACTTGAAACCCTGAATGCTTAGGTTTCTCAAATTGTCTTTACACTTCTTTGGGCATGGGTAGGAAAGATCAGAAGATTTTCACCTCCCTGAATCCTGTAGGTGTCAGGGCTATCCATTCTTCAGCTCCTTTCTGTTGATGCTATTAAAGCTTAAAAATGGCACTTCAATCTGTTTAGGTAAATCATAAACACAGGGAAGTTCAAATCACAGATATCTGTAATGGTAAATAAAAATTTCCAGAGGGAAAAAGCTAACTTCAAATTTAGTTTACATGGGGAAAATGACCCTGCACTGCATCTCTAGTCTTAAGGGAAGGCAGCAGGAAAGGGCTTTGAAGGACAAAATTGCATCTCCTGTTATCATCTGTTTGCATTTGATCTAGACAGTATAAACCAGGCTGTGTACTTAGGCAATAAAGCCAGGATGCTCAAAAGAGGACAACAGCATTATAAAGTGGTTGTATCAGCACTTTACATTTTCACAGAATTGGGGAAGTGGGGGGAGAGGGAGAAAGTGGCACACGTAAAGACATCTGAGGATATTAGATTTAATACTTTCCATGATCAAGCTTATACAGCCATTCCTCTGCAGTATTTCCCAGCAGCTGACATGTTTTCCATTAAACCTATAAACCTCTCCTTAATCTGATAGTGCAAATATTCATGGCTCTGATAAAGGTATATATATGCTGATGTCTTCTAGCTGTATTTTTTCTTTCCTGGACTATACAAATGTAGCTACCTATGTCTCATCCTTCATTCCTTGAACCATATTTATCGGCTGAGGGGTTTTTTTATTGTTTTTGTCCTACAACCCGCCTAAATCTCTGGCTCTCAAATCACTATTCAATTTGACCACTCAGATGTACATGCCCACCTGAGCCAGATCCACTGTGATCATCACAAAACCTGAGAGTTAATCTTTCTTGACCGCTTAATCATCACCTTCATTGCTGAAACTGACAACGGGGGTGACAATTAGTTTGAATTACAGTGGACACCTACTTGAGAAGGAAAAAAAGGTATCTAAAAGATCTGAGAAGAAATTTTCAATCAACATGATTTGGCAATCAAAAAAGCAGTACTGGGAAAACTGCAATGTGTGTAGACGATGAGAGCAAACAGATGTGCAAGACATACATTCTCCTCCCACTCTAGAAAATATCTTCATCACTACAGCACCCAAAGGAAATACAATTTAATGAAGAACACATTTGAGTCATTGCAACAAAGTGTTCAAATTTAGAAATGTTGAAGATTCTTGTTCCTAGAGAGAACTGAAAATGAAACACTCTGCTACATCTGAATTAAAAATGCAATGAAGTTTTGGTCTTGTGGAAAAAGGAAAAAGTATTTCACCTTTTATAAGCTCAGTAACACAAGGAATGCAGGAATTTAGTACAGGACTGAAGCCCTGATTTTTGCTTGGAGTTCTCCTGCCTTGACTAAGTGCCTCCCAGAAACTCATTTCACAGAATAATTGCACAGACATTAGATCAGCATGCCAGCAATCCACTGGCCTAAACTGAGAATCTATGATGGAGAAGCATTCTGAAAATTTGCTTTTGTACTGGTAGCTCTTGGAAGATGCTCTGGACTTTCAACTAATACACAGAAACTATCTTATCAAAAAATGACACACAATGCATTAAAGGCTGTAACTTCTTGTAGAAAAACATTTTAAAGGAAATTAAATTGAATCTATGAAATCTGTTACACTGTGAAAATCTGTGAGACCTAAGATTTTATCATCAATGAAGAAAGAATTGGATATTTATATAGATTATGAGGACATTTGTATGCTTGATAACCAGACATGATAACCTACATAAATTAAAAGGCACAGAAATCTTCATGTCTTTATTACCAGTTCTGAATAGGGATGATGCTGTCCCGAGAGATGTGTTGTTTACAAATGTCCGTCCTTCAGACACTTACATTACTCCTTGCAGAATCCTGTTTCACAGATAACAGTGTTAAATGGACTGCCAAAATGATCAGGCCATGGTCATCCTCCATTCAGAGAGCTCTGGCTGCCATGCCTCTGGACGGGTATGTGAGGACTTTCCTAACGAGTCACTTTGCTCTCTCTGTAGATTTACCTAACAAGTGATTGGGTGGGTCTGTTTATGAACACCAGATTTAGCCATCTCTAATGTCAAGTAGCAGAGAGTGGCTAGAAAGATTGCTATGTTTTCCTTACACCCACAGAAGCCCTCTTCTCTTCCTGGTACCAAATGGAACATTAAAGAGAAGACATCTAGAAACCATAGATGATTGAAGACAGATAAGTCGCTTCAATGAAGGCATGCTGACTTGTGATATGCCTCTCTGCACTGCAGCATGGATCCACTCTGCTGCAGAAAGTAGATTCACAAGCTTTCTCCTGGCTGACACCTCTGGTTAATGCAGAAACCTACCCATGTCTACTCAACAAGTGTTTTAAAACTTCCAGGGGGATCAGTGCAACTAATCCACCACAAGCTACTCCCTAGAGGTTTACTCCACAGTGCCCTACATCTTTTTGACAGTGACTTTCTGGAAGGATTCCTGTGTAATTATCACTGTCAGGAAAACTGTTGTGAATGCAGTCTGTAAACACTAGAGTGAAGTCACTCATACACATCACCTGGGCACAGGATTCATTTTTGTGAAGTTCTCAAATAGACAAGAGTAGCCAATGTTTCTGCTCTTCAATGGGCAATGATCTTGTTGTGATCAAGATCACAAGAGTGATCTTGCTGCACAGAGTTAAGACATTCAGTAGTCTACAGTTTTAGACCTCAAGATGTGCTTGGAGACTGCTGAACCCACAATTCACCAGACAGAAGATATTTCTGGCGCTCAGACTAAATATTCTTTATCAAGCTGTTTCCTGGGTACCACCCAAACAGTGCCTTTCCTTTTTGCCTACTGTGCACTGCAGCCTGTAGATCTGCTTTACAACACTATCTCAGGGGAGGGAGGTAGAGGGAGAAAGAAAGGAAAGATAGGGTAAAATTAATTTAGTTTCAGGCAGGATCAGCACATATTGCATATTTTATAGGGGGCCCATTTCTTCACAGAACTGCTCAGATACCATTGTGAAGGAAGAAGCAAAATCATGCATATTAGAGCACATAGAGAAATCAGAACATCAATTTAGCCTATGCAGTCCCTTAATTTACGATAACTTAATTCTAAAGCTCTGTATCATCTACTGAAATCTGAAATTCTAAAAACAAACAAGCAAACAAAAAAAAAAAAAACAAAAAAAACAAACCAAACAAACAAACAAACAAAAAAGGAAAAAAAAAAAAAAAAAAAAAAAAGGAAAAAAAAAGGAAAAAAACCCCAAATCTAAGAACCACTGCCCATACCAGAAGCTCTTATTAAATGCATTTAGTAAACAGCCTGTACCATTTTCAGTGACTTGTGTTGCAACAGGAACTAGGCTGTAACAGGAACTGCCAAGATAGATTTAGGCTGTAACAAAGTGAAATTGACTGTTTTCACGATATTTAAAGTACATAGCAAACCATCATAAATCCTGCTCTCTGTATATATATATTGCCATGCAGGGCACCAGCAGCCCATATTTTAAATAGCTCCAAAATTGGCCTATTTGTAATGTTTTTGATTTATTGACTGTATCACAGATTTTTTTTTTTTTTTTGTTACCATGTAGGTAGGAAGTAATGCTGCTCAGTCCACAAGGAGTCTGAAACTTATAGGGGTCCCATGGATGAGTGAGTATATCTAAACAGTGGGAGTCCTTAAAGTTGTGGGGTCTGCTGCAGAAGGTTTATGTAAAACCAAGCCTTACACAGAGAAGCAAGAAGTGTTTAGTGAGATTGTTTTTAACTCCATCTCCCACCCTTCTCCTCTGTCAGTCAAGAACATTAAAAGGGAATTAAAAATGGAGGTTCAAGATGGACAATAGCTAGTGGAAGAGAAAAGGGAGGGAGAAATCTGACCAATTAAAAATTAACCTGCAAGCTGGAAAATAGTTTTCCCTATAAACCATAATTGCAGTTTCCCCTGTTTCTCTAGTAAATTAACTGTAAATATTTAACCAGGGTACTGAAATCACAATGCCTGCAGCATGTGCCATCCCCTGCCCAGGAGAGGCAGAACAAATGTTGCAGAACTAAAGCATCCCTGCTGCTCTCCGCTCCATGGGGCTGCTTGGCTCTGCAATGCACCCACTCCTTCCAGTCCTGGCAGCTCTACTATCCCCAGGCAGCTGCAGGGGGTGGTTCCAATGCCATACCAATGAGCCAGGAGGTACCAGGTGCTGCTGTTGGTGCACTTTACATCAGAAATGAGCCAGTGAGACAGCAGCCCTTCACAAAGAGTACCATGGTCTACTACAGCCAGGTAAAGTAATGAATCTCCTGCATTTTGCATGACTAAAAAATCCAATAGATCTTTCATGGAGACAAAAATGGGAATGAGATAATTGACAAGCAATAACCTGTTATTTTTCTGAAGAATTTAACACCCACAAGCCTTGCTAAAGTCCGTGTTAGAAACAGCCATGTGAAGCATTTAGGAAATCAGACCATAAACCAGGCAACAGCCAGGCTCCATCCAAAGACAGCATGGTTCCTTGGGTATATTCAGTAACACTGTCCAGTCTGCTTTTTCAGATGGCATATGCAGCAGAGCCTCCATCACAGCCCTTGGTAACTGTCCCATAACCTAACAGCTCTCTTTTCTTGCTGTTCTGATAAAGTGTTCCCTCTTAACATACTTATCCTCATCCTACCCACTTGTGCTCACTTTAAAATCACTTTGTGAGACTATTTGGGACCTGCACTTCTAGATACTCCAAGACTGCTTTTCCTACACTTGTTTAAAGATTAATTGCTTCCTTTTTGTAGGGACACTAGAAAGAAAGGCAGCAATGCTCTCTCCTTTGTGCCTTTGGCATACAGTAGGGATCATGGCTGTGCTAGGCTTGGCTAAGGAACAGGAAGGGATAAGATGCTTTGTGCAGGGTATGTTACTGTGGACATTAAAAGTACATAAGAGCAGTGCCTACTCCAACCTTTTTCCAGGTAAGGAGTCCTGCTAAGTGATTCCCAACCAGCATAAAATCTTGGACTCTGTCCTCATATTTTTTGATAGCAGGCTTACCAAGTCACCCCTAAGGAAGCATAGATGTGTGTAAAAATGCAGCTGGGAAAGGCTTCTGCCTGACCAGACCTCAATCAGGGGACACAATGCAGCATGCTCTAGGATGAGTTAAATGCCAACAGCTGAAGCCTGAGTGAAGCCTTTGAAAAGAAAATCAGATCACAAGATGACAGCTTACTCTGATTCCAGCATTGCCTCACATTGGAGCAGAAGCCCAAACCTTCTGGGGCACACAGAAAGCCACACAGAGTAACTATTATGGCTCATTCTGGTATTAATACCTATGAGTGTCTAAGGATTAATCTCCTTCTCTGAAAGTGAAAATCTATAAATATTGACAACTCGTTTCACAAGGAAAGAGCTATAATAAAAAAATGAACCTTTCCTTCCTAGTGGTAAAAAGTATAAAACCAAATTTGCCTCTTTTTTGCTTCTAGTAGCTTTGCTTTTTTGATGCAGGAAAAACGCTCTGTCTCTGAAATAACCCACCTTTTGCTTTTATAAAATCAGGTGTCCATAGTCAAACGAAATCCCAAAGAAGGAACACCTGAGTTAGCAGGGTCTCTGCTCATCAGAGCCATTAGACAGTCCATGGGGTCCTCTACAAGCAGCAATAAGTTTTGCAAAGTGGTTTATTTGAGAATGGCAATATAATTTTCTACAGTGTCACGTGAGTGAAGGGGGGCAGGAATAAGGTGAGTCTTTATTTGATTTTCTTAATTAGGACTGCTAAGACTTTACTGCAGTGATTCTAATCATAGGTAATCCTTTAGATAAAAGGAAGCAGGAGTCTGGGACTTAAGACTCTATTTGTGGCTCTTGTTGATGGTTCCACTTCCACAACTGTATCTTCTCTAGGGTACTGATATTTGAGCATGAAGCTGCTCTGCCTTGTAGCTCCCTTTAACTTCTATGAGAGATGAGTAATTTAGAAAGAAAGAAAACAACAACAACGAAAAAAGCAACCAAACAAATAAAATCCAACCCCATAAACAAACAAACAAAAAACAAAAACAACAAACAAACAAACAAACAAAAAAAAAACAACTACAACAAAATAGTGAGCAGACCAGTAGAGCTGGAGAGAAAATTAAGGGGGTGAGAGGAAGGGTTGTGATCAGTTTTGTCTAAATCCCTGAGTGAGTGTGAGGAAATGAGCATGGCCAAAGAAGAGGAGCAAAGTCAGTGAAGGGTCTAGAAAACAGGACATATGAAAAATAGCTGAGTGAACTGGGGTGGTTTAGTCTGGAGAAAAGAAGGTTCAAGGGAGACCTTGTCATGCTCTACAACTACCAGAAAGGTGGTCTTGGCAGTAGTAAGTTTATGGTTGGACTCAGTCTTGAGGGTCTTTTCCAACTTAAACAATTCTATAGAAATACAGTTTATCCAGTCTCTGTATGTTACACATATAAGGCCTCAGCTTAGCCAGATTTTCAATGCATTCTTACTCAGAACGAAGAATTCTTTAGGAAATAGATAATATCTGTGCACCCAAAGCAACTTCTAAATTAGCTGATCACTCTCTGGGAAGTTCAATTCCAATGTAAAAGTTCTCAAAGAGACAGTACATTCTGACAGAAAAAACACACTCTTCAGGTCACTCAGCTGCTTTCACCCTCGCCTTCACAAAGGTCAGACTTTGAGAAGAATCCAGGTGGGTGGAAGCCTGATGTATAAACTCACTATATAAGCTTGATTACAGCGATTATATGACGTTGTACCCAGCTGACTTTCTTCTCTTTTAGCTAATTCAGAAAACCACTTGGGATTTATTGTTGTCCTAGAAAAGTGAGGTGTTACAAGCCCCTGAAGCTGCAGCCTGGAGCAAATGTGTCCTATATCAGAAAAAAAAAGACAGAGGAAGAGAGGTGGTGCCTTAGAGCTTGGCATACGTAAGTCTATTTCATTATTCTTGTTTGAAATAAGAGACAAAGTTTCTATATTATGATGATTGCTTTTGTAGAAATGAGGAATAATTGTTCCATTGAGAACAGTTTTACCTATTTTATCAGAAGAGTTTTCTTGTGTAATGAAGATCCCCCAAGCTGTTTCACAGAGCTCTTCAGAGAACTCAGAGGCAATCTTTTGCAGGACTACTAATTTAGCAGGGTCATGTAGTACTCAAAGCAAAAAGTTAAGGAGTCCTGAGAGTTTTGCTGGTTTTCTACCTCTGGTATTAATTTGCTGGGTATTTTTGGGCAGCAGAATTGATCACTGCAAGACCCACTTTTTAAAAAATGGGTCACTCAACATTCTCTTACTGTGTGGAAACTGCTGAAATGGGTTGGATAGAAGCATCTATATTATGAAAGATAAATGTTCCATCATTAAACAGAATGCCCAGATCATGAGAAAGCTAAGAGAAGCCAAGGGAGCCCTGTCAGCTCACACTACTTCAGACAGAACCCTCTAACCTAGGATGAGGGTGCATATGAGAAACACTCATCTACCATCTTTAAATGTCTTGAGGAATTGCAGACTTCAGATCCTTACTTCACTAAAATCTATCCCAAAGCAGCCATTGTGTAGACTGAGAATGAATTAATGCTTAAAAAATAGTAGATATATCAACTTGGTTCTGTCTCAGGAGCAGGACAAGCATGCTGTATGGTAGCTACTGATCACCTCGACTGGCAAGGCAGGCTCAATGAATCACAGCCCCTCCACCCTCTGTGCAGCTGTGTGATGAAAGGCTTGGCCATGCCACAGAGAAGCTTATCCCTGTTAAAGTAGGAGGGTGCCCTGCCTTAGTCAGCAAGGGTCTCTCTGCACAGAAATAAAGGCCAGCATGTACTTAAGTGCTCCATGCCTTGAGGGCTTAAGCTCTTATCCGGCACAAGTCTAGTACTTCAAGAGTCATATTCTGCTTTCATTTAACACTGATACAAGCATGAATAACTTCACTGAGATTAGCGGCATTACTTTAGCTTATACCACTGTGCAATACCAGAATTTAACTGTATTAACTCTTTCTTACTGTGCTCGGCTCTTCTGAGGATACCTTTGCCAGAAATTCTGTATTTCTGCTGAACTGTCTATTATTTAGGGCAATTGAGAGATTTCCATCTCTAATATAAATTTCTTGGCTTCTTTCAGCATGATGCTAGTGAACCATCTAACTCTTTCAACTGATAAATTCCCTAAGACGTATACTGCTTTCCTTTTTCAGTGTTTGAACTGAATAGATTTATGAGGCAGATATCACTTTAATCTGGAAAATATTCCCCACCAGTGAACATGCTATTGTTCTGATGGCTTAGCTGAGATGCTGTTCCTTTCTTTGCCCTAGTAACAGCTTTGGCTGGTGAAAGAAATGTTGAACCAAAGAGATCTCTGGGCATCTAGTGGTTCTCCAGGAAAACTGCATGCCAAAGGCTCAGATGGGATGCACTAAGAAGGAGGGATGAACCAAGAGCAAGGGAGAAGGCGATGAGGAATGCTGCAGGGGAACGCTGCCACCTGTTCCGAGCCTGGCCAGCCCCTGGGACTCAGGCACACAAGTTCAGTGTCTCTGCATGTGTTGCTGTCATTATCACCATTAGATGATGCTGATAGGAACTAGGCAGGCTGGGGGAATGCAGGATGTGATAATTTGCTCTCTGCATCCATTCACAAACTAATAAATCAGACCTTTCCTAATGGAGCAGTAAAAATGAGGACTGCCCTTGTGATTAATGGAATACAAAGCCATGAATGGGATACAAAAACACGCCTCCATTTGCCTCATATTACTAATGGCACATATTAAAAATTGAGTGTTTACAATATTAAAAAGTTGCTCACTCCCACAGTAACTGTCCCTCTGAGTACAGAAGCACAGGAGATTGAGTGTAGCTGCCACAGTCACACACATATCATTCAAATCCTTATTTTTGTCCATATAAGTGCAAATAGCTTGGCTAACCGTGGTCATTTTGCAGACTATTATCCACTTTTTTAAGGGTAATGTTTGGCCTAGAGCTAGACTACAAGGGGCTTCTTTCTAAACTCTGCATCTTGCAGGCAACAGTTAAAATTTAAATTTCCAGAGGGTCCAGCTGAGATCAGAGCTTTGTGCCAAGCATTGAGTAAATATATGAAAGAGAGCCCCGAGTACAAATTAAAATTCTGAAAGAAACTGAGGTGAAAGCAAAGGCAATTCATGTGTAGAAACAGACATTTTAGTGCAAGGAAATAGAACAGAGATGAGCAGGGAGGACAAATAAACAGAAACTAGTTGTCGTTTCTATGTCCATCACCTCCCATAAAGGCCTCCCCCCAGCTTTGAAATGTTGCCTCATGTTTTAATGTAGTACAAAATAAAGCATAGGATCTCTGATTTAAATGCCATAGCTGAGAAAGCAACAAGTACATTTCTCTCCTGATTGTAAATTAGATCTCCACACTATAAGAAGTGAAAAGCATTTTATTAGAATTGCAACTTCACAGTGCAAAATTAGAAAATGGCAAAATGGTTGAGGTACGCAGAATCTTGGTTCGGTCCTCTTGTGTCTCTATTACGGCACACTTCAGTTTCTTGATTATATGCTATTTTTCTCAGCAGCCCCCTGACATATATTGCAGACCTGGGCTGAACTGATCATCAAAATAATGCATAGCAACTAGCAGGGAAGCTGTCAGCTACTGGAGAGATTTACAGCGAATTCGGTAACACCAGCAAAAATGAGATGCTTGTAATTCACCTGAACAAGGTTAGAGTGCCAATCCATGTATATGCAGAATTTTCCAAAAGTGCATTTGTGTATCAGAAGTCCTCTTATACTAACAGAGAAGACAAGTGTATGATCAATGTGCTTATCAGACAGTGAACAGCTTGATATGTAAATATGTTTGGAGCCCTTTAGCAAATGCATCATGAAGTGACAGATCACGTCTCCATGTAAAGGAAGTCATGGTTGGTGTACTTTGGGTTCCAGCTACCACATAGAATGCTGCTGGCTGTTGCTTTTCCAGCGCCATACAAATACTGTGCTATTTGGTGGTTGCCAAAGTAAAAATATCCAAATATTCCCGAAGTGGTTCTGGGACAAGGTATATCATAGATGAATAGCCTGGAAAAGGTAAGCAGATAAAAGGTGAGTAGTGATGGCTAATTCTGCCAGAGCCACTTTATTGAAAGCAATTAGTACAACTTTTCTCAAGAGCAATTTGTTCTTGGATCAGGTAAGTCAGTGATGTGAACTTTCTGTGAAATAATACACAACAAGACAGGTGTCCTCGAATTCCCAAGGGATGGTAGATTTGCATTTTCAGCAAGTAATTTTAACGAATGTTATTCCAGTTTAAATGCCCCTCTCAGTAGATTGATCTCCACCATGTTAAAAAACAGCATGTGAGAGATGGAACATATCTATCTCATTCAGGCTACAGAGTCCAGGTTGGTGGCAAAGATGATACTGATGGCTGTAAATACCTCAAAGAGACACAATGCAGTGTGAACCAGAGTGCTTGACTTAATTTCAAAGTGAAAGTATTCTGGGCAGTAGAAATGCTTAAAAGGATGAAGAAAGATAAATCCAAACCCTGACCTAAAAGAAAAAAGTTATTCTAGCTGTGCAGTGTTTAATAATTCAATCACAGACAAGCCACTTGAGGAAAACAGAGATTTAAAATAGTGACAGATATAATAAAGAGTAAGATAATTCAGAATATTATTAAGACTAGCACTATTTAAGAGGTGTGTTTTAATGCTGAATGTTCCTGCCAGGATGAAAACTGAGAAAAAATTTTGTGTCCTTGCCCCAGAATACTTAGCAAAATTGTTTTTTAAAAAAAGCCCTTGTAAGATCACTGAACAAGAGTAATCTACTCACGTATGAGTACTCCTACCTATCCTACCCACAGCTATTCATGCCTATTTAGCAGTTATCTGAGGTAGGCTTGTACATATTCTTAATACTGATATATTTTAGTGTCCTCTTCTTGTAACTCCAACTTGAATACTCTGCTAATCAGTTTCCAATAATTTCAGATAAGAGGCACTATCTTTTTATTCCTGACAGTGCTGTGTGAGGAGTTCTGAAAAATGTGTCTGTGAAGGTTCAAATAGGTGCTCTGTAGGACAATTTCTTACTCCTTGGATGAAAAAAGAAAGTTGTTTGCACACATGTGTATCTACTTTTCCACCAGATTATGGAAACAGACACTGGAGAAAAAGAACCTTACAATGGTTCTATTAGGAAAGGATAACCAAGACCCATTTCTTTGTTAAAACTGTGTTGTTTTCTTTCTTGTAAAAGCATAAACTGCATTATTTGTCAGCTTTTGATATTTTTTTTCCTCCTCTGCAGTATATGAAACTCCTCATAATAGCATGGAGAAAGTGGAATTGTAGGAAAGGGATCATAATGTTGTACAACTGCATCAAAAGATATTGCTTTAGAAGGTCCTCACAGCAGAGGTTAGATGGACAGACGGATGTCATTGTTTCTTGATGGCAGTCTTGTTGTCAGATGAAGGGACTGACTCCAAACATATGTGCTACTTGCTTCAGGTGAAGAATAGAGGCCTAGTCCTACTTCCTCTCTGCAACCTCATGCCAAAATTTAACCAGTTCATTCTCTTCATCTTTTTTAAGACAAAAATCATCAAAACTGGTGAAAGGGAGAGAGCTTTGCAGCAGACCTGAGTGTCTCTTTTATTCTCTCTCTGATTGTGCTCGGATTTGCTGTGTTATCTTACAAATAAGGTGGTTGGATCTCTCCTTGTGCATCTTGCTTGAGCTCTGTGAAATGGAGGTAATTAACACCTGCCTCAGGGAATGCCTTACATTGATACTTAATGGATTAACATTTGTAAAGCTCTTTGAAAGTTTCAGATGCGGGTCTGTATGGAAATTCAAAGCATTGTTATCTTGTGGGATAAACAGTTCAATTTCTCAAGGCCAATCCTGCTTTATGCGAAAGACAACAAACTGTGAGGGTAGATACATCATCATAATTCAGATGAAGCAAAGACAGCTGGCTTGCCTGTGCATGCAATATCACCCTGTCTTTAATATCATCTGCTTATATATTAGCCTGAAAGTGCCTGTGCATGTAAGGGTAACTGGTACCTTTGACACAAATCCATGGATTTTTAAAATTCCATGATAGGTGTTAGAAAAAGGCATATCCTGATCAGAATCCAGAACAAATATGTGTTTTTCCTTCATGAACAAGCTAAGACAGAAAAAACTTTCAAAAAAAATCAGACTTTCTCCCTATGGCTGTGGAGAGATGTCAATCCTTCTAACTACAATTGATGCCCCCTCCTAGTCCCTGGCACCAAGATAACTTTTAACTTTGGCTATTAAAGTTATCTCTTAGTTCTAATAGCAAGGGCCTGTACACTTTAGAAATAGTGGAAAAAAGGTTTAATTCTAGTTTTTTCGCTTGTATGTAGGTTTTGTAGCAGGTTTGTCTGTGAAGAAGAGACCTTCCTTCATAAAATCTCTCCAGTGTGTAATGAAGACCACCTAACAGGTCAAATATATAAATAGTACAGCCAAGGTCTTCAGCACATTTCAGATCACACAGCTGCAAAAAGACATGAATACTGGACCATTCCAATTTTTGCATTCCCCATACTTTGAGGGAAGGGAAACCCACTGAGATTAAAATCAGGTTATCCTTTACATGTGTCTTGTGACTCTTCATAATAGATATTTTTGGAATACAGCTTTTAAGTATAGCAAAGTGTTTTCATCCCTCCTTGCATTCTTCCTTTCTTACAAAAATTGCACCATTCTGTTTGTAATCCTGCTGACCACAGGCAGAGGAAGTGAATCAAGTCCTTTCTTTGTTGCTCATAACAAATACGATATTAATCCAACATGTTACATGCAATCACAAAAACATTGACAATCCTAAATAAGGCATTTGTGATGAAGAGAATAAAGGAGGTAAAATAAAGCTATTTCAGGCTGAGAAAATAACTATGAGGGAATCTTTAAAAATTTTTCATTTGTTTTCATCCTTTAGAAAAATATAAAGAGAGATATTAGCTTTATAATGAATAAAATGTTCTCTCTATATACCACAGGAAAATGAGAAAAGTTTTCTTTAATTTTAGTGGAGATTTAGATTGAATAGAAGGAGTTTCCTATTATGATGCAGACTAATAATGCACTACATTGGGCAGTCTAGAAATGTGAAATCTGCTTAATCAGTAGCTTAAAGGAGAAACCAAACAATCTTAGGATGGTTTCCAACTAGTTGGACTTGTATGAGAGTTGGTGGTTGGAATGTTTTTGGTTTGTTACATACACACCCACACACTCACATGACAGATTAAAAAGAGTCCTATATGTTCCTTTCAACATCAATAAGCAGTACAACCTGATGTAGAATGTATATTAGTCAGCAAATCTGCACTCCTATGGTTTCAGCTTGTGTGAAATCCTGCTGACACCCCTAAACTTACCCTGGAATGGAATCTGATCTAGGAGGTCATCAAATAGCAGTGCAGTGTACTCTGGAACTTTGATCTGATGAGGAAATAATCAATTAGTGCTCTGAGGTCCTGTTCTGGCTGCATGCTGGTTTTGCACAGGAGTAGTTTCTTGACTTCACTGAATTTGCATCAGAATCAAGCTTGTCCCCTCTCTTATTGCATATTTGGATACATTAATAAATGTTTATTTTACAGGGAGAACATTGTTGGATCTCAGTCATTTCCACGCTCTGGGAGTCCATGACTAACACAAGTGAGATCCTGGCCACATACAGCAGCATGACTGTAACAGCAGAGTGTTAAAAATGAGTCATTAGAAAGGCAGGGAATGATTAGCATTGAACTGAATAAATGGTACTCTGCTAAAAATATTTTTTTCCTGCTCCATTCTTTTAATTTATTTTTTCTTTGAATTAAATGGATTAGGGACACCAGCCTGAAATATTTCATCATACATTTCCAGCCTGAATATTGTGGTAACAGATAACAGTGTAAGTTAAATATGCAACAAGTGACTCTACAGAGACTCATTTCAAGTTGTGTTGGGTGAGGATCTGCTTTGATAGGGGAATTTTAAGTCAGCTAATGGTGACTCCTAGAATACTCAACAGTGAAATACATTCTCTCTTGTATATCATTGCAAGTGTCAGCCATTTATTCAGAGACAAACAATATGGAAAACATCAGGTGTATTGACATATAAATAAGGAAATACTCTGAATTTACAAGTTTGTGTATGATGCTATCATATATCCCATTTCTGACTATCAAAGATGAGTATTTTCTCTTCCTTCTGATTATTGACTTATAGATTGCTTTTATATATTTAAATTATTGTACTCTGTTCTGAACTCCTTGTTTTCTGTCTGAATCCGGAATACTCTCATCCTATTCTGTCATGTCAGCTAGTCATTTCTTGTGTCATTCTTCTATTAAACTGAAATAAGCCTGGCTATTCGCAGGCTTCCCTTTCCCTTACTTGCAAATCTCATTTCTGCTGCCTCTTTTGTTGATCATCTCACTACTGACAGCAGCTCACTGAAAATCTTTTTTTAAAAAGTCAGCAAATTCTATGTACTGTCTTCTTGATGGTCCATGTTTCCATTGTGAAGAAAACAGGATCATGATCAATGCATTTGGTCACATGAGCCTCCTCCTAAGGGTTTATAGGGACAATCCTCTGCTCTCCACTCTGCTGATATTCTCCATCTCTAAAATGGAGATGAAAATTGTAGTCTACAGGAGGGGAAGGTTAAAACAGTTTATGGACTGTTTCAGTCAGATGACAGGAGTTATAAAAGTACTGCATAAATAACAGAAAAATGCAAATCACAACCGAGGCAGAGAGAAATCCCTGGACTTGAATAATAAAGTACTGCAAGACAAGGATGGAAGACGCACTATAAGGTAACTCGAAAACTTCCATGCAGTACAAAACTGAAGCCACAATGACCAGTCCTCTTTTTTAAAAGTAAAATTCTGTCAAAAGATGAATGTTAATAGAAGCACAAATAACTGCTTCTGATAAGCTTCTTATGGACTCCTATGTATCCACAGGAAATTTAGAGCAAAAGAGAATGTGATTAGAGGCAGCTGCTAAAATTGGAGGGTAGATGGAAACACAACTCCAGAGTTACATAGGAAATGAGGTAAAATGAAATGAACTAGCCCAGCTGAGATAATAGAATGGTATATGCATTTGCCACACTTATAAATAAAACATTGACTTATTATTGCACTTGTAGGGTGTACAGATCCTAGGGAATTTAACATAGCATGATGTAAATGTGGGGGCAGAAGGGAAGGCCATATACAAATATGTGATGCTGAAAATTACTTTCATGGAGTCTGTAGGGGGAGGAAAGGAAAAAAAAGAGCAAGGACCATTCAAACCTGATTATTGTTTTTCCCTTTAAAACAAAATTCTAATCAGGGCTTGCGCACAGAAAATATGTTAGCCTTCTAACAGAGTCATTCAAATTATAGAGGTAGAAGGGTTCATTTATGACTGTCTTTGAAAAGCTTCTATATCTCCTTCAATTTTTGTCACCATCTCAATCCATTGGAGCACGATGTTCTTTTCATTTCCAGTTGATGCAAACCTTCCTGGTAAACAGGAGAAACCATCCAAGTAACGTGAAGCGTCTTATTGAAAACACATAAACATTTGGACTTTAAAAAGCAGGTTCTCTTTCTTTAACTCCTAATGTTTTGAAACGAAGGAGAAACTCAATAGTGTATGTTCTAAATGGAGTGGGCGAGTATTTGATGAATGAACAGAACATGAACACAATACAGAGGTATCCTGTGGAGTGTCTTTGATGTAAATGGGATTACAAGTGCTTTATGGAATTTAAATTGGTAGAAGGGTGCAGAAATTAAAAGCCAGGAAGGCAAGGAGATTAGGGGAATTTTTTGTTCACCTGATGAGATGGAAAGATAAAAAACAATTTTCAGCTCTTACATGATGGTAGAGAAAATTCTTTCACTGAGGTAGCAGAGATAAAGTCTAAATTAATAAAATACATATGGAGGGACCTTCCAAATGTGTTTATAAAATGTGTTTAAAATTCCCTGATGTTTTTCACAGTCCATTGGAAACCCAAAGATTTAGTAGGAGGAAAAATACAAAAGATATTTTAAGAGAAATAACTTCATAGCCTCTCAAGAGGTGTGCCAGAAAGACAAAAGAATGTTTGCTGCTGCTCCAGAAATATTTTAGAGGAGGAAGAAAAACTGTCTCTCTCTGCAAATTAAACAGTTGTCACCTTTTTTATGAATCCTATCATGTAAGCATCTGTTAGTTTTTCCATACCTTTTTCTTTGGGGCAGCTTTTCTGGTTTGTTTTTGTGAATTTGCATACCCTCCTTCAAGCAAGGACTGCCTTTGGCAAGGTTTTGTTGGTCCTCTGAAGTGCTACAGATGTGAAATTGATTCTACATTCTTAGCAGTCATTCCCTGAAAGTCCTTCAATGACTCCATTACTGCTGACTTCACATATTTGTCCTTGCGGGCCAAGGAGGATACAACAGGTATGACATCATGTGCAACACCTTTTTGCTGCCTATTACTGTATTCCTGCAGCTGAGGAGTTTTGCCTTCAGTTAATTTACTTTTTTTATAAAAGTGCCTTGGTCATCTTGACAGACACTTCTGTTTTGTGGGCAAGATGTGTTACAAAAGAACTCTCGAGTCACAATTCTGCTTATGATGTGCAGAGTGTGATAATCCCAAATTCTGGATAGAGTGAGGCAAGTTATGTTTGTCATGCCTGGAAGTTTTAATGCTGGAGAAAAACAGTATCTGGCATTCAGATATATGGACTGCTTCTGATTTACTTAGGGGATGTACTTTCCAACTAGTCTTTGTATCACTGTTTATAGCAACAGTGTATGTACTATTGGGTATCTGCAAGCTGGCTCTGAAGGCTTACTAATATTTACAGATATCCCAGACATTTGCACTACAACAGGGAAATTGACTACTTTTATGCTGAAATGGCTCAATACATTTGGCCAGGTCCATTAAAATGAGTTAAAATTAATCTAATAACATACTTAGAGAAGCAAGGAAGGTCATTTACAAAGCATATTGCCAATACACTTCCCTGGTGGTTATTTTCTTCTTTTTAATTTCTTTTCTTTGCAAGAAAAAACGAAAGAACATAGCCCTCATTGTCCATTTGGTCTTGAGCACCTTGAACTGACTTGCTCTGTACTGACAGCCTTACATGTACAATTATCTCCTTCAAATCAGCTGGCAAAAGCTCATTGAAAGCACTGCCTTATGAAAGACCTGGCATAACCAATGACCCAGCCATCTGACCAGCTTGGCTGTGGGAGGACAGTGAAAAATAGTCCTGCTGAGAAAAAGAGCATCATCCTTTGACGGCTACATGGTGACAAAGAGGTTCTGAGAAAGGCTCAGTACATGCTCTGCTTGATGCTTCATCAGCCTGCCACCTCAGAGATGGATGTTTGTATAAGAGTGCCCTGCAGGATGCTAGCACAGCACTGAACTGTGTGTTCTGGCTGAGGCTGAGATCATTTTTGAAGAGTAGCTACAGAAAAGAGGGGCAGGGCAGCCCGTCACAGCCCACAGATGCATATCCTATCCTACTGAGACACGTGAAGGGCTGCATTCCCAGGTTTGTATGCAGCATGTCTCCAGAGGTAAAAGCCACTGGACTGAGCCTCCTCAGAGTAAGGCATCAGGGTACCTGATTGTCACACATTAGCCTGCAAGTGTGGTTAGGAGAACTATTAATGGAAACCTTCCTCATTCCTACTGCTAACCTGTCTGGCTGAGGTCCCCTGTGATGATAATAATAATGGAGTTTCTCATGGCATTAGTCATTTCTTTACATTTGGTGAGTTTTGACTGTTAAAGACATAAAAATAAACAAGACACAATACAGATAAGCAGTAGGTAACAATTTTTTGTACAATTGCACTGTACACATTTTCACTGAAAATGTCACTGTAAGAACTATATAATCAAGGTACAAATAAGCAAGGAGTACAGAATAAATAGAACAGCCCTCTTTTTTTAACTTAGGTGGCCTGTACTTATTTAACTGTAAAGACTCTACCGAACACAACGGATCACCTGCAGTAAGCTAAATTGTTTTTCTGCTGATGATACAGTTCCACATGATGTGGTGATTCAAAGGGAAGAGAACGGTGAAAGAAGTTGAAAGAGGAGGAAAGCTCTCCATCATAAGAAGAGAATGAAATGCATAAACAAGGGGAAAGGCAACTCAGGGAAGAAATTCAGTTGTGAGTGATGGTTCCCCTCCTCAAGTGCAGGGGGAACTCAAATATTTTAATCTATTCAGTGATTTCAAGGTTAAAAACTATGAAGGTCCTCCTTGTGGCTCAAAACAGGGGCAAAATTTTCAGGTAGTGCTTGAAGTCAGATGGTCTCAATATCTCACTGAATCTTTCGGCACCTAAATTGCAGACAAGTCTCAGTTCAAGTCTTTCCTATTCTGTTAATGCACAACTTCCAAAGGCACTGTGACCATGAGAACTGCAGTAAGCACAGGAGCAACAGGCAAAATTAACCAGGCTTCTAGACAGATGCATGTGTTATGGAAAGAGATTTAAGAAAACCACATCGCCTACTTCAGCTGAACGCTACATTGCAGTAATTGTGTGCTATTGGGTTCAAGCTAGTGAGCACACAGTTCTGATGCCCTGTCAGATGCATTCACGTAGTGATAATGCATTTGTAATCTGTATAATTTATACTGTGCCACACAGTAATGTAAAAATTAGAAGTTGACCTCAAAATCTACATTGTTAGGAAGCACAGGAAAGATTCATCTAAATTAGTTCTGTGAAGCTCAAGAGTGGTCTGAAAGTATGCCATCTGGAAAATAAGTCTTATAAATGCACTTAGCTTGCCGTTTCCCCCAGCTATGTCAGACTTCTGTGGGAGTTTCATAACAAAATAGTTGCTATTTTTGAGGTGTTTAGGGGAGTCAAGAAAAAGTAAAGGAAACAAGTGGATTACTATTTAAGGGTAAATAATAAAATTTCAACATAGTATTCAGGAGGGTATCACTAGAGCATATACTTCCATGTGTACAAGTAGCTGAAGACACCAAGCGTTAAACTAAATTATCCATGTCTGTAATTTCTCCTAGAATTTTGTATTGTTCAATTCCAGTCTAAGTGTCATGTGATTTTGGTAGATCTTATTTCATATTTAGCACCTGTATGCATGAGCTTGATGAAAAGCTCTTACAGAATTTCAGTATATGTCAGGAACACATTACTGCTTAAATTCTGGTGCTCTACAAAAGGGTCTTGTAATTTCTATTTGACTTAAGGATGTCAGGAGACAGGAAACAACACTGAAGTGTCTACATTTCCTGCAGCACTAGAGACAGCAAAACCCATCCTCTGAAGCAGTTTCTGACTCCTAGATCACAGCCTGCTTTCATACACCATCATGTGTAGAATGGAAGTCTTCTTATAAGGCATCCCTAATTTGATTGGGATTGCATAAGCCTATGGCACCACCTAGCTGCAAACACTTGGGGTTTATTATTTTTTCATTTCAAACCCACCATTTTAATTTCACTAGCACTTAATTAAGAAGGAGAATATGTATTTACTAAAAATGTACTTATCATCTGATCTATGGTTCCCCAGACCTGCTCAAAGTCTTCTGCATGTTCTGGATTATCTCACTGGTTTGTTATAGGATGGTGCCTTAGTGCTGATCTACAGGCACTGACTTGGCGGAAAGAACTCAGCTGTCTTGGGCTCATGTCTAAGTACAAGTCTGAGCCAAGACCCTAACTGTAGTTCTTCCTTCTGAACTAGAACTCTTCCTGAAGTTATTTGTCTGTTAAATTGTAAAATTTTGTTATCACCCTAAACAGGAAAAAAAAAAAAATTAGGAATCTAAAACTAACCACCAAGAAAATATACTTATTTTACAGGAATTACAGAAATTACAGGAATCTACAGAAATTACAGTAGGCATTACAGCTGCACTTTGTTAGTGTACAAAACTGTCTCTTCTGCAGCTTCTCAAAAGACATTTTTTTTCCGTAAAAACACACTTCTTTTTTCAAGTTTATATGAAAAACATTTGTATTAAAAACCCACTCTTTTTTCAAGTTTATATGAAAAATTAAACAAGAGATTACACAATATCCTCAATATAGGTGTCAAAAGGAACATTCTTACTTTATACAGAAGGGTATTTTTCTTAAAAATATAGTAATTTTCTATGTTAATCTAAGTCAATATGTCTTCATTCTGTTTCCTAGGATATTTCTTACAGCCATTGAACAAAATAAAATACCTTGTAATTTGGTCAGCTCCACAGAGCAGTCTGGAGACACAGGAAATGTATTAATATCTTCATTTCTTTATATGTTTCCCAGAAACCTTGGCATAAAAGAAGTAGAATTTGACATTTATAAAATGGGTCTTTTATGAACTTGGTGGCCTTTGATACACTTGCATTCAGAAAAGATGCTTGAGTTGTAATGGAAAAGTCTTCATGACTGAGTGATCATTATATCATTAATAGTTATATTTGGTGAAAGAACAGCAGGCTGATGTTTTTCTTTGTTGCTGTTCATCTCAGGCAGAGTTAATAAAAATGCCTTTGAGGAAAATGAAGTACATGCTTTAGAGAACAGAGGATGGCTTGGGTGTGTTTTTTTTCCTTAGAGATGGCAGCTTAGACAAGTCAGCTTCCTTGTCTTTTTGCAATATGCACAGAAGATTCACTTATGTCATTGCCCAGAATTACTTAGCCTTATAAACTGTATAGATGCTTCTTTCTGTATTATTATCAAAAGTCTTGCAGAAAAGTCAAAACAACAGATACAGCACAGTCAGCCATGCTTTCTCAGCATGCAGCTATCTCCTTCACCTGTCCTGTGGTTGATACTTCAGATGGTTTATTTCAGAAGCTGAAGGAAGAAAAACCAGGTGAAAAGGAGATCATAGTACCAGCACCTTCAATCTCATCCTCCAGGCCTCATAGAATGCTACCACAGACATGAACAAGATGCAAACTTTCTCCCCCAGATGTTTATATTAGCAATTAACCAGAGTGCTATAAAAATTTTATTAAGCACATTGATGTTTTTGCAGTATAGCAAGATGAGCTGTTTCAACCTGAGAGGTAACACTATGCATTTAATTGTTTACAATGAATTGGAAACTTAAGTGCTGATTTCCCTGAACTGCACTGTACACAAAAGCTTTTCCAGAACTTGGGGAAGTTTCTGCATCCTTCTTAATGCAAGACTGCATCCTGACAGCTCTGGGTAGCAAGGCCAGAGAGGTGGACTCCTGCCTTCTCAGGCCAGAGGAGCAATGTGCAGAGCGCCCTAAAAAACAGTATAGATGAGGAAATGGGGAAGGGGAAACAAGTCATGTCCCTCCGTTCTTTTCCTTGCACTCTGTGTTGTCAGAAAGTACTCTGATATTTCATTTCTTCCTTCCACACTGCTTTATACAAAATAGATACTTGGTCATGAGAGTTGGGAAGAGATTCTGTAATTCTGAATCTTGGTTAGAGGCAGACACTGCCCAAAATGTCAGAGTACACTCCTCATTGAAAAGAGCAACAGGACCTAAATATTAGATTGTTCTAGAATTCTTAATCTGATGAGCAAGAGATTTTTATTTTTTCCACCACAAATCCCTAAAACAATAACAATTGCTTCTGGTTAGAGTTTGTTTTCATATGCATATTGTAAAAGAATCAAATAACTGCTTAACTGATCATTAGTGAAGTTATTTAAAATTAAAGTCCTTAATTATTTAGTTTAATAGGACAAATCTTGAGAATTTGCTGAAGCACGGGCATATAAGATACTGAATAGAAAGGACTTTTTCATATTTAAAAGTGATGAAAAGTGATTTACTCATGGATGTAAGACAACTGCTATTTCTCTTCTGTACCAACTCCTACGGTACCTGACATGATACAATTGCTTCTGATGAGTTTGGATACCCCTTATCCAAACTGGGTCATTTACATCCCAATCAAGGGGGAAAATCCATAAGGATGACCTTTGAAGATAAGAATTGCAAGAATATTGGGAATAAGAATTGTATGAGGAGGAAAGCTTTGACCAGAAAAGAAAGTTATACTTTGGAAATCCAAAGATGAAAATAGAAAATTAATTGGAAAACATTACTGTGCAGTGTTAACAAAAATAAATGGAAAAATGTTGTTTATTTGTATAAATAAAAATTAATACATGAAACAAGTGGTGCTGCTATGTATAAGGATAGTATGGACTAAAGATAACTGATATATGAGCAGTCAGTAATATGTTGGTCTCTGTTCTACATGCACATTCTTATGGAAAGCACAGTAAAGGCAAGACTATTAATATGAAAGAATAGATATAGAAACTGCATATTCAACAGGGAAATTATTGATCTTAGGATGATGGCAAAGTTATTTAAAAAGCTATCCATTCTAGTCTTAAATGGTTCCATGAGATTTGAGAATAGGTTATTATATCTTCTATAGAAAAAGGGAGTAGTGGTGTGATTCAGACAACTGATGTGTTGTTTGATCTCAGCTCATTAAGCACTATGTGAAAACAACAAAGAACACTTTGCTGAAAGAAAAAGAATAGAAAGAGATGGCTAGTGTAGTTTTCCTTGATCTGTCTTCTGACTTCTCTGGTTAAATATTTTCACCAATAATATTGGCTCTGTAATCTGGTGCTCCAATGAAATTTGTTGCATACACTTTGCAGTGATTAACAAACCATAGGAGATATTGAATAATAGATAAGAAGGAAAAACTGGATTAGCATGGGGCCCTAAATACAAGAAATGAGATTAAATTAAATCACGGAATACAGTAGGTCATACTTTCGCATCATACATCATCACATATTCTTTAGTGATGAAATGACAGAAGATCCTGTGTTAACTAGTTAGTCATAGCCTGTCTAATACTACTGACGTGATATGGCCTTCAAAAGGAAAAAATAATTTTTGGGATCATGTCAGGAAAGATATTTCCAGCAGCCAATATATTGAGGAAGAATGTTTTTTAATATATAAGGCAAAGTTTGGACTTAAGTTTTTGGAAGGAGGTATCTTCAAATGAACCTCTAACCAGTTACCAAGGTGAAGAAGAGGATTTTCTTCTTTCTCAATACTGGAAAATGTGCAAGGAAATTACTGGGTCATGTAGAAAGTTGATCAAAATATGTTGCCATGTCCAGTGTCATTGAGAGTTCATCACCCTGTTCTGCAGCTGAGCCTCTGGGACTCACTGTCAACAGTATGGAAAAAAAAAAAAAAAAAAAAAAAAAAAAAAAAAAAAAAAAAAAAGAGGGAATATGTGGCAGGAAAAACTGCAAACACTCACAACATTTAACAGTGTCTCTACAGACATGAACAGACCAAATACTCTCTCAAGGCACCCAGGTTTACAGACCAAAGATAACATATTCAAATGAGACAAAGATCAGAATGTTTCATTCAATCCTACAGCTCTGTTTTATACTGTTAAAGTAACAGAGGCTTCATTTGGTTTTGATTTTGCTAGCCTATTTATTACTTAAAGGGAGTGCTTTATTAAAGATACATTCTAGATTAGAATTTTCTATGCCAGTCAAGTGTTTTGACAGCAAAAACACACTACATGAGAGTAACAGTCATGACTCACTATTAGTTAGTGATGACAGAAGGTGGTGCCACTCCAGTTGGGTGGAAATACATGGATTATCACCAGATCCTGTAGGTTTGGAGGTCAGTCTTCTTTTTCCTTTTTTTTTCTATTTTTTTCCTATTTATGTCTCCCCCCACTTCCCCTGCCCTTCTCTCATCACACATCTTTCTAAATCACACCTAAATTCTTCAGGATAGGTACTGAGTCCTCTGATATGGGCATAGAGTGCTATAGCACAAAGAATTTTAGCAGGACTCATTCTGCCCTGGCTTGGATCTTTCTTCTCTGTGGGAGTTCTGTGTGCTGCTACCACCAACCAAGGAGGTCAGTCTTTTTCTGATTTCTTAGAATATGTCCAGATAGCTACTCACTGTAGAAGCCCACAGATTAAGGTCCTGCAGTCTGATGTGCTATAGTAGGTCTAGACTGCAAGGTCATTAGATCACATTACTAATGCAGGAAGTGAAGGATACAGACACTGACATTCTGTCCCCTGCTCTGGACTCTCGCATATCTAGCTGTTGGAGCAGTGAAGCATTAGGATACACCTTGGCTGTGTGACACTGCTTTGGCAGTTTCTCTACAACATAACTTATTCATCACCCCTAGGAGCTAAATAAATGAATGCCGCACTTAACAAGTGGGCCAGGGACTGGAGGATCCCACATGCCAGGTCATCATGATGAGAGAAGGCAGCAGCAAACACTGCAGTAAAATTAAGCAAGTATTCCTTGTTCACATCTTTAATGAGGGCCATTTGGTCTATGTTACAGCTATCTTGTCACTCCTTCCAAAACTATGCTAGTAGCACATAAGCACAATTCAACAATTCCTGGGCTAGCAGTCAAGTGGTAGCTCCAGAAGCAGAACAATTTAATCAGTGTATTGCTGCATGCACACAAATTATCTTTGTCAGGATGCAGGTGCTGTGGCATTATGTCTGTGCTTCTCTTGATCTGATCCGATCTGATCTGGCAGCTCTGCAGATCCAGGCAGTGTACCCTGTGATTGTATCTGCTCCATTAGCTTCAGCTTAGCAGAGTCTTGGCCCTGCTGTGTTGTGCAGTATAGATAGCTCTCTAGCTTGTAAAGAGTAGAGTTTCTCCTTGGAAACCCTGCTGACACCACAAGCTCCTTTTCAAGCCAGTTGTCTTTCTTAAGATTTGTAAACTGAAAAAAGAGTTCCTCTGGACTGCTGAGAAATGATACATAGAGTTACTTTTATATTTTTCTCAAAGACACGTATTGTTCAAAATTCAGTACTGAAGGAGTAATCCAAACTAAGTAGGTTTCATATTCTTCATTACTTTGTCAAATATTAAAAAAAATATAATGAAACTCATACAAGTGAGTGAATAGAAAATAAATTAGGTTTCTATAATTAAATGTGAGAATTTGATCAGACTGCTTAAATCATGATACCTTGGAAAACTTAGGGTAAAGAAGGGAATCAGTAAGGAAGATATTTTGTTTAGTAACAGTCATTGCTGTTATTAATTGTCATTGAGACTAATGTACATATTCTAACAAAAGATACGACAGGGAAAGTCAAATTTCCAGACTGGAAATAATGTTCCAATTGAAGTCTTCTGAAATTACAGGAAATGAAGTTATAAGCAATCCCTTTTACCAGAGGCAGGATTGCACACAAGGGAAAAATCTAGTTAGAAGAGATATCACTTTTTCAGGTGACAGTAGTGGGACATCACAGGACTGTAGCTAGAGTTCCTAACCAGTTCCCAACCAAATGCACGAATCTTTCAGAGAGCAAGGCTGTCCTCCAGATGTTTGCAGTGGGTTTTTAATTTTTTCTGTGACTACGACTATCTGTTTCTGCTCACTAATAGATCCTCACATGATACCACATTTCTCTCATTCCCTCATCTCAGATGCAAAGCAAGTAGATGTGAGGGAAGGAATTTAAAGGAGGAAATTAGAAAATTAGAAATAAAGAGGCTAGAAAATGAGATGGACAGCAGGACAAGTGGGCAAGAAGTCCTGAGTCCTTGGTCTGTTTATTTAAGAGAATGGAAAAGGTAAGAAGACACACACACACATTGAGAAAGACATGTATGCAAGGGAATGATTTAAGAGTGTGCAGAGATGGATGCCAAAACTGGCCCTATTTGTTTTGTCTCTTAAGTATTTGGTTTTGCAACTTTAACATAGGGATTGGCTGTTGAGGGGAATAAGCTATAACTCTGTTATTAAAAATAAAAATAAGATAGAGGTGAATATTATTATCACAGAGGATACATTTGGATGTCCAGTGTTGGGAATTTCAGCTAATTCCCTCTGTACCTTGGGACTGATGGTCTTTCTTGTGCCTATTTCCTTTGTGTCTAAAGTACTCTCACTGTTTTTCAGAAGGTGCTATGTTGCACTGCAGAGAAAGCTGAAGTTATGTGGAGAAATCAATCTCTTGTAAAACACACTGGAAGTTTTTCAGAACAATTACAATTAATTGAAAATGTGCAAAATCATTTTAGAAACTTCAAGGTCAGTTTTAGGAGTGTTTGGCTGCAGGTTTCTTGATTGCAGTTGTCTTTTTCAGCTATATCTGAAATTTAAAGTAAATATGAAAATCAGATATCTCAGTCCCATTTCTCTGCCTTGGCCTTGTTTTCTCCTTTTTTTCTTCATTTTCTGCCGTTCTGTGTTCAATCAGAGCGCCCAGCTTTCCTCATGGGTATCTCATGAGTGCTGCATATAGAGATGAAGGACTTGCACAATAGCAAGATGCAAACTGTCAGGCCAGTACTGCCAAACTTTGTTGGATGCTTTTTGGAACAGGAAGATTTCAGCAAGATAAAGCTATTTTCTTCTTTTAGAGGAAAAAACAAACTTGCAAAGAACAGAGAACAGCGCATAAAACCCCTTGATTCCAAGTGTCAAGCTCAAAATAAAGAAAAGTCAAGGTGTTCCACTGGCTAAGATGGAAAGACTTTTCAGCAAAAAAGAGCCCATTCAGGTCAGCATCAAATCAGCCTGTTCCACTTTTGTGCTTTGTTTTATAATTAATTTTCTTTATACACACAGCATTTGAAGTTGAAATAACTGGGTCAGGAGACTAGATTTCCAAGGCCAGGATTGCAATGAATACTTCACTATCCATGAGGAAATAAAAGGCCAGTAGAGTGTCCTTTTTCCCATGAAATAAATAATCCATTCTCAATTCCCCACAACAGAGGGACAGAGCCACAAGGGCTGAGCAGTTTCACTGTAGTGAGACAAAGGCTTTAGAAGAACAGCTATGATAGAAAATAAAGACTACCCCTCTCCAATGCAGTGTGGCATAGCTGTCATAACCTTTGAAACCTCCTGCCTGATGGCTCCACTGAGGTTAGTTTGAGTGCCAGGCAGCTACAGCTACCTCTCAAGGGCTTGATTTTCTGCTATCTTAGAGGTTATTTATAATCACTGATGTTAAAGTGATTGGCAGGAATCAGGAGAGCAGAATTCTCTTCTTCTCTAGTCTCGCTTTTCCACCACCTAAGTGACTGAGCAGTGCATAACAAAGTAACAATCCTCTCTCCAAAAACTCAAATTAAATTCTTCCAAGGCATTGTCATATTTTCACCTTTTTTTCTGGAAACACAGCTTAAAATCTGGCAATACTGAAAACACTGGGAAGAGGAGATGAGAAAACAGAGTGAATACACAAACAACTCCTTTCTATTTTCTTTTACAATATCATAGCCAAAGATGTAAAAGAGGAAAACAGTCAATGAGATTTGGTTTATAGAATCAAAATTCTTTATTGTGATTTGCAAGAGCTCAAAAGAACTGAAGTGCTTAAAGAATCTGAAATGACAAAGAGAAATAACAGCATGATGCTAAATCTGGTAGTGACTCAACAGTATCTGGAAAAGTAAAGTCTTTGATGTAAGCATCTAGAAAAAAATGCCAACAGCCAAAAAAAATGCCCTGATATTTTTTGCTTGTTGTTTAGGGTTTTTTTTGGGTTTGGTTGGTTGGTTGGGGCTTTTTTGTTTGTTTGTTAGTTTGTTTGCTTTATTTTGTTTGTTCCAGTTTTCTGGCTTTTGATTTTTTAACACTGTAAATCTCTTCAGATAAAAATTAACTTTCTCAAAGTGTTTTTTGTTACAGATTCACTTACCTTGATTAGATGTTAGCAGACTGGAAATTGGCTTTTTTTTTTTTTACAGCTATATAAGCCAAGAAATAAGCAGAAAAAAAGTCATCTCCTAGGTAAACTAAAACCTGGCTATAAACACTACCACCTAGTTTTGAAAGGCGCAATGCAAGGCAGGTATACTTCAGAGCCTTAATAGAACTTAATCGATTTCCAAGTCACATAAAAGTCTTCCAGCACATGAAAGTCTTGAAGGTCTGTGATTTTAGCTGATTGTTTTGGGGAGATTTGGAGAAGGTTTTTTGTTGTTATTGATAAAACTTCTTGCTTAGATGCAAATTAAATGAGAAATGCTAATCACTTTTCATCTGATCATATGTCCAGCTGTTTAACTAAATTAACTGCTGTTCCAAATCACTCCTAGTCCACAGGGATTAGCTTCAAGAGAGCAAGACAGTACCAGTATTGGAAAATGTTTTCTTTTTCTTTTTTTTTCCCATAATGTTTAAGGACCAGTATGTTTCTTTTGGAGCAGTGAAGGCATAATTCCTTCTCTTAGAGTAGATAAAGACCAAATGCTGGATCTCCACTTCAAGGAAAACGGAGGACCATTATTTTTTTGTCCAAAATACCACAGAATTCTCAGTATTGAGAATCATCTGACCCTGTGCCTGACTACTGGAGTGTCAGTTGTGCTGCTACATTGGAAACCATCACATACAACCAGCAGAGTTAACTTCAGCCTATAAAGTTAAGTAGGATTTCTTTAACATAGAAAGGAGCAATGAGAGTTACTGGTGTGATGAGAGGGTAGAGCATCAGAAGTAGAGGTCATCTGTCAGAAAGAAAAAAGAGTCTCCTGGTATTTTCTAACTCAGGTACTTCCTTTTACCATGCCCTTAAATTCAGTCAAATAAAAAAAAAATAGGCATGCTAACAGATTAAACTCAATCCTACACCTGGAACTGCCTGGGGAAGAAGCCTGCCTATAGTTAGGCTAAGACAATGTACGACTTTGTCTAAACTTTCCTTTGGTTATGTCTATGTCAATCTGATTGGATGGGGTTGTCCTGTGACCCTACATTCATTCTTCTCGCAGTTCTCAGGCATTAAACGGAATAAGCACACGAATAAGCACACGGTTAGACCAGCAAAAGTGTTATCAGCCCATGAACAGCCTGTTTACAAGGAAGGTTGTGTAAGGGTGGAACTGTGCAGTCCTGTACCAGATAAACAGAAGTTTTGCAGCTGTCTTGCACAGAACTCACAAATTTAAAAAAAAAATAAATAAATAAAATAATTTTTTTTTAAAAAGTGCTAAACTGTGTAATACTGAAGGCAGGATGATAATATTTCATGTAAAGGAAGGAAGCCAACAGGGTATGATCAAGTATAAATGATAAG